>OZ020486.1:49781856-50329800 GCA_963971405.1 Psococerastis gibbosa | reverse complement strand
CTAACCTAACCTAACCTCACCTAACCTAACCTAACCTAACCTAACCTAACCTAACCTAACCTAACCTAACCTAACCTAACCTAACCTAACCTAACCTAACCTAACCTAACCTAACCTAACCTAACCTAACCTAACCTAACCTAACCTAACCTAACCTAACCTAACCTAACCTAACCTAACCTAACCTAACCTAACCTAACCTAACCTAACCTAACCTAACCTAACCTAACCTAACCTAACCTAACCTAACCTAACCTAACCTAACCTAACCTAACCTAACCTAACCTAACCTAACCTAACCTAACCTAACCTAACCTAACCTAACCTAACCTAACCTAACCTAACCTAACCTAACCTAACCTAACCTAACCTAACCTAACCTAACCTAACCTAACCTAACCTAACCTAACCTAACCTAACCTAACCTAACCTAACCTAACCTAACCTAACCTAACCTAACCTAACCTAACCTAACCTAACCTAACCTAACCTAACCTAACCTAACCTAACCTAACCTAACCTAACCTAACCTAACCTAACCTAACCTAACCTAACCTAACCTAACCTAACCTAACCTAACCTAACCTAACCTAACCTAACCTAACCTAACCTAACCTAACCTAACCTAACCTAACCTAACCTAACCTAACCTAACCTAACCTAACCTAACCTAACCTAACCTAACCTAACCTAACCTAACCTAACCTAACCTAACCTAACCTAACCTAACCTAACCTAACCTAACCTAACCTAACCTAACCTAACCTAACCTAACCTAACCTAACCTAACCTAACCTAACCTAACCTAACCTAACCTAACCTAACCTAACCTAACCTAACCTAACCTAACCTAACCTAACCTAACCTAACCTAACCTAACCTAACCTAACCTAACCTAACCTAACCTAACCTAACCTAACCTAACCTAACCTAACCTAACCTAACCTAACCTAACCTAACCTAACCTAACCTAACCTAACCTAACCTAACCTAACCTAACCTAACCTAACCTAACCTAACCTAACCTAACCTAACCTAACCTAACCTAACCTAACCTAACCTAACCTAACCTAACCTAACCTAACCTAACCTAACCTAACCTAACCTAACCTAACCTAACCTAACCTAACCTAACCTAACCTAACCTAACCTAACCTAACCTAACCTAACCTAACCTAACCTAACCTAACCTAACCTAACCTAACCTAACCTAACCTAACCTAACCTAACCTAACCTAACCTAACCTAACCTAACCTAACCTAACCTAACCTAACCTAACCTAACCTAACCTAACCTAACCTAACCTAACCTAACCTAACCTAACCTAACCTAACCTAACCTAACCTAACCTAACCTAACCTAACCTAACCTAACCTAACCTAACCTAACCTAACCTAACCTAACCTAACCTAACCTAACCTAACCTAACCTAACCTAACCTAACCTAACCTAACCTAACCTAACCTAACCTAACCTAACCTAACCTAACCTAACCTAACCTAACCTAACCTAACCTAACCTAACCTAACCTAACCTAACCTAACCTAACCTAACCTAACCTAACCTAACCTAACCTAACCTAACCTAACCTAACCTAACCTAACCTAACCTAACCTAACCTAACCTAACCTAACCTAACCTAACCTAACCTAACCTAACCTAACCTAACCTAACCTAACCTAACCTAACCTAACCTAACCTAACCTAACCTAACCTAACCTAACCTAACCTAACCTAACCTAACCTAACCTAACCTAACCTAACCTAACCTAACCTAACCTAACCTAACCTAACCTAACCTAACCTAACCTAACCTAACCTAACCTAACCTAACCTAACCTAACCTAACCTAACCTAACCTAACCTAACCTAACCTAACCTAACCTAACCTAACCTAACCTAACCTAACCTAACCTAACCTAACCTAACCTAACCTAACCTAACCTAACCTAACCTAACCTAACCTAACCTAACCTAACCTAACCTAACCTAACCTAACCTAACCTAACCTAACCTAACCTAACCTAACCTAACCTAACCTAACCTAACCTAACCTAACCTAACCTAACCTAACCTAACCTAACCTAACCTAACCTAACCTAACCTAACCTAACCTAACCTAACCTAACCTAACCTAACCTAACCTAACCTAACCTAACCTAACCTAACCTAACCTAACCTAACCTAACCTAACCTAACCTAACCTAACCTAACCTAACCTAACCTAACCTAACCTAACCTAACCTAACCTAACCTAACCTAACCTAACCTAACCTAACCTAACCTAACCTAACCTAACCTAACCTAACCTAACCTAACCTAACCTAACCTAACCTAACCTAACCTAACCTAACCTAACCTAACCTAACCTAACCTAACCTAACCTAACCTAACCTAACCTAACCTAACCTAACCTAACCTAACCTAACCTAACCTAACCTAACCTAACCTAACCTAACCTAACCTAACCTAACCTAACCTAACCTAACCTAACCTAACCTAACCTAACCTAACCTAACCTAACCTAACCTAACCTAACCTAACCTAACCTAACCTAACCTAACCTAACCTAACCTAACCTAACCTAACCTAACCTAACCTAACCTAACCTAACCTAACCTAACCTAACCTAACCTAACCTAACCTAACCTAACCTAACCTAACCTAACCTAACCTAACCTAACCTAACCTAACCTAACCTAACCTAACCTAACCTAACCTAACCTAACCTAACCTAACCTAACCTAACCTAACCTAACCTAACCTAACCTAACCTAACCTAACCTAACCTAACCTAACCTAACCTAACCTAACCTAACCTAACCTAACCTAACCTAACCTAACCTAACCTAACCTAACCTAACCTAACCTAACCTAACCTAACCTAACCTAACCTAACCTAACCTAACCTAACCTAACCTAACCTAACCTAACCTAACCTAACCTAACCTAACCTAACCTAACCTAACCTAACCTAACCTAACCTAACCTAACCTAACCTAACCTAACCTAACCTAACCTAACCTAACCTAACCTAACCTAACCTAACCTAACCTAACCTAACCTAACCTAACCTAACCTAACCTAACCTAACCTAACCTAACCTAACCTAACCTAACCTAACCTAACCTAACCTAACCTAACCTAACCTAACCTAACCTAACCTAACCTAACCTAACCTAACCTAACCTAACCTAACCTAACCTAACCTAACCTAACCTAACCTAACCTAACCTAACCTAACCTAACCTAACCTAACCTAACCTAACCTAACCTAACCTAACCTAACCTAACCTAACCTAACCTAACCTAACCTAACCTAACCTAACCTAACCTAACCTAACCTAACCTAACCTAACCTAACCTAACCTAACCTAACCTAACCTAACCTAACCTAACCTAACCTAACCTAACCTAACCTAACCTAACCTAACCTAACCTAACCTAACCTAACCTAACCTAACCTAACCTAACCTAACCTAACCTAACCTAACCTAACCTAACCTAACCTAACCTAACCTAACCTAACCTAACCTAACCTAACCTAACCTAACCTAACCTAACCTAACCTAACCTAACCTAACCTAACCTAACCTAACCTAACCTAACCTAACCTAACCTAACCTAACCTAACCTAACCTAACCTAACCTAACCTAACCTAACCTAACCTAACCTAACCTAACCTAACCTAACCTAACCTAACCTAACCTAACCTAACCTAACCTAACCTAACCTAACCTAACCTAACCTAACCTAACCTAACCTAACCTAACCTAACCTAACCTAACCTAACCTAACCTAACCTAACCTAACCTAACCTAACCTAACCTAACCTAACCTAACCTAACCTAACCTAACCTAACCTAACCTAACCTAACCTAACCTAACCTAACCTAACCTAACCTAACCTAACCTAACCTAACCTAACCTAACCTAACCTAACCTAACCTAACCTAACCTAACCTAACCTAACCTAACCTAACCTAACCTAACCTAACCTAACCTAACCTAACCTAACCTAACCTAACCTAACCTAACCTAACCTAACCTAACCTAACCTAACCTAACCTAACCTAACCTAACCTAACCTAACCTAACCTAACCTAACCTAACCTAACCTAACCTAACCTAACCTAACCTAACCTAACCTAACCTAACCTAACCTAACCTAACCTAACCTAACCTAACCTAACCTAACCTAACCTAACCTAACCTAACCTAACCTAACCTAACCTAACCTAACCTAACCTAACCTAACCTAACCTAACCTAACCTAACCTAACCTAACCTAACCTAACCTAACCTAACCTAACCTAACCTAACCTAACCTAACCTAACCTAACCTAACCTAACCTAACCTAACCTAACCTAACCTAACCTAACCTAACCTAACCTAACCTAACCTAACCTAACCTAACCTAACCTAACCTAACCTAACCTAACCTAACCTAACCTAACCTAACCTAACCTAACCTAACCTAACCTAACCTAACCTAACCTAACCTAACCTAACCTAACCTAACCTAACCTAACCTAACCTAACCTAACCTAACCTAACCTAACCTAACCTAACCTAACCTAACCTAACCTAACCTAACCTAACCTAACCTAACCTAACCTAACCTAACCTAACCTAACCTAACCTAACCTAACCTAACCTAACCTAACCTAACCTAACCTAACCTAACCTAACCTAACCTAACCTAACCTAACCTAACCTAACCTAACCTAACCTAACCTAACCTAACCTAACCTAACCTAACCTAACCTAACCTAACCTAACCTAACCTAACCTAACCTAACCTAACCTAACCTAACCTAACCTAACCTAACCTAACCTAACCTAACCTAACCTAACCTAACCTAACCTAACCTAACCTAACCTAACCTAACCTAACCTAACCTAACCTAACCTAACCTAACCTAACCTAACCTAACCTAACCTAACCTAACCTAACCTAACCTAACCTAACCTAACCTAACCTAACCTAACCTAACCTAACCTAACCTAACCTAACCTAACCTAACCTAACCTAACCTAACCTAACCTAACCTAACCTAACCTAACCTAACCTAACCTAACCTAACCTAACCTAACCTAACCTAACCTAACCTAACCTAACCTAACCTAACCTAACCTAACCTAACCTAACCTAACCTAACCTAACCTAACCTAACCTAACCTAACCTAACCTAACCTAACCTAACCTAACCTAACCTAACCTAACCTAACCTAACCTAACCTAACCTAACCTAACCTAACCTAACCTAACCTAACCTAACCTAACCTAACCTAACCTAACCTAACCTAACCTAACCTAACCTAACCTAACCTAACCTAACCTAACCTAACCTAACCTAACCTAACCTAACCTAACCTAACCTAACCTAACCTAACCTAACCTAACCTAACCTAACCTAACCTAACCTAACCTAACCTAACCTAACCTAACCTAACCTAACCTAACCTAACCTAACCTAACCTAACCTAACCTAACCTAACCTAACCTAACCTAACCTAACCTAACCTAACCTAACCTAACCTAACCTAACCTAACCTAACCTAACCTAACCTAACCTAACCTAACCTAACCTAACCTAACCTAACCTAACCTAACCTAACCTAACCTAACCTAACCTAACCTAACCTAACCTAACCTAACCTAACCTAACCTAACCTAACCTAACCTAACCTAACCTAACCTAACCTAACCTAACCTAACCTAACCTAACCTAACCTAACCTAACCTAACCTAACCTAACCTAACCTAACCTAACCTAACCTAACCTAACCTAACCTAACCTAACCTAACCTAACCTAACCTAACCTAACCTAACCTAACCTAACCTAACCTAACCTAACCTAACCTAACCTAACCTAACCTAACCTAACCTAACCTAACCTAACCTAACCTAACCTAACCTAACCTAACCTAACCTAACCTAACCTAACCTAACCTAACCTAACCTAACCTAACCTAACCTAACCTAACCTAACCTAACCTAACCTAACCTAACCTAACCTAACCTAACCTAACCTAACCTAACCTAACCTAACCTAACCTAACCTAACCTAACCTAACCTAACCTAACCTAACCTAACCTAACCTAACCTAACCTAACCTAACCTAACCTAACCTAACCTAACCTAACCTAACCTAACCTAACCTAACCTAACCTAACCTAACCTAACCTAACCTAACCTAACCTAACCTAACCTAACCTAACCTAACCTAACCTAACCTAACCTAACCTAACCTAACCTAACCTAACCTAACCTAACCTAACCTAACCTAACCTAACCTAACCTAACCTAACCTAACCTAACCTAACCTAACCTAACCTAACCTAACCTAACCTAACCTAACCTAACCTAACCTAACCTAACCTAACCTAACCTAACCTAACCTAACCTAACCTAACCTAACCTAACCTAACCTAACCTAACCTAACCTAACCTAACCTAACCTAACCTAACCTAACCTAACCTAACCTAACCTAACCTAACCTAACCTAACCTAACCTAACCTAACCTAACCTAACCTAACCTAACCTAACCTAACCTAACCTAACCTAACCTAACCTAACCTAACCTAACCTAACCTAACCTAACCTAACCTAACCTAACCTAACCTAACCTAACCTAACCTAACCTAACCTAACCTAACCTAACCTAACCTAACCTAACCTAACCTAACCTAACCTAACCTAACCTAACCTAACCTAACCTAACCTAACCTAACCTAACCTAACCTAACCTAACCTAACCTAACCTAACCTAACCTAACCTAACCTAACCTAACCTAACCTAACCTAACCTAACCTAACCTAACCTAACCTAACCTAACCTAACCTAACCTAACCTAACCTAACCTAACCTAACCTAACCTAACCTAACCTAACCTAACCTAACCTAACCTAACCTAACCTAACCTAACCTAACCTAACCTAACCTAACCTAACCTAACCTAACCTAACCTAACCTAACCTAACCTAACCTAACCTAACCTAACCTAACCTAACCTAACCTAACCTAACCTAACCTAACCTAACCTAACCTAACCTAACCTAACCTAACCTAACCTAACCTAACCTAACCTAACCTAACCTAACCTAACCTAACCTAACCTAACCTAACCTAACCTAACCTAACCTAACCTAACCTAACCTAACCTAACCTAACCTAACCTAACCTAACCTAACCTAACCTAACCTAACCTAACCTAACCTAACCTAACCTAACCTAACCTAACCTAACCTAACCTAACCTAACCTAACCTAACCTAACCTAACCTAACCTAACCTAACCTAACCTAACCTAACCTAACCTAACCTAACCTAACCTAACCTAACCTAACCTAACCTAACCTAACCTAACCTAACCTAACCTAACCTAACCTAACCTAACCTAACCTAACCTAACCTAACCTAACCTAACCTAACCTAACCTAACCTAACCTAACCTAACCTAACCTAACCTAACCTAACCTAACCTAACCTAACCTAACCTAACCTAACCTAACCTAACCTAACCTAACCTAACCTAACCTAACCTAACCTAACCTAACCTAACCTAACCTAACCTAACCTAACCTAACCTAACCTAACCTAACCTAACCTAACCTAACCTAACCTAACCTAACCTAACCTAACCTAACCTAACCTAACCTAACCTAACCTAACCTAACCTAACCTAACCTAACCTAACCTAACCTAACCTAACCTAACCTAACCTAACCTAACCTAACCTAACCTAACCTAACCTAACCTAACCTAACCTAACCTAACCTAACCTAACCTAACCTAACCTAACCTAACCTAACCTAACCTAACCTAACCTAACCTAACCTAACCTAACCTAACCTAACCTAACCTAACCTAACCTAACCTAACCTAACCTAACCTAACCTAACCTAACCTAACCTAACCTAACCTAACCTAACCTAACCTAACCTAACCTAACCTAACCTAACCTAACCTAACCTAACCTAACCTAACCTAACCTAACCTAACCTAACCTAACCTAACCTAACCTAACCTAACCTAACCTAACCTAACCTAACCTAACCTAACCTAACCTAACCTAACCTAACCTAACCTAACCTAACCTAACCTAACCTAACCTAACCTAACCTAACCTAACCTAACCTAACCTAACCTAACCTAACCTAACCTAACCTAACCTAACCTAACCTAACCTAACCTAACCTAACCTAACCTAACCTAACCTAACCTAACCTAACCTAACCTAACCTAACCTAACCTAACCTAACCTAACCTAACCTAACCTAACCTAACCTAACCTAACCTAACCTAACCTAACCTAACCTAACCTAACCTAACCTAACCTAACCTAACCTAACCTAACCTAACCTAACCTAACCTAACCTAACCTAACCTAACCTAACCTAACCTAACCTAACCTAACCTAACCTAACCTAACCTAACCTAACCTAACCTAACCTAACCTAACCTAACCTAACCTAACCTAACCTAACCTAACCTAACCTAACCTAACCTAACCTAACCTAACCTAACCTAACCTAACCTAACCTAACCTAACCTAACCTAACCTAACCTAACCTAACCTAACCTAACCTAACCTAACCTAACCTAACCTAACCTAACCTAACCTAACCTAACCTAACCTAACCTAACCTAACCTAACCTAACCTAACCTAACCTAACCTAACCTAACCTAACCTAACCTAACCTAACCTAACCTAACCTAACCTATTTGTTTGTCTGGCAGGTGGATAAGACTTGAATCAAATTTCTGGCAGGTGGATAAGACTTTGAAAAAAAATTCTGGCAGGTGGATAAGACTGGGAAAAAAATCTGCCAGGTGAATAAGGTGAACAGTTGTCGCGGAGGACCATACCGATTCTTATCCTCCTGCCAAATTTTTTTTTCAAGTTTTATCCACCTGCCAGACAATTTTTTTTTCATGTCTTATCCACCTGCCAGAATTTTTCTTTCAATTCTTATCCACCTGCCTTATTTTTTTTCATGTCGGACCAGACCACTTTTTTTCAAGTCTTATCCACCTGCCTGACAATTTTTTCAAGTCTTATCCACCTGCCAGACATTTTTTTCAAGTCTTATCCACCTGCCAGACAATTTTTCGATTTTTTGCAAGTCTTATCCACCTGCCCGATTTTTTCCCCAAGTCTTATCCACCTGCCAGGCAATTTTTCGTTTTTTCATGTTTAATCGAACTGCCAGAATTTTTTTCAAGTCTTATCCATCTGCCAGACAATTTTTCGTTTTTTTTCAAGTCTTATCCACCTGCCAGACAATTTTTTTTCAAGTTTTATCCACCTGCCAGACAATTTTTTTTTCAAGTCTTATCCACCTGCCAGAATTTTTCTTTCAATTCTTATCCACCTGCCTTATTTTTTTTTCAAGTCGGACCAGACCATTTTTTTTCAAGTCTTATCCACCTGCCAGAATTTTTTTTCAAGTCTTATCCATCTGCCAGACAATTTTCCGTTTTTTTTTCAAGTTTTATCCACCTGCCAGACAATTTTTTTTCAAGCCTTTTCCACCTGCCTCGGGTGCGTTGGATACCGTACTATTTGAGGGCGTTTCAAGGTTCGTTTCCAGGGATAGGAGCTGAATGTTTAGGCCGGGTTAGGTTAGGTTAGGGGGCGGTAGATTTCATTTAATGCGGATAAGACTAAAATTCTGGCAGGTGGATATGACTTGAATAAAAACTTCTGGCAGGTGGATAAGACTTCAAAAAAAATTTCTGGCAGGTGGATAAGACTTGAAAAAAAATTGTCTGGCAGGTGGATAAGACTTGAACAAAACGAAAAATTGTCTGGAAGGTTTATAAGACTTGAAGAAAAAATTTCTGGCAGGTGGATAAGAAGTGAAAAAAATTCTGGCAGGTAGACAAGACTTGAAAAAAATTCTGGCATGTGGATGAGACTTGAGAAAAAAATTGTCTGGCAGGTGGATAAGATTTGAAAAAAATTCTGGCAGGTTGATAAGACTTGAAAAAATAAATTCTGGCAGGTGGAAAAGACTTCAAAAAATTTCTGGCAGGTGGAAAAGACTTGAAAAAAATTCTGGCATGTGGATGAGACTTGAGAAAAAAATTGTCTGGCAGGTGGATAAGATTTGAAAAAAATTCTGGCAGGTTTGATAAGACTTGAAAAAATAAATTCTGGCAGGTGGAAAAGACTTCAAAAAAATTTCTGGCAGGTGGAAAAGACTTGCAAAAAAACTTCTGGCAGGTCGAAAAGACTTGGAGAAAAATTCTGGCCGGAGGATTAGACATAAAAAAGCGAAAAATTATCGAGCAGGTGGATAAGACTTGAAAAAAAATTGTCTGGCAGGTGGATAAAACTTGAAAAAAAAGAAAAATTGTCTGGCAGGTGGATAAGACTTGAAAAAAATTCTTCTTATCCACCTGCCAGACATTTTTTTCAAGTATTATCCACCTGCCAGACAATTTTTCGATTTTTTGCAAGTCTTATCCACCTGCCAGATTTTTTCCCCAAGTCTTATCCACCAGTCAGACAATTTTTCGTTTTTTTCAAGTCATATCCACCTGCCAGACAATTTTTTTTCAAATCTTATCCACCTCCCTTGGATGCGTTGGATACCGTACAATTTGAGGGCGTTTCAAGGTTCGTTTCCAGGGATAGATGCTGATAGGTTAGGCCAGGTTAGGTTAGGTTAAGGGGGCGTAAGATTTCATTTAATGCGTATAAGACATGAAAAAAATTCTGGCAGATGTATATGACTTGAAAAAAAACTTCTCGCAAGAGGTGGATAAGACTTGAAAAAACATTGTCTGGCAGGTGGATAAGACTTGAATAAAAATTTCTGGCAGGTAGATAAGACTTGCAAAAAATCGAAAAATTGTCTGGCAGGTGGATAAGACTTGAAAAAATGTCTGGCAGGTGGTTAAGAAGAATTTTTTTCAAGTCTTATCCACCTGCCAGACAATTTTCTTTTTTTTTCAAGTTTTATCTCCATGCCAGACAATTTTTTTTTCAAGTCTTATCCACCTACCAGATAATTTTTCCTTTTTTTTCATGTCTTATCCACCTGCCAGAAGTTTTTTTTGAAGTCTTATCCTCAAGCCAAAAACTTTCTTTTGAAGTCTTATCCACCTGCCTCATTTTTTTTTCAAGTCGGACCAGACCATTTTTTTTCAAGTCTTATCCACCTGCCAGACAATTTTTTTTCAAGCCTTATCCACCTGCCCGAAATTTGATTCAAGTCTTATCCACCTGCCAGACAATTTTTTTTCAAGTTTTATCCACCTGCCAGAAATTTTTTTCAAGTCTTATCCACCTGCCACACAATTTTTTTTTTTCAAGTCTTATCCACCTGCTAGACAACTTTACGATTTTTTGCAAGTCTTATCCAACTCTCAGAGTTTTTCTCCAAGTCTTATCCACCTGCCAGACAATTTTTTTTCAAATCTTATCCACCTGCCTCGGATGCGTTGGATACTGTACAATTTGAGGGCGTTTCAAGGTTCGTTTCCAGGGATAGAAGCTGATAGGTTAGGCCAGGTTAGGTTAGGTAAAGGGGGCGTAAGATTTCATTTAATGCGTATATGACATGAAAAAAATTCTGGCAGGTGTTATATTTTCTTTCTTTTCTTGTTTTTACTCCTTCTCATAAAGGCCTCCTCTCAATATACACTAGTAACTGGTACCAGTCCCTTCTTGACGGATGGAATGTAATGCCCAGACTAACTTTTTAAGCCACTAAGGGGCCAGTCACCAGCGTGCATGAGTAGAATGCATTTTACTAGAGATCTAAGGAGCTAGCTACAAATTTAATGAGGCCAGATATTACCTCACACAATTGGCAGCTGAAATCTCCTCTACCCTAGACAAAATACACTCTATCTCTTCTCAGGGGTTTCTTTCCAAATAAAACCAACTATTTTACCCAGGTAAATGAAATAAAATTCTGTAATGTTACGAAAATAACCGAATAAACAAAATCAAAAGTAACCAGTGTGAAACATTATTTAGGCCTACTTAACTGCTGTAAAAGTGTAAATAGAAAGTGCGATCTCTGGTAGTCCTAAAATGTCTCAGATCAGCAATAGGTGGAAAGCGCCAAGGGTTAAGCTATTAGAATTAAGTCTGAGAAAAGATGGCCAACCAATGTAGGTAAACCCTAACCTACATGTCGAAAACAGGACTACAATGACTACCAGAGACCGCCCTCCCAACAAATCTTAATTCATTAAAAATTCAAGAAAGACATACTACCCTAGATACTGTATATAGATGAATACAAAACTTGAAACCAGCGGATAGATCCTACCTTCCGTGTTGCATACAGAATTGATTATAGGTTAGCGAATCCACATCAATCTCTTATAAAGCCAATTCCTTCCCTGGTGTTCATGGCCGCTCCAAGTCCAATGTTTTGTCAGTGTAAGGGTACTTAATATCTCATCCCTCTTGGCCCCGGTAAGGCCTTAAAAGCTCTCAGCCTTCCATCATTTCTTTTTAAAAATACAAATCAAAACCAACCTCTCCTTCTTTGGCCATTTTCCTTATCTCCTGTCCTGACTTGTCTCTTCCTATGGTTCCCTTGATTTTTGTAGATGGCAGCACCTTCCGGCCACTCTTGATTTTTCCGCCTTATTTTCAATACATTACAAATCTCCACTCTTCCAAAAAAAAAAAATGATTTTAATTCCCTCAAGACATTGAAACATTTTTCAATGAAAACCGCATATACCACAATTTTAAAGGAACGCAGGCTTCAACTGGCTCACTTCTACCCTGCCAACCTCCACTCCCTTCAACGTCTCCAAGGATATTTGGTTCGTTCCCAAAATCTCCTTTACTCGGTAAGGCCCCTTGAACCTCGGCTGAAGCTTCGCCGATATGCTGTCCGCCTTGCTGCTGCGGGGAAAGTCTTTCTTCCAGACTAACGCCCCTTTCACCAACCTAGACGGGAGTCTTCGAAGGTTGTATACTTCCGCTGACTTCGCCTTGTACTTCAGCACATGTTCGACCGCTTGCTCGTGTAGTATTTTCAATTTGTTGTTAAGGTCCGTCACATGTTCCACTTCGTCCCCCATCTGAGCATCGCCAGTGTGAGTGACTGGATTCGGATCATAGACAGGCCTGAGATGCCTACCATAATGTAGTTGTGCCGGCGAAAAACCTGTCGCCGTATGAGGAACTGTTCTAAGGGCTCTCTCAACTATCGGCAGGTACCTGTCCCACTGCTTGTGCTTGTTTTTAGCGTAAATCGCTATACAGTTCTTAATTTGCTGGTTGACTCGCTCCACAGATCCATTCGTAAAAGGTGCATATGCTGGGGTTATGTGATGGGAAATATTCCTTTCCACACACCACAATTTAAACGCTTTGCAAGCAAACGATGATCCTACATCTGTGATTATCACCTCCGGGCACGAATGCGCAGGAATTATATCCTTATCCCACACCTGAATGCATGCGGCCGCTGTAGCTGCTCTAATAGGCCTAATGTATACCCACTTCGACATTTGACACACTGCTACAAAAATGTACTTGTAACCGTTTGGATGCGTTGTAGGCAGTGGCCCAATTAAATCCGCATTTACCACTTGAAATGGTACACTCGCCTGGCTTCTGACCTTCATTATACCTGTTGGGCCCGATAGATCAGGTTTCTGCTGCTGGCACTTAACGCACATCCTGACATAATGCTTCACTGATTGGCGCAACCTTGGCCAATAGTATGCCGTTAAAATAGCTTTCGCTGTTTTCAGTGTACCTGGGTGAGAGAAATCATCATGAAATGATCGAATGATTTTGGCTCGTTCATGAGCTTTTGCTACCCTTCTCCGGACAATTTCCTTTGTAACCGGATCTGTGATGAGTTTAAATAGAATGCCATTTTCTATGCTAAAGGCAGGATACTCATTAGGAAATTTCGAAACTCTATCCCTAAGATCTTCATACCATGAATCCTTCATATCTTCTTGACTCCCAATGACACATACCTCCGGAACTCCACTCTTCTTCCTGGTTGTTTCTTCTTCTTCTTCATACGGACACCTTGACATGTAATCACAAAGTCCATTCTGCTCACCACTAACAAATCTTACATACATCTGATACGCACTGATCTTTAGTGCCATTCTATGGAGCATCGGCGTCCCTGATTTTAGATTCTGCAACCACTGTAAACTGCTATGGTCCGTTATAATCTCATTCTGTTTATTTGCTAGTCCGCCCAGAATGTATATTCTAAATTTTTCCAGTCCAAATATAGCTGATAGACATTCTTTTTGTGTGACACTGTATGAACGCTCACTAGGTTTCAATGCTCTGGATGCATATGCAATAACTACATTCCCTTCAACTTTCCTTTGAGTAAGTGCCGCTGAAATGGCTACTGCTGAAGCGTCACATCTGACTTGGAAAGGCTCCGAAAAGTCTGGCGTACCAAGAACCGGAGCTGAGCATAACGCCTCTTTTATCTTTCTTAATGCTACTGACCTTGACTCAGTCCATTGAAACTTTTGGCCTTTCTTGAGTAACTCATTGATTGGCGCGGCTAATTCTCCTAAATTCTTGATAAATTTTCTCAAAAATTGAACACATCCTAAAAATTGTCTCACTTGACGTGGTGTTTTCGGCTCTGACCACTTTTTAATCGCTTCCACTTTCTCTGGGTCTGGCGATAGAGTATCATTACAAATGACATATCCTAAGAATTTCAAACGCTCTTGTAGAAATTTTGACTTTTTATAATTTATGATAAAATTATTTTCTCCTAACTTTGTTAGGACCTTATCCAGTATTTCCCAATGCTCCTCTACTTTCTTCGTGTAAACACAAATATCATCTACAAAAAAAGCAATACCTTTAGTTCCAAGTGGTCTTAACACTTTACTAATGGTTTTGTGCCATTCATGAGGTACTGTACTTATTCCTAGTGGTGCTCTAGTGTACTCCCACTTTGACGAAATCGTGAAACTTGTATACTTTTGACTGTCCGGATGAATAGGGAGAGAAAAATAAGCTTCTTTTAGGTCAATCAAACTCAGAATACAAGCTCCTTGTATACCTTCAATTACCTGATTCAGGTCCGGTGAAATACTCGTCTGTGGTCTTATTCTAGCGTTTAACGCTCTGAAGTCATTAATCAAGCGCTCTTTTTGGCGCGTATGATCAATATACATAAAGGCTGGTGTGTTCCATTCCGAATTACTTTCTACCAGCACTCCTTGAGCCTGAAGTCTCTTGCATTCCCACTCAGCTTTCTCTTCAAGAGCAGGAGGTAGCCTATACTGACTTATTTGCACTGGTGGTAACGTTTCATCCACGTAAATCCTTAGAACGCCCGCTTCTGTAACTCCTGATGAATTCTTAAACCTCTCTTGCCACTCATTTAATCTGATCGCCGCTGCTTCCTTCATTGCCGGTGTTAGGCAGGGATGAGTGAAATCTGCTGGCACATACTTTTCCAAAACTTGAGAGCTTTCTGTAAATAACTTTGCCTCTTCTTCTAACTCTGCTAATCCTATCTCGTCAACTGACAATTCATTCTGCGAGCATAGCGGAATCCTTTCAGGTTTTTCATTGTTATCATCCGAATCTAGCGTAAGGACTCTGTCAGCTACCCGAATCGACGCCTTTAACTGAGTTAACGTATCCATCCCAATTATGAATGGGTGCCTCAGACCTTTTATAAGGCAAACAGACTGTTTGACTTTCTTTGATCCAATCTTCAGATCGACCCATGCCTTCCCTACTAACTCTGCTGTAGTATTGTCGGCTAATTTCACACTTCCAGTGCCAGGAATAACTCTGTAGCCTTTCGCCAGTAATAAATCAAACCATTTTGCTTGAATACAACTCTTTGAACAACCCGTATCGATCATTCCCGGGAATCTCGTGCCCCCTATATGAACTGAGATGAACATTCTCGCCTGCGGGCCTATGCATGACAATACAATACCATCATCCGACGGTGTTATTCTAGGTAACTCCTTAATGTATTCCGCAAAACAATCTTCTGCTGGACATGGTTCCTTAGCCATGACGGGTTCTGACAGTGAAGAGGCCAACTCTTCCCTCACTGTCCCCTCTTCCCGTTTCCCTGGTTGGCGTCCAACAACTTATCCACCTTTTCCGTCAATGCCAATATCGCGTCCTGCATTCGGTTCATCCTTTCTTCCGATGACATAGCTGATCCTCTCATGACATTTCTCCTTCGTCCTACGTCACCACAGCCATGACCATACACCACTCCTTTCTTACCACATCGTGTACAAAACACCCCTCTGGGTTTGGGACACTCCCTGAACAGGTGCGATGGGGATGAGCAATTGTGGCACAATAAATTCACTTCGTCTTCTTCTTCTTCATCACTACGTTCCAGAGCAAACATTGACTGACTTGATTGGACAACTTGACTACTTCTGATAGTAGCCTCTATTGTTGAACACGCATCTTCCAGCTCTTGTAAAGACGAAAATTGCATGAATGCTAATTGGGACTGGTAGACTGGTTGCAGATTTCCTCTCGCTATATCAATAACTACTGTAGCATCCACTTTCATGCCAAGCTTTTTGACTGATCGCCTAATATCGCTGATGAAGTCAATTGGTCGCTCTGTGATACCTTGACGTCTGCCTAATATCGCTTGTAAAGTTCTAGCCTCACCCCTGCATGGTATGTAAGCTTGAATCAGCGCCTTCTTAGCCTTTCTCCAACTTCCCCATTGGCGCAAGTGCTGCTCAAAAAACCTATCTACCGGAGCAAGCAGTATGTCACTTATTGCTGGCCAAAATTCATCTAAATCCACTCCATGCAAAACGGCTAATTTTTCTATTCGTTCTAAGAAATCTTCAATGTCTCCTGTTCCATCAAAGATCAACTTCCTAGCATGTGCCATGTTCAGAAAACGCATTACTTCCGGTCCCACTTGTCGTGTTAGGTCCACATTCTTGTGAAATTTCTTTACCCTCTTCTTCACTGCCGTATCACCACTGGCTCTTGATTCATCCCCGGAATCTGTACTAGACTCCTGACATCTTAGTGACCCCTTCGGTTTAGTATACCTCAAATTACTCTCCTGTTCCACATGACCCGTTTTTTCTTTATTTTTAATACTTTTACCTTTCAGAAAACGAGTTAAGGGCAAGTCTTCATCCGAAGAGCGATGTTCCCTACTCTCGGTCTGATGAATACCCACTTGTTCGGTATTTCCATTTTTATGTTCACTTTTACCCTCTATATGCTCTTCCTCATTGTCTTTCAATTTGTTCCTATTGGCTGCTCTTTTCTCCCTTCCGGTGCCTGACTTGTCCGTCATTGTGAATATGACCCTTCGTACTGGGTTAATAGCACTCTATTGCTATGTATATTTCTCAAAGGTACAAAAAAATAAAAAATAAAAAATTCGCTAACCTAATCAATCTCACATTTTAAAAGGGCTACGAAACACAACAAAATAATAACCCCAACTAGCTTCTTAGATAAAACACTGCTGCCCTCCAATCAATAAGTGTCTATTCCTATAATGAAAGTCCAAAACTGACAATATTCAAAACAAAATATCCAATTAATCAAAGATACCAGCTCTCACACAGTTCGAGCTCACGCTATCCAATCACAAATCGCTAAACCTGACTCTATAAATTCATAATTTGGCCTTTCAATCCGGGGCCACAAGTTCGAAATCCAAAGCATTATCCCTTAACTGACTTTTATCCGACACTAATTGTCCATCTTCGCTAACCCAATCTTAACATAAAGTAGAAAAATTTTACTAAGCAATTTAAATCCCCAGATTTGAGACAACTTACTTAATATTCCAATATAATTATAATAGTACAGTATGGGACCCAGTTCCCCTCCGCTTATCCTAAAGTTTCCAAATTTAAAACCTGCAAAGGCGAAGACAGATCACCCCATAAAAGAAAACTACCCCCATAGTAACATAATAAACCAAACATGTTTATTGACTTACTACAAGATAGACTGGTAAAACAGTTGATATAGTATAGTATGAAAAGCATACAATATAATAATAGAAGAAACTACCTCCATAGTATCACAATAAACCAAAAATGTCTATTGACTTACTACTGGGCACATTAGAAAAACAATTAATACCGTACTGTATTCGACGAACGCATATGATATAATAATAATAAAAAATCTACATAGTGTCATAATAAACCAGAAATGTCTATCGAGTTACTACCTAGCACACTGAAAGAACAGTTAACATAGTACTGTGTATTTTACTGAAGCATACAATATAATAATAATAATCAAAAGGTGGGTAGGTAGGTACTCCGTGCAATGAAATATATATTAGGGTGGGTGGGTAAAATAGCTGAAATTCAAAACTTTGGCGCCATGTTATATTTTCTTTCTTTTCTTGTTTTTACTCCTTCTCATAAAGGCCTCCTCTCAATATACACTAGTAACTGGTACCAGTCCCTTCTTGACGGATGGAATGTAATGCCCAGACTAACTCTTTAAGCCACTAAGGGGCCAGTCACCAGCGTGCATGAGTAGAATGCATTTTACTAGAGATCTAAGGAGCTAGCTACAAATTTAATGAGGCCAGATATTACCTCACACAATTGGCAGCTGAAATCTCCTCTACCCTAGACAAAATACACTCTATCTCTTCTCAGGGGTTTCTTTCCAAATAAAACCAACTATTTTACCCAGGTAAATGAAATAAAATTCTGTAATGTTACGAAAATAACCGAATAAACAAAATCAAAAGTAACCAGTGTGAAACATTATTTAGGCCTACTTAACTGCTGTAAAAGTGTAAATAGAAAGTGCGATCTCTGGTAGTCCTAAAATGTCTCAGATCAGCAATAGGTGGAAAGCGCCAAGGGTTAAGCTATTAGAATTAAGTCTGAGAAAAGATGGCCAACCAATGTAGGTAAACCCTAACCTACATGTCGAAAACAGGACTACAATGACTACCAGAGACCGCCCTCCCAACAAATCTTAATTCATTAAAAATTCAAGAAAGACATACTACCCTAGATACTGTATATAGATGAATACAAAACTTGAAACCAGCGGATAGATCCTACCTTCCGTGTTGCATACAGAATTGATTATAGGTTAGCGAATCCACATCAATCTCTTATAAAGCCAATTCCTTCCCTGGTGTTCATGGCCGCTCCCAGTCCAATGTTTTGTCAGTGTAAGGGTACTTAATATCTCATCCCTCTTGGCCCCGGTAAGGCCTTAAAAGCTCTCAGCCTTCCATCATTTCTTTTTAAAAATACAAATCAAAACCAACCTCTCCTTCTTTGGCCATTTTCCTTATCTCCTGTCCTGACTTGTCTCTTCCTATGGTTCCCTTGATTTTTGTAGATGGCAGCACCTTCCGGCCACTCTTGATTTTTCCGCCTTATTTTCAATACATTACAGTTAGGCCAGGTTAGGTTAGGTAAAGGGGGCGTAAGATTTCATTTAATGCCTATATGACATGAAAAAAATTCTGGCAGGTTTATAAGACTTCAAAAAAATTTCTGGCAGGTGGATAAGACTTGAAAAAAAATTGTCTGGCAGGTGGATAAAACTTGAACAAAACGAGAAAATTGTCTGGAAGGTTTATAAGACTTGAAAAAAAAATCAGGCAGGTAGATATGACTTGAAAAAAATTCTGGCAGGTGGATGAGACTTGAAAAAAATTGTCTGACAGGTGGATAAGACTTTTAAAAAAATTCTGGCAGGTGGATAAGACTTCAAAAAAACCTTCTGGCAGGTGGATAAGACATGATAAAAAAAGAAAAATTATCTGGCAGGTGGATAAGACTTGAAAAAAATTGTCTGGCAGGTGGATATGATTTGAAAAAAAATTCTGGCAGGTGGATAAGACATGAAAAAATAAATTCTGCAGGTGGATAAGAATTAAATAAAAATTTCTGGCAGGTTGATAAAACTTTGAAAAAAATTCTGGCAGGTGGATAAGACTGGGAAAAAAATCTGCCAGGTGAATAAGGTGAACAGTTGTCGCTGAGGACCATACCGATTCTTACTGCCACATTTTTTTTTCAAGTTTTATCCACCTGCCAGACAATTTTTTTTTCAAGTCTTATCCACCTGCCAGAATTTTTCTTTCAATTCTTATCCACCTGCCTTATTTTTTTTTCAAGTCGGACCAGACCATTTTTTTTCAAGTCTTATCCACCTGCCTGACAATTTTTTCAAGTCTTATCCACCTGCCAGACATTTTTGCAAGTCTTATCCACCTGCCCGATTTTTTCCCCAAGTCTTATCCACCTGCCAGGCAATTTTTCATTTTTTCATGTTTAATCCAACTGCCAGAATTTTTTTTCAAGTCTTATCCATCTGCCAGACAATTTTTCGTTTTTTTTCAAGTCTTATCCACCTGCCAGACAATTTTTTTTCAAGCCTTATCCACCTGCCTCTTTTTTTAGTAAAACCCATATAATCGTTAAGAAATTAACTTTGTCTAAGAAACCCACTTGTGTTAGTTAGTTTCAAGCCTTATCCACCTGCCTCGGGTGCGTTGGATACCGTACTATTTGAGGGCGTTTCAAGGTTCGTTTCCAGGGATAGGAGCTGAAAGTTTAGGCCAGGTTAGGTTAGGTTAGGGGGCGGTAGATTTCATTTAATGCGGATAGGACTAAAATTCTGGCAGGTGGATATGACTTGAATAAAAACTTCTGGCAGGTGGATAAGACTTCAAAAAAAATTTCTGGCAGGTGGATAAGACTTGAAAAAAAATTGTCTGGCAGGTGGATAAGACTTGAACAAAACGAAAAATTGTCTGGAAGGTTTATAAGACTTGAAGAAAAAATTTCTGGCAGGTGGATAAGAAGGGAAAAAAATTCTTATCCACCTGCCAAATTTTTTTTTCAAGTTATATCCACCTGCCAGACAATTTTTTTTCAAGTCTTATCCACCTGCTCGATAATTTTTCGCTTTTTTTATGACTAATCCTCCTGCCAGAATTTTTTTCCAAGTCTTTTCCACCTGCCAGAAATTTTTTCAAGTCTTGTCCACCTGCCAGACAATTTTTCCTTTTTTTCAAGCCTTATCCACCTGCCCGAACTTTTTTTTCATGTCTTATCCTAAATAATTAGATTACTCGTGACTTCGTGGTATTTCATTTTAATAAACAAAAAATAACTAAAACTTAGAGTTTTAGATAAACTTGTTATAACAACCTGAATTAGTAAAACCCATATAATCGTTAAGAAATTAACTTTGTCTAAGAAACCCACTTGTGTTAGTTAGTTTCAAGCCTTATCCACCTGCCTCGGGTGCGTTGGATACCGTACTATTTGAGGGCGTTTCAAGGTTCGTTTCCAGGGATAGGAGCTGAAAGTTTAGGCCAGGTTAGGTTAGGTTAGGGGGCGGTAGATTTCATTTAATACGGATAAGACTAAAATTCTGGCAGGTGGATATGACTTGAATAAAAACTTCTGGCAGGTGGATAAGACTTCAAAAAAATTTCTGGCAGGTGGATAAGACTTGAAAAAAAATTGTCTGGCAGGTGGATAAGACTTGAACAAAACGAAAAATTGTCTGGAAGGTTTATAAGACTTGAAGAAAAAATTTCTGGCAGGTGGATAAGAAGTGAAAAAAATTCTGGCAGGTAGACAAGACTTGAAAAAAATTCTGGCATGTGGATGAGACTTGAGAAAAAAATTGTCTGGCAGGTGGATAAGATTTGAAAAAAATTCTGGCAGGTTGATAAGACTTGAAAAAATAAATTCTGGCAGGTGGATAAGACTTCAAAAAAAACTTCTGGCAGGTGGATAAGACATGAAAAAAAGGAAAAATTATCTGGTAGGTGGATAAGACTTGAAAAAAAAAATTGTCTGGCATGGAGATAAAACTTGAAAAAAAGAAAAATTGTCTGGCGGGTGGATAAGACTTGAAAAAAATTCTTCTTATCCACCTGCCAGACATTTTTTTCAAGTATTATCCACCTGCCAGACAATTTTTCGATTTTTTGCAAGTCTTATCCACCTGCCAGATATTTTCCCCAAGTCTTATCCACCAGTCAGACAATTTTTCGTTTTTTTTCAAGTCATATCCACCTGCCAGACAATTTTTTTTCAAATCTTATCCACCTGCCTCGGATGCGTTGGATACTGTACAATTTGAGGGCGTTTCAAGGTTCGTTTCCAGGGATAGAAGCTGATAGGTTAGGCCAGGTTAGGTTTGGTTAAGGGGGCGTAAGATTTCATTTAATGCGTATAAGACATGAAAAAAATTCTGGCAGGTGTATATGACTTGAAAAAAAACTTCTCGCAAGAGGTGGATAAGACTTCAATAAAATTGTCTGGCAGGTGGATAAAACTTGAACAAAACGAAAAATTGTCTGGAAGGTTTATAAGACTTGAAAAAAAAATTCAGGCAGGTGGATGAGACTTAAAAAAAATTGTCTGGCAGGTGGATAAGGCTTGATAAAAAAGGAAAAATTATCTGGTAGGTGGATAAGACTTGAAAAAAAAATTGTCTGGCATAGGGATAAAACTTGAAAAAAAGAAAAATTATCTGGCAGGTGGATAAGACTTGAGAAAAAATTGTCTGGCAGGTGGATAACATTTGAAAAAAATTTCTGGCATGTGGATAAAACTTGAACAAAACGAAAAATTGTCTGGAAGGTTTATAAGACTTGAAGATAAAATTTCTGGCAGGTGGATATAACTTCAAAAAAAACTTCTGGCAGGTGGATAAGACTTGAAGAAAATCAGGCAGGTGGATAAGACTTGAAAAAAGTCAGGCAGGTGGATAAGACTTGAAAAAACATTGTCTAGCAGGTGGACAAGACATGAATAAAAATTTCTGGCAGGTGGATAAGACTTGAAAAAAATTCTGGCAGGTGGATGAGACTTGAAAAAAATTGTCTGACAGGTGGATAAGACTTGAAAAAATAATTTCTGGCAGGTGGATAAGACTTGAAAAAAATGGTCTGTCAAGAGGATAAGACTTGAAAAAAACAGGCAGGTGGATAAGACTTGAAAAAAGGTCAGACAGGTGGATAAGACTTGAAAAAACATTGTCTGGCAGGTGGATAAGACTTGAATAAATATTTCTGGCAGGTAGATAAGACTTGCAAAAAATCGAAAAATTGTCTGGCAGGTGGATAAGACATGAAAAAAATGTCTGGCAGGTGGATAAGAAGAATTTTTTTCAAGTCTTATCCACCTGCCAGACAATTTTCTTTTTTTTCAAGTTTTATCTCCATGCCAGACAATTTTTTTTCAATTCTAATCCACCTACCAGATAATTTTTCCTTTTTTTTCATGCCTTATCCACCTGCCAGATTTTTTTTTGAAGTCTTATCCACCTGCCAGAAACTTTTTTTTGAAGTCTTATCCACCTGCCAGAATTTTTTTTCAAGTCGGATCAGACCATTTTTTTTCATGTCTTATCCACCTGCCAGACAATTTTTTTTCAAGCCTTATCCACCTGCCAGAAATTTGGTTCAAGTCTTATCCACCTGCCAGACAATTTTTTTTTCAAGTCTTATCCACCTGCCAGAATTTTTTTCAAGTTTTATCCACCTGCCAGAAATTTTTTTCAAGTCTTATCCACCTGCCACACAATTTTTTTTCAAGTCGTATCCACCTGCTAGACAATTTTACGATTTTTTGCAAGTCTTATCCAACTGCCAGAGTTTTTCTCCAAGTCTTATCCACGTGCCAGACAATTTTTCGTTTTTTCATGTCTTATGTCTTATGTTTTAATGTCTACAACAAACCCACTAAGAAATTAACAATTTTCCTACTAAATGTATATATGTATAAATTCCTTGGAATTGGAAAAAAATTCTGGCAGGTAGAAAAGACTTGAAACGAATTTCTGGCAGGTGGATAACACTTGAAAAAAAATTGTCTGGCAGGTGGATAAGACTTCAAAAAAACCTTCTGGCAGGTGGATAAGACATGATAAAAAAGGAAAAATTATCTGGTAGGTGGATAAGACTTGAAAAAAAATATTGTCTGGCATAGGGATAAAACATGAAAAAAAAAATTATCTGGCAGGTGGATAAGACTTGAGAAAAAATTGTCTGGCAGGTGGATAACACTTGAAAAAAATTGTCTGGCAGGTGGATAAGACTTGAAAAAAAATTGTCTGGCATGTGGATAAAACTTGAACAAAACGAAAAATTGTCTGGAAGGTTTATAAGACTTGAAGATAAAATTTCTGGCAGGTGGATGAGACTTGAAAAGAAAATTGTCTGGCAGGTGGATAAGATTTGAAAAAAATTCTGGCAGGTTGATAAGACTTGAAAAAATAAATTCTGGCAGGTGGATAAGACTTCAAAAAAAACTTCTGGCAGGTGGATAAGACATGAAAAAAAGGAAAAATTATCTGGTAGGTGGATAAGACTTGAAAAAAAAAATTGTCTGGCATGGAGATAAAACTTGAAAAAAAGAAAAATTGTCTGGCGGGTGGATAAGACTTGAAAAAAATTCTTCTTATCCACCTGCCAGACATTTTTTTCAAGTATTATCCACCTGCCAGACAATTTTCTTTTTTTTCAAGTTTTATCTCCATGCCAGACAATTTTTTTTCAATTCTAATCCACCTACCAGATAATTTTTCCTTTTTTTTCATGCCTTGTCCACCTGCCAGATTTTTTTTTGAAGTCTTATCCACCTGCCAGAAACTTTTTTTTGAAGTCTTATCCACCTGCCAGAATTTTTTTTCAAGTCGGATCAGACCATTTTTTTTCATGTCTTATCCACCTGCCAGACAATTTTTTTTCAAGCCTTATCCACCTGCCAGAAATTTGGTTCAAGTCTTATCCACCTGCCAGACAATTTTTTTTTCAAGTCTTATCCACCTGCCAGAATTTTTTTCAAGTTTTATCCACCTGCCAGAAATTTTTTTCAAGTCTTATCCACCTGCCACACAATTTTTTTTCAAGTCGTATCCACCTGCTAGACAATTTTACGATTTTTTGCAAGTCTTATCCAACTGCCAGAGTTTTTCTCCAAGTCTTATCCACGTGCCAGACAATTTTTCGTTTTTTCATGTCTTATGTCTTATGTTTTAATGTCTACAACAAACCCACTAAGAAATTAACAATTTTCCTACTAAATGTATATATGTATAAATTCCTTGGAATTGGAAAAAAATTCTGGCAGGTAGAAAAGACTTGAAACGAATTTCTGGCAGGTGGATAACACTTGAAAAAAAATTGTCTGGCAGGTGGATAAGACTTCAAAAAAACCTTCTGGCAGGTGGATAAGACATGATAAAAAAGGAAAAATTATCTGGTAGGTGGATAAGACTTGAAAAAAAATATTGTCTGGCATAGGGATAAAACATGAAAAAAAAAATTATCTGGCAGGTGGATAAGACTTGAGAAAAAATTGTCTGGCAGGTGGATAACACTTGAAAAAAATTGTCTGGCAGGTGGATAAGACTTGAAAAAAAATTGTCTGGCATGTGGATAAAACTTGAACAAAACGAAAAATTGTCTGGAAGGTTTATAAGACTTGAAGATAAAATTTCTGGCAGGTGGATGAGACTTGAAAAGAAAATTGTCTGGCAGGTGGATAAGATTTGAAAAAAATTCTGGCAGGTTGATAAGACTTGAAAAAATAAATTCTGGCTGGTGGATAAGACATGATAAAAAAGGAAAAATTATCTGGTAGGTGGATAAGACTTGAAAAAAAATATTGTCTGGCATAGGGATAAAACATGAAAAAAAAAATTATCTGGCAGGTGGATAAGACTTGAGAAAAAATTGTCTGGCAGGTGGATAACACTTGAAAAAAATTGTCTGGCAGGTGGATAAGACTTGAAAAAAAATTGTCTGGCATGTGGATAAAACTTGAACAAAACGAAAAATTGTCTGGAAGGTTTATAAGACTTGAAGATAAAATTTCTGGCAGGTGGATGAGACTTGAAAAGAAAATTGTCTGGCAGGTGGATATGATTTGAAAAATAAATTCTGGCAGGTGGATAAGACATGAAAAAAAGGAAAAATTATCTGGTAGGTGGATAAGACTTGAAAAAAAATATTGTCTGGCATAGGGATAAAACATGAAAAAAAAAATTATCTGGCAGGTGGATAAGACTTGAGAAAAAATTGTCTGGCAGGTGGATAACACTTGAAAAAAATTGTCTGGCAGGTGGATAAGACTTGAAAAAAAATTGTCTGGCATGTGGATAAAACTTGAACAAAACGAAAAATTGTCTGGAAGGTTTATAAGACTTGAAGATAAAATTTCTGGCAGGTGGATGAGACTTGAAAAGAAAATTGTCTGGCAGGTGGATATGATTTGAAAAATAAATTCTGGCATGGAGATAAAACTTGAAAAAAAGAAAAATTGTCTGGCAGGTGGATAAGACTTGAAAAAAATTCTTCTTATCCACCTGCCAGTCATTTTTTGCAAGTCTTATCCACCTGCCAGATTTTTTCCCCAAGTCTTATCCACCTGCCAGACAATTTTACGTATTTTTTCAAGTCATATCCACCTGCCAGATAACTTTTTTTCAAATCTTATCCACCTGCCTCGGATGCGTCGGATACTGTACAATTTGAGGGCGTTTCAAGGTTCGTTTCCAGGGATGGAAGCTGATAGGTTAGGCCAGGTTAGGTTAGGTTAAGGGGGCGTAAGATTTCATTTAATGCGTATAAGACTTCAAAAAAATTTCTGGCAAGTGGATAAGACTTGAAAATAAATTGTCTTGCAGGTGGATAAAACTTGAACAAAACGAAAAATTGTCTGGAAGGTTTATAAGACTTGAAAAAAATGCAGGCATGTAGATAAGACTTGAAAAAAATTCTGGCAGGTGGATGAGACTTGAAAAAATTGTCTGACAGGTGGATAAGACTTGAAAAAATAATTTCTGGCAGGTGGATAAGACTTGAAAAAAATGGTCTGTCAAGAGGATAAGACTTGAAAAAAAACAGGCAGGTGGATAAGACTTAAAAAAATTCTGGCAGGTGGATAAGACTTTGAAAAAATTTATGGCAGGTGGATTAGACTTGAAAAAAAATTCTGGCAGGTGGATTAGACATGAAAAGAACGAAATAATATCTGGCAGGTGGAAAAGACATGAAAATAAAAATTGTCTGGCAGGTGGATAAAACTTGAAAAAACATTGTCTGGCAGGTGGATAAGACTTGAATAAAAATTTCGGGCAGGCTGATAAGACTTGAAAAAAATCAGGCAGGTGGATAAGACATGAAAAAAAATGTGGCAGGTGGATAAGAATCGGTATGGTCCTCCGCGACAACTGTTCACCTTATTCACCTGGCAGATTTTTTTCCCAGTCTTGTCCACCTGCCAGAATTTTTTTTCAAAGTCTTATCCACCTGCCACATTTTTTTTCAAGTTTTATCCACCTGCCAGACTATTTTTTTTTCAAGTCTAATCCACCTGCCAGAAATTTTTTTTTGAAGTCTTATCCACCTGCCAGAATTTTTCTTTCAATTGTTATCCACCTGCCTGATTTTTTTTTCAAGTCGGACCAGACTATTTTTTTTCAAGTCTTATCCACCTGCCTGGCAATTTTTTCAAGTCTTATCCACCTGCCAGACAATTTCTTGATTTTTTGCAAGTCTTATCCACCTGCCCGATTTTTTCCCCAAGTCTTATCCACCTGCCTGACAATTTTTCGTTTTTTCATGTCTAATCCAACTGCCAAAATTTTTTTCAAGTCTTATCCATCTGCCAGACAATTTTTCGTTTTTTTCAAGCCTTATCCACCTGCCTCGGGTGCGTTGGATACCGTACTATTTGAGGGCGTTTCATGGTTCGTTTCCAGGGATAGGAGCTGAAAGGTTAGGCCAGGTTAGGTTAGGTTAGGGGGCGGTAGATTTCATTTAATGCGGATAAGACTTGAAAAAAAATTCTGGCAGGTGGATAAGACTTGAAAAAATAAATTCTGGCAGGTGGATAAGACTTCAAAAAAACTTCTGGCAGGTGGATAAGACATGAAAAAAAGGAAAAATTATCTGGTAGGTGGATAAGACTTGAAAAAAAAATTGTCTGGCATGGAGATAAAACTTGAAAAAAAGAAAAATTGTCTGGCAGGTGGATTATACTTGAAAAAAATTCTTCTTATCCACCTGCCAGACATTTTTTTCAAGTCTTATCCACCTGCCAGATTTTTCCCCCAAGTCTTGTCCACCAGTCAGACAATTTTTCGTTTTTTTTCAAGTCATATCCACCTGCCAGACAATTTTTTTTCAAATCTTATCCACCTGCCTCGGATGCGTTGGATACTGTACAATTTGAGGGCGTTTCAAGGTTCATTTCCAGGGATAGAAGCTGATAGGTTAGGCCAGGTTAGGTTAGGTTAAGGGGGCGTAAGATTTCATTTAATGCGTATAAGACATGAAAAAAAATTTGGCAGGTGTATGTGACTTGAAAAAAAACTTCTCGCAGGTGGATAAGACTTCAAAAAACTTTCTGGCAGGTGGATAAGACTTGAAAAAAAATTGTCTGGCAGACAAAACGAAAAATTGTCTGTAAGGTTTATAAGACTTGAAAAAAAATTCAGGCAGGTAGATAAGACTTGAAAAAAATTCTGGCAGGTGGATGAGACTTGAAAAAATTGTCTGACAGGTGGATAAGACTTGAAAAAATAATTTCTGGCAGGTGGATAAGACTTGAAAAAAGTGGTCTGTCAAGAGGATAAGACTTGAAAAAAATCAGGCAGGTGGATAAGACTTGAAAAAAGGTCAGACAGGTGGATAATACTTGAAAAAACATTGTCTGGCAGGTGGATAAGACTTGAATAAAAATGTCTGGCAGGTGGATAAGACTTGTAAAAAAATTCTGGCAGGTGGATAAGACTTTGAAAAAAATTCTGGCAGGTGGATAAGACTGGGAAAAAAATCTGCCAGGTGAATAAGGTGAACAGTTGTCGCGGAGGACCATACCGATTCTTATCCACCTGCCACATTTTTTTTCAAGTTATATCCACCTGCCAGACAATTTTTTTTCAAGTCTTATCCACCTGCTCGATAATTTTTTGCTTTTTTTATGACTAATCCTCCTGCCAGAATTTTTTTCCAAGTCTTTTCCACTTGCCAGAAATTTTTTCAAGTCTTGTCCACCTGCCAGACAATTTTGCCTTTTTTTCAAGCCTTATCCACCTGCCAGAACTTTTTTTTCAAGTCTTATCCTAAATAATTAGATTACTCGTGACTTCGTGGTATTTCATTTTAATAAACAAAAAATAACTAAAACTTAGAGTTTTAGAAAAACTTGTTATAACAACCCGAATTAGTAAAACCCATATAATCGTTAAGAAATTAACTTTGTCTAAGAAACCCACTTGTGTTTGTATAAAACCCTGAGCGCTTTCGGCATGAACTGCCATCTACAGAGGGAAACCCACTAGCACAGTTTCATCTTATCTGCGATTTGAGACTTGCTCAACTCGAGGAGAAGATGCAAATGCACATTATACTAACACAAGTGGGTTTCTTAGACAAAGTTAATTTCTTAACGATTATTTTAATTTTACTAATTCGGGCTGTTATAACAAGTTTTTCTAGTACTCTTAAGTTTTTGTTATTTTTTGTTTAAGTCTTATCCACCTGCCACATTTTTTTCATGTCTAATCCACCTCCCAGAAATTTTTTATTGAAGTCTAATCCACCTGCCAGAAGTTTTTTTTGAAGTCTTATCCACCTGCCAGAAATTTTCTTTCAAGTCTTATCCACCTGACTGATTTTTTTTTGAAGTCGGACCAGACAATTTTTTTTTCAAGTCTTATCCACCTGACAGAAATTTGTTTCAAGTCTTATCCACCTGCCTGACTTTTTAAAGTTTTATCCACCTGCCAGAAATTTTTTCAAGTCTTATCCACCTGCCAGAATTTTTTTTCAAGTCTTATCCACCTGACTGAAATTTATTTCAAGTCTTATCCACCTGTCTGACTTTTTTTCAAGTTTTATCCACCTGCCAGAAATTTTTTTCAAGTCTTATCCGCCTGCTAGACAATTTTACGATTTTTTGGAAGTCTTATCCAACTGCCAGTTTTTCCCCAAGTCTTATCCACCTGCCAGACAATTTTTCGTTTTTTTTTCATGTCTAATGTCTTATGTTTTAATGTCTACAACAAACCCACTAAGAAATTTACAATTTTCCTACTAAATATATATGTATAAATTCCTTGGAAATGGAAAAAAATTCTGGCAGGTAGAAATAACTTGAAAAGAATTTCTGCCAGGTGGATTAGACTTGAAAAAAATTGTCTGGCAGGTGGATAAAACTTGAAAAAAAACGAAAAATTGTCTGGCAGATAGATAAGACTGGAAAAAAATTGTCTGGCAGGTGGATAAGACAAAAAAAAATTGTCTGGCAGGTGGATAAGACTTGAAAAAATTGTGGCTGGTGGATTAGACTTGAAGAAAAATTCTGGAAGGTGGTTAAGAAGCGGTATGGTCCTCCGCGACAACTATTAGTCAGGACCGCAACTAGAATCGAAAAACCGCATTAAAAGAAATCAACCGCCCCCCCCCCCTCCGGGGTAGGTTTTTTTGTCGGTAAAAAAACTCAAATGTACTGCTTGCAAAATGCCTAAAACCTAAATAATTTGGGCCTTTTTATCGATTGTTTTCTCCGGAGAAGACCCCCGCCCCCCCCCTTTCTCCGGGGTATAATATGCGTGAAACTTCACTAAAGATAGATAGAAATGAAAAGAAATATATTCATCATACAATACAAAATGAAATTAATTACACAACAAACCCACTAAGAAATTAACAATTTTCCTACTAAATATATATATGTATAAATTCCTTGGAATTGGAAAAAAATTCTGGCAGGTAGATAAGACTTAAAAAAAGATTGTCTGGCAGGTGGATAAGACATGGAAAATATTTCTGGCAGGTGGATAGGACGAGAAAAAAATTATCTGGCAGGTGGATAAGACTTAAAAAAAGATTGTCTGGCAGGTGGATAAGACTTGAAAATATTTCTGGCCGGTGGATAAGACTTGAAAAAATTCTGGTAGGTGGATAAGACTTGAAAAAAAAGTGTGGCTGGTGGATAAGACTTGAAAACAAAAGTTCTGGAAGGTGGATAAGAATCGGTTTGGTCCTCCGCGACAACTATTAGTCAGGACCGCAACTGGAATCTAAAGACAGAATTAAAAGATATCTACCGCCCCCCCCCCCTTAACCTAAACTGGCCTAACCTAACAGCTCCTATCCCTGGAAACGAACCTTGAAACGCCCCAAAATTGAACGGTATCTTACGTATCCGAGTAAAAACCGGGCTAATCGCCCTGAAAAACTACTGGGGATTCATTTATCGCGCATTGTGTACAGTTCAATATGCGACGTCAGGGCCGCAACAAGGATCTTAAAAAAAACTGGAAAAATTGCCGAATTTGACCAGTGAGAACCGGAATTTCGCATTTTTCTTGTCGGCCACATAAAATCCCACGTCTGAGTGAAAAAGTCGACTAGCCATCGAGAGAATTTCTTAAAATTGTATGAAATGTAACAAAAAAACATGTGATAAAGGGATAGGAAGTGTTTTACAAATTCGTCTAGAACTCAAACCCAATCGAATCGGTATGGTACTCAATGACAACTATTGGTCAGGACCGCAACAGGAATCGAAAAAACCGCATTAAATAGAAATCTACCGGTGACCCTACCCCTCTAACCTAACCTAACCTAAAATGCTTAAAACCCCAATATTTCAGCCTTATTTTCTCAAAAATTTCCTACGGGGAGACCCTCGGGCCCCCTCCGTGGTAGGTTTATTTGTCGGTAAAAAAACTCAAATGTACTGCTTGCAAAATGCCTGTAACCTAAATAATTTGGGCCTATTTATCGATTTTTTTCTTGGAAGGAGACCCCCGCCCCCCCCCCTTTCTCCGGGGTATAATATGCGTGAAACTTCACTAAAGACAGATAGAAATGAAAAGAAATATATTCATCATACAATACAAAATGAAATTAATTATACAACAAACCCACTAAGAAATTAACAATTTTCCTACTAAATATATATATGTATAAATTCCTTGGAATTGGAAAAAAAATTCTGGCAGGTAGGTAAGACTTGAAAAAAATTTCTGGCAGGTGGATTAGACTTGAAAAAATAAATTCTGGCAGGTGGATAAGACATAAAAAAAACTTCTGGCAGGTGGATAAGACATGATAAAAGAGGAAAAATTATCTGGTAGGTGGATAAGACTTGAAAAAAAAATTGTCTGGCATAGGGATAAAACATGAAAAAAAGAAAAATTGTCTGGCAGGTGGATAAGACTTGAAAAAAATTGTCTGGCAGGTGATAACACTTGAAAAAAATTTCTGGCAGGTGGATAAGACTTGAAACAAATGTCTGGCAGGAGGATAAGACTTGAAAAAATTCTGGCAGGTGGATAAGACTTGAAAAAATAAATTCTGGCAGGTGGATAAGACTTAAAAAAACTTCTGGCAGGTGGATAAGACATGATAAAAGAGGAAAAATTATCTGGTAGGTGGATAAGACTTGAAAAAAAAATTGTCTGGCATATGGATAAAACATGAAAAAAAAAATTATCTGGCAGGTGGATAAGACTTGAGAAAAAATTGTCTGGCAGGTGGATAACACTTGAAAAAAATTGTCTGGCAGGTGGATAAGACTTGAAAAAAAATTGTCTGGCATGTGGATAAAACTTGAACAAAACGAAAAATTGTCTGGAAGGTTTATAAGACTTGAAGATAAAATTTCTGGCAGGTGGATGAGACTTGAAAAGAAAATTGTCTGGCAGGTGGATAAGATTTGAAAAAAATTCTGGCAGGTTGATAAGACTTGAAAAAATAAATTCTGGCAGGTGGATAAGACTTCAAAAAAAACTTCTGGCAGGTGGATAAGACATGAAAAAAAGGAAAAATTATCTGGTAGGTGGATAAGACTTGAAAAAAAAAAATTGTCTGGCATGGAGATAAAACTTGAAAAAAAGAAAAATTGTCTGGCGGGTGGATAAGACTTGAAAAAAATTCTTCTTATCCACCTGCCAGACATTTTTTTCAAGTATTATCCACCTGCCAGACAATTTTTCGATTTTTTGCAAGTCTTATCCACCTGCCAGACAATTTTTCGTTTTTTTTCAAGTCATATCCACCTGCCAGACAATTTTTTTTCAAATCTTATCCACCTGCCTCGGATGCGTTGGATACTGTACAATTTGAGGGCGTTTCAAGGTTCGTTTCCAGGGATAGAAGCTGATAGGTTAGGCCAGGTTAGGTTTGGTTAAGGGGGCGTAAGATTTCATTTAATGCGTATAAGACATGAAAAAAATTCTGGCAGGTGTATATGACTTGAAAAAAAACTTCTCGCAAGAGGTGGATAAGACTTCAATAAAATTGTCTGGCAGGTGGATAAAACTTGAACAAAACGAAAAATTGTCTGGAAGGTTTATAAGACTTGAAAAAAAAATTCAGGCAGGTGGATGAGACTTAAAAAAAATTGTCTGGCAGGTGGATAAGACTTGATAAAAAAGGAAAAATTATCTGGTAGGTGGATAAGACTTGAAAAAAAAATTGTCTGGCATAGGGATAAAACTTGAAAAAAAGAAAAATTATCTGGCAGGTGGATAAGACTTGAGAAAAAATTGTCTGGCAGGTGGATAACATTTGAAAAAAATTTCTGGCATGTGGATAAAACTTGAACAAAACGAAAAATTGTCTGGAAGGTTTATAAGACTTGAAGATAAAATTTCTGGCAGGTGGATATAACTTCAAAAAAAACTTCTGGCAGGTGGATAAGACTTGAAGAAAATCAGGCAGGTGGATAAGACTTGAAAAAAGTCAGGCAGGTGGATAAGACTTGAAAAAACATTGTCTAGCAGGTGGACAAGACATGAATAAAAATTTCTGGCAGGTGGATAAGACTTGAAAAAAATTCTGGCAGGTGGATGAGACTTGAAAAAAATTGTCTGACAGGTGGATAAGACTTGAAAAAATAATTTCTGGCAGGTGGATAAGACTTGAAAAAAATGGTCTGTCAAGAGGATAAGACTTGAAAAAAACAGGCAGGTGGATAAGACTTGAAAAAAGGTCAGACAGGTGGATAAGACTTGAAAAAACATTGTCTGGCAGGTGGATAAGACTTGAATAAATATTTCTGGCAGGTAGATAAGACTTGCAAAAAATCGAAAAATTGTCTGGCAGGTGGATAAGACATGAAAAAAATGTCTGGCAGGTGGATAAGAAGAATTTTTTTCAAGTCTTATCCACCTGCCAGACAATTTTCTTTTTTTTCAAGTTTTATCTCCATGCCAGACAATTTTTTTTCAATTCTAATCCACCTACCAGATAATTTTTCCTTTTTTTCATGCCTTATCCACCTGCCAGATTTTTTTTTGAAGTCTTATCCACCTGCCAGAAACTTTTTTTTGAAGTCTTATCCACCTGCCAGAATTTTTTTTCAAGTCGGATCAGACCATTTTTTTTCATGTCTTATCCACCTGCCAGACAATTTTTTTTCAAGTCTTATCCACCTGCCAGAATTTTTTTCAAGTTTTATCCACCTGCCAGAAATTTTTTTCAAGTCTTATCCACCTGCCACACAATTTTTTTTCAAGTCGTATCCACCTGCTAGACAATTTTACGATTTTTTGCAAGTCTTATCCAACTGCCAGAGTTTTTCTCCAAGTCTTATCCACGTGCCAGACAATTTTTCGTTTTTTCATGTCTTATGTCTTATGTTTTAATGTCTACAACAAACCCACTAAGAAATTAACAATTTTCCTACTAAATGTATATATGTATAAATTCCTTGGAATTGGAAAAAAATTCTGGCAGGTAGAAAAGACTTGAAACGAATTTCTGGCAGGTGGATAACACTTGAAAAAAAATTGTCTGGCAGGTGGATAAGACTTCAAAAAAACCTTCTGGCAGGTGGATAAGACATGATAAAAAAGGAAAAATTATCTGGTAGGTGGATAAGACTTGAAAAAAAATATTGTCTGGCATAGGGATAAAACATGAAAAAAAAAATTATCTGGCAGGTGGATAAGACTTGAGAAAAAATTGTCTGGCAGGTGGATAACACTTGAAAAAAATTGTCTGGCAGGTGGATAAGACTTGAAAAAAAATTGTCTGGCATGTGGATAAAACTTGAACAAAACGAAAAATTGTCTGGAAGGTTTATAAGACTTGAAGATAAAATTTCTGGCAGGTGGATGAGACTTGAAAAGAAAATTGTCTGGCAGGTGGATAAGATTTGAAAAAAATTCTGGCAGGTTGATAAGACTTGAAAAAATAAATTCTGGCAGGTGGATAAGACTTCAAAAAAAACTTCTGGCAGGTGGATAAGACATGAAAAAAAGGAAAAATTATCTGGTAGGTGGATAAGACTTGAAAAAAAAAATTGTCTGGCATGGAGATAAAACTTGAAAAAAAGAAAAATTGTCTGGCGGGTGGATAAGACTTGAAAAAAATTCTTCTTATCCACCTGCCAGACATTTTTTTCAAGTATTATCCACCTGCCAGACAATTTTTCGATTTTTTGCAAGTCTTATCCACCTGCCAGACAATTTTTCGTTTTTTTTCAAGTCATATCCACCTGCCAGACAATTTTTTTTCAAATCTTATCCACCTGCCTCGGATGCGTTGGATACTGTACAATTTGAGGGCGTTTCAAGGTTCGTTTCCAGGGATAGAAGCTGATAGGTTAGGCCAGGTTAGGTTTGGTTAAGGGGGCGTAAGATTTCATTTAATGCGTATAAGACATGAAAAAAATTCTGGCAGGTGTATATGACTTGAAAAAAAACTTCTCGCAAGAGGTGGATAAGACTTCAATAAAATTGTCTGGCAGGTGGATAAAACTTGAACAAAACGAAAAATTGTCTGGAAGGTTTATAAGACTTGAAAAAAAAATTCAGGCAGGTGGATGAGACTTAAAAAAAATTGTCTGGCAGGTGGATAAGACTTGATAAAAAAGGAAAAATTATCTGGTAGGTGGATAAGACTTGAAAAAAAAATTGTCTGGCATAGGGATAAAACTTGAAAAAAAGAAAAATTATCTGGCAGGTGGATAAGACTTGAGAAAAAATTGTCTGGCAGGTGGATAACATTTGAAAAAAATTTCTGGCATGTGGATAAAACTTGAACAAAACGAAAAATTGTCTGGAAGGTTTATAAGACTTGAAGATAAAATTTCTGGCAGGTGGATATAACTTCAAAAAAAACTTCTGGCAGGTGGATAAGACTTGAAGAAAATCAGGCAGGTGGATAAGACTTGAAAAAAGTCAGGCAGGTGGATAAGACTTGAAAAAACATTGTCTAGCAGGTGGACAAGACATGAATAAAAATTTCTGGCAGGTGGATAAGACTTGAAAAAAATTCTGGCAGGTGGATGAGACTTGAAAAAAATTGTCTGACAGGTGGATAAGACTTGAAAAAATAATTTCTGGCAGGTGGATAAGACTTGAAAAAAATGGTCTGTCAAGAGGATAAGACTTGAAAAAAACAGGCAGGTGGATAAGACTTGAAAAAAGGTCAGACAGGTGGATAAGACTTGAAAAAACATTGTCTGGCAGGTGGATAAGACTTGAATAAATATTTCTGGCAGGTAGATAAGACTTGCAAAAAATCGAAAAATTGTCTGGCAGGTGGATAAGACATGAAAAAAATGTCTGGCAGGTGGATAAGAAGAATTTTTTTCAAGTCTTATCCACCTGCCAGACAATTTTCTTTTTTTTCAAGTTTTATCTCCATGCCAGACAATTTTTTTTCAATTCTAATCCACCTACCAGATAATTTTTCCTTTTTTTTCATGCCTTATCCACCTGCCAGATTTTTTTTTGAAGTCTTATCCACCTGCCAGAAACTTTTTTTTGAAGTCTTATCCACCTGCCAGAATTTTTTTTCAAGTCGGATCAGACCATTTTTTTTCATGTCTTATCCACCTGCCAGACAATTTTTTTTCAAGTCTTATCCACCTGCCAGAATTTTTTTCAAGTTTTATCCACCTGCCAGAAATTTTTTTCAAGTCTTATCCACCTGCCACACAATTTTTTTTCAAGTCGTATCCACCTGCTAGACAATTTTACGATTTTTTGCAAGTCTTATCCAACTGCCAGAGTTTTTCTCCAAGTCTTATCCACGTGCCAGACAATTTTTCGTTTTTTCATGTCTTATGTCTTATGTTTTAATGTCTACAACAAACCCACTAAGAAATTAACAATTTTCCTACTAAATGTATATATGTATAAATTCCTTGGAATTGGAAAAAAATTCTGGCAGGTAGAAAAGACTTGAAACGAATTTCTGGCAGGTGGATAACACTTGAAAAAAAATTGTCTGGCAGGTGGATAAGACTTCAAAAAAACCTTCTGGCAGGTGGATAAGACATGATAAAAAAGGAAAAATTATCTGGTAGGTGGATAAGACTTGAAAAAAAATATTGTCTGGCATAGGGATAAAACATGAAAAAAAAAATTATCTGGCAGGTGGATAAGACTTGAGAAAAAATTGTCTGGCAGGTGGATAACACTTGAAAAAAATTGTCTGGCAGGTGGATAAGACTTGAAAAAAAATTGTCTGGCATGTGGATAAAACTTGAACAAAACGAAAAATTGTCTGGAAGGTTTATAAGACTTGAAGATAAAATTTCTGGCAGGTGGATGAGACTTGAAAAGAAAATTGTCTGGCAGGTGGATAAGATTTGAAAAAAATTCTGGCAGGTTGATAAGACTTGAAAAAAAACTTCTGGCAGGTGGATAAGACATGAAAAAAAGGAAAAATTATCTGGTAGGTGGATAAGACTTGAAAAAAAAAATTGTCTGGCATGGAGATAAAACTTGAAAAAAAGAAAAATTGTCTGGCGGGTGGATAAGACTTGAAAAAAATTCTTCTTATCCACCTGCCAGACATTTTTTTCAAGTATTATCCACCTGCCAGACAATTTTTCGATTTTTTGCAAGTCTTATCCACCTGCCAGACAATTTTTCGTTTTTTTTCAAGTCATATCCACCTGCCAGACAATTTTTTTTCAAATCTTATCCACCTGCCTCGGATGCGTTGGATACTGTACAATTTGAGGGCGTTTCAAGGTTCGTTTCCAGGGATAGAAGCTGATAGGTTAGGCCAGGTTAGGTTTGGTTAAGGGGGCGTAAGATTTCATTTAATGCGTATAAGACATGAAAAAAATTCTGGCAGGTGTATATGACTTGAAAAAAAACTTCTCGCAAGAGGTGGATAAGACTTCAATAAAATTGTCTGGCAGGTGGATAAAACTTGAACAAAACGAAAAATTGTCTGGAAGGTTTATAAGACTTGAAAAAAAAATTCAGGCAGGTGGATGAGACTTAAAAAAAATTGTCTGGCAGGTGGATAAGACTTGATAAAAAAGGAAAAATTATCTGGTAGGTGGATAAGACTTGAAAAAAAAATTGTCTGGCATAGGGATAAAACTTGAAAAAAAGAAAAATTATCTGGCAGGTGGATAAGACTTGAGAAAAAATTGTCTGGCAGGTGGATAACATTTGAAAAAAATTTCTGGCATGTGGATAAAACTTGAACAAAACGAAAAATTGTCTGGAAGGTTTATAAGACTTGAAGATAAAATTTCTGGCAGGTGGATATAACTTCAAAAAAAACTTCTGGCAGGTGGATAAGACTTGAAGAAAATCAGGCAGGTGGATAAGACTTGAAAAAAGTCAGGCAGGTGGATAAGACTTGAAAAAACATTGTCTAGCAGGTGGACAAGACATGAATAAAAATTTCTGGCAGGTGGATAAGACTTGAAAAAAATTCTGGCAGGTGGATGAGACTTGAAAAAAATTGTCTGACAGGTGGATAAGACTTGAAAAAATAATTTCTGGCAGGTGGATAAGACTTGAAAAAAATGGTCTGTCAAGAGGATAAGACTTGAAAAAAACAGGCAGGTGGATAAGACTTGAAAAAAGGTCAGACAGGTGGATAAGACTTGAAAAAACATTGTCTGGCAGGTGGATAACACTTGAATAAATATTTCTGGCAGGTAGATAAGACTTGCAAAAAATCGAAAAATTGTCTGGCAGGTGGATAAGACATGAAAAAAATGTCTGGCAGGTGGATAAGAAGAATTTTTTTCAAGTCTTATCCACCTGCCAGACAATTTTCTTTTTTTTCAAGTTTTATCTCCATGCCAGACAATTTTTTTTCAATTCTAATCCACCTACCAGATAATTTTTCCTTTTTTTTCATGCCTTGTCCACCTGCCAGATTTTTTTTTGAAGTCTTATCCACCTGCCAGAAACTTTTTTTTGAAGTCTTATCCACCTGCCAGAATTTTTTTTCAAGTCGGATCAGACCATTTTTTTTCATGTCTTATCCACCTGCCAGACAATTTTTTTTCAAGCCTTATCCACCTGCCAGAAATTTGGTTCAAGTCTTATCCACCTGCCAGACAATTTTTTTTTCAAGTCTTATCCACCTGCCAGAATTTTTTTCAAGTTTTATCCACCTGCCAGAAATTTTTTTCAAGTCTTATCCACCTGCCACACAATTTTTTTTCAAGTCGTATCCACCTGCTAGACAATTTTACGATTTTTTGCAAGTCTTATCCAACTGCCAGAGTTTTTCTCCAAGTCTTATCCACGTGCCAGACAATTTTTCGTTTTTTCATGTCTTATGTCTTATGTTTTAATGTCTACAACAAACCCACTAAGAAATTAACAATTTTCCTACTAAATGTATATATGTATAAATTCCTTGGAATTGGAAAAAAATTCTGGCAGGTAGAAAAGACTTGAAACGAATTTCTGGCAGGTGGATAACACTTGAAAAAAAATTGTCTGGCAGGTGGATAAGACTTCAAAAAAACCTTCTGGCAGGTGGATAAGACATGATAAAAAAGGAAAAATTATCTGGTAGGTGGATAAGACTTGAAAAAAAATATTGTCTGGCATAGGGATAAAACATGAAAAAAAAAATTATCTGGCAGGTGGATAAGACTTGAGAAAAAATTGTCTGGCAGGTGGATAACACTTGAAAAAAATTGTCTGGCAGGTGGATAAGACTTGAAAAAAAATTGTCTGGCATGTGGATAAAACTTGAACAAAACGAAAAATTGTCTGGAAGGTTTATAAGACTTGAAGATAAAATTTCTGGCAGGTGGATGAGACTTGAAAAGAAAATTGTCTGGCAGGTGGATAAGATTTGAAAAAAATTCTGGCAGGTTGATAAGACTTGAAAAAATAAATTCTGGCTGGTGGATAAGACATGATAAAAAAGGAAAAATTATCTGGTAGGTGGATAAGACTTGAAAAAAAATATTGTCTGGCATAGGGATAAAACATGAAAAAAAAAATTATCTGGCAGGTGGATAAGACTTGAGAAAAAATTGTCTGGCAGGTGGATAACACTTGAAAAAAATTGTCTGGCAGGTGGATAAGACTTGAAAAAAAATTGTCTGGCATGTGGATAAAACTTGAACAAAACGAAAAATTGTCTGGAAGGTTTATAAGACTTGAAGATAAAATTTCTGGCAGGTGGATGAGACTTGAAAAGAAAATTGTCTGGCAGGTGGATATGATTTGAAAAATAAATTCTGGCAGGTGGATAAGACATGAAAAAAGGGAAAAATTATCTGGTAGGTGGATAAGACTTGAAAAAAAATATTGTCTGGCATAGGGATAAAACATGAAAAAAAAAAATTATCTGGCAGGTGGATAAGACTTGAGAAAAAATTGTCTGGCAGGTGGATAACACTTGAAAAAAATTGTCTGGCAGGTGGATAAGACTTGAAAAAAAATTGTCTGGCATGTGGATAAAACTTGAACAAAACGAAAAATTGTCTGGAAGGTTTATAAGACTTGAAGATAAAATTTCTGGCAGGTGGATGAGACTTGAAAAGAAAATTGTCTGGCAGGTGGATATGATTTGAAAAATAAATTCTGGCATGGAGATAAAACTTGAAAAAAAGAAAAATTGTCTGGCAGGTGGATAAGACTTGAAAAAAATTCTTCTTATCCACCTGCCAGTCATTTTTTGCAAGTCTTATCCACCTGCCAGATTTTTTCCCCAAGTCTTATCCACCTGCCAGACAATTTTACGTATTTTTTCAAGTCATATCCACCTGCCAGATAACTTTTTTTCAAATCTTATCCACCTGCCTCGGATGCGTCGGATACTGTACAATTTGAGGGCGTTTCAAGGTTCGTTTCCAGGGATGGAAGCTGATAGGTTAGGCCAGGTTAGGTTAGGTTAAGGGGGCGTAAGATTTCATTTAATGCGTATAAGACTTCAAAAAAATTTCTGGCAAGTGGATAAGACTTGAAAATAAATTGTCTTGCAGGTGGATAAAACTTGAACAAAACGAAAAATTGTCTGGAAGGTTTATAAGACTTGAAAAAAATGCAGGCATGTAGATAAGACTTGAAAAAAATTCTGGCAGGTGGATGAGACTTGAAAAAATTGTCTGACAGGTGGATAAGACTTGAAAAAATAATTTCTGGCAGGTGGATAAGACTTGAAAAAAATGGTCTGTCAAGAGGATAAGACTTGAAAAAAAACAGGCAGGTGGATAAGACTTAAAAAAATTCTGGCAGGTGGATAAGACTTTGAAAAAATTTATGGCAGGTGGATTAGACTTGAAAAAAAATTCTGGCAGGTGGATTAGACATGAAAAGAACGAAATAATATCTGGCAGGTGGAAAAGACATGAAAATAAAAATTGTCTGGCAGGTGGATAAAACTTGAAAAAACATTGTCTGGCAGGTGGATAAGACTTGAATAAAAATTTCGGGCAGGCTGATAAGACTTGAAAAAAATCAGGCAGGTGGATAAGACATGAAAAAAAATGTGGCAGGTGGATAAGAATCGGTATGGTCCTCCGCGACAACTGTTCACCTTATTCACCTGGCAGATTTTTTTCCCAGTCTTGTCCACCTGCCAGAATTTTTTTTCAAAGTCTTATCCACCTGCCACATTTTTTTTCAAGTTTTATCCACCTGCCAGACTATTTTTTTTTCAAGTCTAATCCACCTGCCAGAAATTTTTTTTTGAAGTCTTATCCACCTGCCAGAATTTTTCTTTCAATTGTTATCCACCTGCCTGATTTTTTTTTCAAGTCGGACCAGACTATTTTTTTTCAAGTCTTATCCACCTGCCTGGCAATTTTTTCAAGTCTTATCCACCTGCCAGACAATTTCTTGATTTTTTGCAAGTCTTATCCACCTGCCCGATTTTTTCCCCAAGTCTTATCCACCTGCCTGACAATTTTTCGTTTTTTCATGTCTAATCCAACTGCCAAAATTTTTTTCAAGTCTTATCCATCTGCCAGACAATTTTTCGTTTTTTTCAAGCCTTATCCACCTGCCTCGGGTGCGTTGGATACCGTACTATTTGAGGGCGTTTCATGGTTCGTTTCCAGGGATAGGAGCTGAAAGGTTAGGCCAGGTTAGGTTAGGTTAGGGGGCGGTAGATTTCATTTAATGCGGATAAGACTTGAAAAAAAATTCTGGCAGGTGGATAAGACTTGAAAAAATAAATTCTGGCAGGTGGATAAGACTTCAAAAAAACTTCTGGCAGGTGGATAAGACATGAAAAAAAGGAAAAATTATCTGGTAGGTGGATAAGACTTGAAAAAAAAATTGTCTGGCATGGAGATAAAACTTGAAAAAAAGAAAAATTGTCTGGCAGGTGGATTATACTTGAAAAAAATTCTTCTTATCCACCTGCCAGACATTTTTTTCAAGTCTTATCCACCTGCCAGATTTTTCCCCCAAGTCTTGTCCACCAGTCAGACAATTTTTCGTTTTTTTTCAAGTCATATCCACCTGCCAGACAATTTTTTTTCAAATCTTATCCACCTGCCTCGGATGCGTTGGATACTGTACAATTTGAGGGCGTTTCAAGGTTCATTTCCAGGGATAGAAGCTGATAGGTTAGGCCAGGTTAGGTTAGGTTAAGGGGGCGTAAGATTTCATTTAATGCGTATAAGACATGAAAAAAAATTTGGCAGGTGTATGTGACTTGAAAAAAAACTTCTCGCAGGTGGATAAGACTTCAAAAAACTTTCTGGCAGGTGGATAAGACTTGAAAAAAAATTGTCTGGCAGACAAAACGAAAAATTGTCTGTAAGGTTTATAAGACTTGAAAAAAAATTCAGGCAGGTAGATAAGACTTGAAAAAAATTCTGGCAGGTGGATGAGACTTGAAAAAATTGTCTGACAGGTGGATAAGACTTGAAAAAATAATTTCTGGCAGGTGGATAAGACTTGAAAAAAGTGGTCTGTCAAGAGGATAAGACTTGAAAAAAATCAGGCAGGTGGATAAGACTTGAAAAAAGGTCAGACAGGTGGATAATACTTGAAAAAACATTGTCTGGCAGGTGGATAAGACTTGAATAAAAATGTCTGGCAGGTGGATAAGACTTGTAAAAAAATTCTGGCAGGTGGATAAGACTTTGAAAAAAATTCTGGCAGGTGGATAAGACTGGGAAAAAAATCTGCCAGGTGAATAAGGTGAACAGTTGTCGCGGAGGACCATACCGATTCTTATCCACCTGCCACATTTTTTTTCAAGTTATATCCACCTGCCAGACAATTTTTTTTCAAGTCTTATCCACCTGCTCGATAATTTTTTGCTTTTTTTATGACTAATCCTCCTGCCAGAATTTTTTTCCAAGTCTTTTCCACTTGCCAGAAATTTTTTCAAGTCTTGTCCACCTGCCAGACAATTTTGCCTTTTTTTCAAGCCTTATCCACCTGCCAGAACTTTTTTTTCAAGTCTTATCCTAAATAATTAGATTACTCGTGACTTCGTGGTATTTCATTTTAATAAACAAAAAATAACTAAAACTTAGAGTTTTAGAAAAACTTGTTATAACAACCCGAATTAGTAAAACCCATATAATCGTTAAGAAATTAACTTTGTCTAAGAAACCCACTTGTGTTTGTATAAAACCCTGAGCGCTTTCGGCATGAACTGCCATCTACAGAGGGAAACCCACTAGCACAGTTTCATCTTATCTGCGATTTGAGACTTGCTCAACTCGAGGAGAAGATGCAAATGCACATTATACTAACACAAGTGGGTTTCTTAGACAAAGTTAATTTCTTAACGATTATTTTAATTTTACTAATTCGGGCTGTTATAACAAGTTTTTCTAGTACTCTTAAGTTTTTGTTATTTTTTGTTTAAGTCTTATCCACCTGCCACATTTTTTTCATGTCTAATCCACCTCCCAGAAATTTTTTATTGAAGTCTAATCCACCTGCCAGAAGTTTTTTTTGAAGTCTTATCCACCTGCCAGAAATTTTCTTTCAAGTCTTATCCACCTGACTGATTTTTTTTTGAAGTCGGACCAGACAATTTTTTTTTCAAGTCTTATCCACCTGACAGAAATTTGTTTCAAGTCTTATCCACCTGCCTGACTTTTTAAAGTTTTATCCACCTGCCAGAAATTTTTTCAAGTCTTATCCACCTGCCAGAATTTTTTTTCAAGTCTTATCCACCTGACTGAAATTTATTTCAAGTCTTATCCACCTGTCTGACTTTTTTTCAAGTTTTATCCACCTGCCAGAAATTTTTTTCAAGTCTTATCCGCCTGCTAGACAATTTTACGATTTTTTGGAAGTCTTATCCAACTGCCAGTTTTTCCCCAAGTCTTATCCACCTGCCAGACAATTTTTCGTTTTTTTTTCATGTCTAATGTCTTATGTTTTAATGTCTACAACAAACCCACTAAGAAATTTACAATTTTCCTACTAAATATATATGTATAAATTCCTTGGAAATGGAAAAAAATTCTGGCAGGTAGAAATAACTTGAAAAGAATTTCTGCCAGGTGGATTAGACTTGAAAAAAATTGTCTGGCAGGTGGATAAAACTTGAAAAAAAACGAAAAATTGTCTGGCAGATAGATAAGACTGGAAAAAAATTGTCTGGCAGGTGGATAAGACAAAAAAAAATTGTCTGGCAGGTGGATAAGACTTGAAAAAATTGTGGCTGGTGGATTAGACTTGAAGAAAAATTCTGGAAGGTGGTTAAGAAGCGGTATGGTCCTCCGCGACAACTATTAGTCAGGACCGCAACTAGAATCGAAAAACCGCATTAAAAGAAATCAACCGCCCCCCCCCCCTCCGGGGTAGGTTTTTTTGTCGGTAAAAAAACTCAAATGTACTGCTTGCAAAATGCCTAAAACCTAAATAATTTGGGCCTTTTTATCGATTGTTTTCTCCGGAGAAGACCCCCGCCCCCCCCCTTTCTCCGGGGTATAATATGCGTGAAACTTCACTAAAGATAGATAGAAATGAAAAGAAATATATTCATCATACAATACAAAATGAAATTAATTACACAACAAACCCACTAAGAAATTAACAATTTTCCTACTAAATATATATATGTATAAATTCCTTGGAATTGGAAAAAAATTCTGGCAGGTAGATAAGACTTAAAAAAAGATTGTCTGGCAGGTGGATAAGACATGGAAAATATTTCTGGCAGGTGGATAGGACGAGAAAAAAATTATCTGGCAGGTGGATAAGACTTAAAAAAAGATTGTCTGGCAGGTGGATAAGACTTGAAAATATTTCTGGCCGGTGGATAAGACTTGAAAAAATTCTGGTAGGTGGATAAGACTTGAAAAAAAAGTGTGGCTGGTGGATAAGACTTGAAAACAAAAGTTCTGGAAGGTGGATAAGAATCGGTTTGGTCCTCCGCGACAACTATTAGTCAGGACCGCAACTGGAATCGAAAGACAGAATTAAAAGATATCTACCGCCCCCCCCCCCCCTTAACCTAAACTGGCCTAACCTAACAGCTCCTATCCCTGGAAACGAACCTTGAAACGCCCCAAAATTGAACGGTATCTTACGTATCCGAGTAAAAACCGGGCTAATCGCCCTGAAAAACTACTGGGGATTCATTTATCGCGCATTGTGTACAGTTCAATATGCGACGTCAGGGCCGCAACAAGGATCTTAAAAAAAACTGGAAAAATTGCCGAATTTGACCAGTGAGAACCGGAATTTCGCATTTTTCTTGTCGGCCACATAAAATCCCACGTCTGAGTGAAAAAGTCGACTAGCCATCGAGAGAATTTCTTAAAATTGTATGAAATGTAACAAAAAAACATGTGATAAAGGGATAGGAAGTGTTTTACAAATTCGTCTAGAACTCAAACCCAATCGAATCGGTATGGTACTCAATGACAACTATTGGTCAGGACCGCAACAGGAATCGAAAAAACCGCATTAAATAGAAATCTACCGGTGACCCTACCCCTCTAACCTAACCTAACCTAAAATGCTTAAAACCCCAATATTTCAGCCTTATTTTCTCAAAAATTTCCTACGGGGAGACCCTCGGGCCCCCTCCGTGGTAGGTTTATTTGTCGGTAAAAAAACTCAAATGTACTGCTTGCAAAATGCCTGTAACCTAAATAATTTGGGCCTATTTATCGATTTTTTTCTTGGAAGGAGACCCCCGCCCCCCCCCCTTTCTCCGGGGTATAATATGCGTGAAACTTCACTAAAGACAGATAGAAATGAAAAGAAATATATTCATCATACAATACAAAATGAAATTAATTATACAACAAACCCACTAAGAAATTAACAATTTTCCTACTAAATATATATATGTATAAATTCCTTGGAATTGGAAAAAAAATTCTGGCAGGTAGGTAAGACTTGAAAAAAATTTCTGGCAGGTGGATTAGACTTGAAAAAATAAATTCTGGCAGGTGGATAAGACATAAAAAAAACTTCTGGCAGGTGGATAAGACATGATAAAAGAGGAAAAATTATCTGGTAGGTGGATAAGACTTGAAAAAAAAATTGTCTGGCATAGGGATAAAACATGAAAAAAAGAAAAATTGTCTGGCAGGTGGATAAGACTTGAAAAAAATTGTCTGGCAGGTGATAACACTTGAAAAAAATTTCTGGCAGGTGGATAAGACTTGAAACAAATGTCTGGCAGGAGGATAAGACTTGAAAAAATTCTGGCAGGTGGATAAGACTTGAAAAAATAAATTCTGGCAGGTGGATAAGACTTAAAAAAACTTCTGGCAGGTGGATAAGACATGATAAAAGAGGAAAAATTATCTGGTAGGTGGATAAGACTTGAAAAAAAAATTGTCTGGCATATGGATAAAACATGAAAAAAAAAATTATCTGGCAGGTGGATAAGACTTGAGAAAAAATTGTCTGGCAGGTGGATAACACTTGAAAAAAATTGTCTGGCAGGTGGATAAGACTTGAAAAAAAATTGTCTGGCATGTGGATAAAACTTGAACAAAACGAAAAATTGTCTGGAAGGTTTATAAGACTTGAAGATAAAATTTCTGGCAGGTGGATGAGACTTGAAAAGAAAATTGTCTGGCAGGTGGATAAGATTTGAAAAAAATTCTGGCAGGTTGATAAGACTTGAAAAAATAAATTCTGGCAGGTGGATAAGACTTCAAAAAAAACTTCTGGCAGGTGGATAAGACATGAAAAAAAGGAAAAATTATCTGGTAGGTGGATAAGACTTGAAAAAAAAAAATTGTCTGGCATGGAGATAAAACTTGAAAAAAAGAAAAATTGTCTGGCGGGTGGATAAGACTTGAAAAAAATTCTTCTTATCCACCTGCCAGACATTTTTTTCAAGTATTATCCACCTGCCAGACAATTTTTCGATTTTTTGCAAGTCTTATCCACCTGCCAGACAATTTTTCGTTTTTTTTCAAGTCATATCCACCTGCCAGACAATTTTTTTTCAAATCTTATCCACCTGCCTCGGATGCGTTGGATACTGTACAATTTGAGGGCGTTTCAAGGTTCGTTTCCAGGGATAGAAGCTGATAGGTTAGGCCAGGTTAGGTTTGGTTAAGGGGGCGTAAGATTTCATTTAATGCGTATAAGACATGAAAAAAATTCTGGCAGGTGTATATGACTTGAAAAAAAACTTCTCGCAAGAGGTGGATAAGACTTCAATAAAATTGTCTGGCAGGTGGATAAAACTTGAACAAAACGAAAAATTGTCTGGAAGGTTTATAAGACTTGAAAAAAAAATTCAGGCAGGTGGATGAGACTTAAAAAAAATTGTCTGGCAGGTGGATAAGACTTGATAAAAAAGGAAAAATTATCTGGTAGGTGGATAAGACTTGAAAAAAAAATTGTCTGGCATAGGGATAAAACTTGAAAAAAAGAAAAATTATCTGGCAGGTGGATAAGACTTGAGAAAAAATTGTCTGGCAGGTGGATAACATTTGAAAAAAATTTCTGGCATGTGGATAAAACTTGAACAAAACGAAAAATTGTCTGGAAGGTTTATAAGACTTGAAGATAAAATTTCTGGCAGGTGGATATAACTTCAAAAAAAACTTCTGGCAGGTGGATAAGACTTGAAGAAAATCAGGCAGGTGGATAAGACTTGAAAAAAGTCAGGCAGGTGGATAAGACTTGAAAAAACATTGTCTAGCAGGTGGACAAGACATGAATAAAAATTTCTGGCAGGTGGATAAGACTTGAAAAAAATTCTGGCAGGTGGATGAGACTTGAAAAAAATTGTCTGACAGGTGGATAAGACTTGAAAAAATAATTTCTGGCAGGTGGATAAGACTTGAAAAAAATGGTCTGTCAAGAGGATAAGACTTGAAAAAAACAGGCAGGTGGATAAGACTTGAAAAAAGGTCAGACAGGTGGATAAGACTTGAAAAAACATTGTCTGGCAGGTGGATAAGACTTGAATAAATATTTCTGGCAGGTAGATAAGACTTGCAAAAAATCGAAAAATTGTCTGGCAGGTGGATAAGACATGAAAAAAATGTCTGGCAGGTGGATAAGAAGAATTTTTTTCAAGTCTTATCCACCTGCCAGACAATTTTCTTTTTTTTCAAGTTTTATCTCCATGCCAGACAATTTTTTTTCAATTCTAATCCACCTACCAGATAATTTTTCCTTTTTTTCATGCCTTATCCACCTGCCAGATTTTTTTTTGAAGTCTTATCCACCTGCCAGAAACTTTTTTTTGAAGTCTTATCCACCTGCCAGAATTTTTTTTCAAGTCGGATCAGACCATTTTTTTTCATGTCTTATCCACCTGCCAGACAATTTTTTTTCAAGTCTTATCCACCTGCCAGAATTTTTTTCAAGTTTTATCCACCTGCCAGAAATTTTTTTCAAGTCTTATCCACCTGCCACACAATTTTTTTTCAAGTCGTATCCACCTGCTAGACAATTTTACGATTTTTTGCAAGTCTTATCCAACTGCCAGAGTTTTTCTCCAAGTCTTATCCACGTGCCAGACAATTTTTCGTTTTTTCATGTCTTATGTCTTATGTTTTAATGTCTACAACAAACCCACTAAGAAATTAACAATTTTCCTACTAAATGTATATATGTATAAATTCCTTGGAATTGGAAAAAAATTCTGGCAGGTAGAAAAGACTTGAAACGAATTTCTGGCAGGTGGATAACACTTGAAAAAAAATTGTCTGGCAGGTGGATAAGACTTCAAAAAAACCTTCTGGCAGGTGGATAAGACATGATAAAAAAGGAAAAATTATCTGGTAGGTGGATAAGACTTGAAAAAAAATATTGTCTGGCATAGGGATAAAACATGAAAAAAAAAATTATCTGGCAGGTGGATAAGACTTGAGAAAAAATTGTCTGGCAGGTGGATAACACTTGAAAAAAATTGTCTGGCAGGTGGATAAGACTTGAAAAAAAATTGTCTGGCATGTGGATAAAACTTGAACAAAACGAAAAATTGTCTGGAAGGTTTATAAGACTTGAAGATAAAATTTCTGGCAGGTGGATGAGACTTGAAAAGAAAATTGTCTGGCAGGTGGATAAGATTTGAAAAAAATTCTGGCAGGTTGATAAGACTTGAAAAAATAAATTCTGGCAGGTGGATAAGACTTCAAAAAAAACTTCTGGCAGGTGGATAAGACATGAAAAAAAGGAAAAATTATCTGGTAGGTGGATAAGACTTGAAAAAAAAAATTGTCTGGCATGGAGATAAAACTTGAAAAAAAGAAAAATTGTCTGGCGGGTGGATAAGACTTGAAAAAAATTCTTCTTATCCACCTGCCAGACATTTTTTTCAAGTATTATCCACCTGCCAGACAATTTTTCGATTTTTTGCAAGTCTTATCCACCTGCCAGACAATTTTTCGTTTTTTTTCAAGTCATATCCACCTGCCAGACAATTTTTTTTCAAATCTTATCCACCTGCCTCGGATGCGTTGGATACTGTACAATTTGAGGGCGTTTCAAGGTTCGTTTCCAGGGATAGAAGCTGATAGGTTAGGCCAGGTTAGGTTTGGTTAAGGGGGCGTAAGATTTCATTTAATGCGTATAAGACATGAAAAAAATTCTGGCAGGTGTATATGACTTGAAAAAAAACTTCTCGCAAGAGGTGGATAAGACTTCAATAAAATTGTCTGGCAGGTGGATAAAACTTGAACAAAACGAAAAATTGTCTGGAAGGTTTATAAGACTTGAAAAAAAAATTCAGGCAGGTGGATGAGACTTAAAAAAAATTGTCTGGCAGGTGGATAAGACTTGATAAAAAAGGAAAAATTATCTGGTAGGTGGATAAGACTTGAAAAAAAAATTGTCTGGCATAGGGATAAAACTTGAAAAAAAGAAAAATTATCTGGCAGGTGGATAAGACTTGAGAAAAAATTGTCTGGCAGGTGGATAACATTTGAAAAAAATTTCTGGCATGTGGATAAAACTTGAACAAAACGAAAAATTGTCTGGAAGGTTTATAAGACTTGAAGATAAAATTTCTGGCAGGTGGATATAACTTCAAAAAAAACTTCTGGCAGGTGGATAAGACTTGAAGAAAATCAGGCAGGTGGATAAGACTTGAAAAAAGTCAGGCAGGTGGATAAGACTTGAAAAAACATTGTCTAGCAGGTGGACAAGACATGAATAAAAATTTCTGGCAGGTGGATAAGACTTGAAAAAAATTCTGGCAGGTGGATGAGACTTGAAAAAAATTGTCTGACAGGTGGATAAGACTTGAAAAAATAATTTCTGGCAGGTGGATAAGACTTGAAAAAAATGGTCTGTCAAGAGGATAAGACTTGAAAAAAACAGGCAGGTGGATAAGACTTGAAAAAAGGTCAGACAGGTGGATAAGACTTGAAAAAACATTGTCTGGCAGGTGGATAAGACTTGAATAAATATTTCTGGCAGGTAGATAAGACTTGCAAAAAATCGAAAAATTGTCTGGCAGGTGGATAAGACATGAAAAAAATGTCTGGCAGGTGGATAAGAAGAATTTTTTTCAAGTCTTATCCACCTGCCAGACAATTTTCTTTTTTTTCAAGTTTTATCTCCATGCCAGACAATTTTTTTTCAATTCTAATCCACCTACCAGATAATTTTTCCTTTTTTTTCATGCCTTATCCACCTGCCAGATTTTTTTTTGAAGTCTTATCCACCTGCCAGAAACTTTTTTTTGAAGTCTTATCCACCTGCCAGAATTTTTTTTCAAGTCGGATCAGACCATTTTTTTTCATGTCTTATCCACCTGCCAGACAATTTTTTTTCAAGTCTTATCCACCTGCCAGAATTTTTTTCAAGTTTTATCCACCTGCCAGAAATTTTTTTCAAGTCTTATCCACCTGCCACACAATTTTTTTTCAAGTCGTATCCACCTGCTAGACAATTTTACGATTTTTTGCAAGTCTTATCCAACTGCCAGAGTTTTTCTCCAAGTCTTATCCACGTGCCAGACAATTTTTCGTTTTTTCATGTCTTATGTCTTATGTTTTAATGTCTACAACAAACCCACTAAGAAATTAACAATTTTCCTACTAAATGTATATATGTATAAATTCCTTGGAATTGGAAAAAAATTCTGGCAGGTAGAAAAGACTTGAAACGAATTTCTGGCAGGTGGATAACACTTGAAAAAAAATTGTCTGGCAGGTGGATAAGACTTCAAAAAAACCTTCTGGCAGGTGGATAAGACATGATAAAAAAGGAAAAATTATCTGGTAGGTGGATAAGACTTGAAAAAAAATATTGTCTGGCATAGGGATAAAACATGAAAAAAAAAATTATCTGGCAGGTGGATAAGACTTGAGAAAAAATTGTCTGGCAGGTGGATAACACTTGAAAAAAATTGTCTGGCAGGTGGATAAGACTTGAAAAAAAATTGTCTGGCATGTGGATAAAACTTGAACAAAACGAAAAATTGTCTGGAAGGTTTATAAGACTTGAAGATAAAATTTCTGGCAGGTGGATGAGACTTGAAAAGAAAATTGTCTGGCAGGTGGATAAGATTTGAAAAAAATTCTGGCAGGTTGATAAGACTTGAAAAAAAACTTCTGGCAGGTGGATAAGACATGAAAAAAAGGAAAAATTATCTGGTAGGTGGATAAGACTTGAAAAAAAAAATTGTCTGGCATGGAGATAAAACTTGAAAAAAAGAAAAATTGTCTGGCGGGTGGATAAGACTTGAAAAAAATTCTTCTTATCCACCTGCCAGACATTTTTTTCAAGTATTATCCACCTGCCAGACAATTTTTCGATTTTTTGCAAGTCTTATCCACCTGCCAGACAATTTTTCGTTTTTTTTCAAGTCATATCCACCTGCCAGACAATTTTTTTTCAAATCTTATCCACCTGCCTCGGATGCGTTGGATACTGTACAATTTGAGGGCGTTTCAAGGTTCGTTTCCAGGGATAGAAGCTGATAGGTTAGGCCAGGTTAGGTTTGGTTAAGGGGGCGTAAGATTTCATTTAATGCGTATAAGACATGAAAAAAATTCTGGCAGGTGTATATGACTTGAAAAAAAACTTCTCGCAAGAGGTGGATAAGACTTCAATAAAATTGTCTGGCAGGTGGATAAAACTTGAACAAAACGAAAAATTGTCTGGAAGGTTTATAAGACTTGAAAAAAAAATTCAGGCAGGTGGATGAGACTTAAAAAAAATTGTCTGGCAGGTGGATAAGACTTGATAAAAAAGGAAAAATTATCTGGTAGGTGGATAAGACTTGAAAAAAAAATTGTCTGGCATAGGGATAAAACTTGAAAAAAAGAAAAATTATCTGGCAGGTGGATAAGACTTGAGAAAAAATTGTCTGGCAGGTGGATAACATTTGAAAAAAATTTCTGGCATGTGGATAAAACTTGAACAAAACGAAAAATTGTCTGGAAGGTTTATAAGACTTGAAGATAAAATTTCTGGCAGGTGGATATAACTTCAAAAAAAACTTCTGGCAGGTGGATAAGACTTGAAGAAAATCAGGCAGGTGGATAAGACTTGAAAAAAGTCAGGCAGGTGGATAAGACTTGAAAAAACATTGTCTAGCAGGTGGACAAGACATGAATAAAAATTTCTGGCAGGTGGATAAGACTTGAAAAAAATTCTGGCAGGTGGATGAGACTTGAAAAAAATTGTCTGACAGGTGGATAAGACTTGAAAAAATAATTTCTGGCAGGTGGATAAGACTTGAAAAAAATGGTCTGTCAAGAGGATAAGACTTGAAAAAAACAGGCAGGTGGATAAGACTTGAAAAAAGGTCAGACAGGTGGATAAGACTTGAAAAAACATTGTCTGGCAGGTGGATAACACTTGAATAAATATTTCTGGCAGGTAGATAAGACTTGCAAAAAATCGAAAAATTGTCTGGCAGGTGGATAAGACATGAAAAAAATGTCTGGCAGGTGGATAAGAAGAATTTTTTTCAAGTCTTATCCACCTGCCAGACAATTTTCTTTTTTTTCAAGTTTTATCTCCATGCCAGACAATTTTTTTTCAATTCTAATCCACCTACCAGATAATTTTTCCTTTTTTTTCATGCCTTGTCCACCTGCCAGATTTTTTTTTGAAGTCTTATCCACCTGCCAGAAACTTTTTTTTGAAGTCTTATCCACCTGCCAGAATTTTTTTTCAAGTCGGATCAGACCATTTTTTTTCATGTCTTATCCACCTGCCAGACAATTTTTTTTCAAGCCTTATCCACCTGCCAGAAATTTGGTTCAAGTCTTATCCACCTGCCAGACAATTTTTTTTTCAAGTCTTATCCACCTGCCAGAATTTTTTTCAAGTTTTATCCACCTGCCAGAAATTTTTTTCAAGTCTTATCCACCTGCCACACAATTTTTTTTCAAGTCGTATCCACCTGCTAGACAATTTTACGATTTTTTGCAAGTCTTATCCAACTGCCAGAGTTTTTCTCCAAGTCTTATCCACGTGCCAGACAATTTTTCGTTTTTTCATGTCTTATGTCTTATGTTTTAATGTCTACAACAAACCCACTAAGAAATTAACAATTTTCCTACTAAATGTATATATGTATAAATTCCTTGGAATTGGAAAAAAATTCTGGCAGGTAGAAAAGACTTGAAACGAATTTCTGGCAGGTGGATAACACTTGAAAAAAAATTGTCTGGCAGGTGGATAAGACTTCAAAAAAACCTTCTGGCAGGTGGATAAGACATGATAAAAAAGGAAAAATTATCTGGTAGGTGGATAAGACTTGAAAAAAAATATTGTCTGGCATAGGGATAAAACATGAAAAAAAAAATTATCTGGCAGGTGGATAAGACTTGAGAAAAAATTGTCTGGCAGGTGGATAACACTTGAAAAAAATTGTCTGGCAGGTGGATAAGACTTGAAAAAAAATTGTCTGGCATGTGGATAAAACTTGAACAAAACGAAAAATTGTCTGGAAGGTTTATAAGACTTGAAGATAAAATTTCTGGCAGGTGGATGAGACTTGAAAAGAAAATTGTCTGGCAGGTGGATAAGATTTGAAAAAAATTCTGGCAGGTTGATAAGACTTGAAAAAATAAATTCTGGCTGGTGGATAAGACATGATAAAAAAGGAAAAATTATCTGGTAGGTGGATAAGACTTGAAAAAAAATATTGTCTGGCATAGGGATAAAACATGAAAAAAAAAATTATCTGGCAGGTGGATAAGACTTGAGAAAAAATTGTCTGGCAGGTGGATAACACTTGAAAAAAATTGTCTGGCAGGTGGATAAGACTTGAAAAAAAATTGTCTGGCATGTGGATAAAACTTGAACAAAACGAAAAATTGTCTGGAAGGTTTATAAGACTTGAAGATAAAATTTCTGGCAGGTGGATGAGACTTGAAAAGAAAATTGTCTGGCAGGTGGATATGATTTGAAAAATAAATTCTGGCAGGTGGATAAGACATGAAAAAAGGGAAAAATTATCTGGTAGGTGGATAAGACTTGAAAAAAAATATTGTCTGGCATAGGGATAAAACATGAAAAAAAAAAATTATCTGGCAGGTGGATAAGACTTGAGAAAAAATTGTCTGGCAGGTGGATAACACTTGAAAAAAATTGTCTGGCAGGTGGATAAGACTTGAAAAAAAATTGTCTGGCATGTGGATAAAACTTGAACAAAACGAAAAATTGTCTGGAAGGTTTATAAGACTTGAAGATAAAATTTCTGGCAGGTGGATGAGACTTGAAAAGAAAATTGTCTGGCAGGTGGATATGATTTGAAAAATAAATTCTGGCATGGAGATAAAACTTGAAAAAAAGAAAAATTGTCTGGCAGGTGGATAAGACTTGAAAAAAATTCTTCTTATCCACCTGCCAGTCATTTTTTGCAAGTCTTATCCACCTGCCAGATTTTTTCCCCAAGTCTTATCCACCTGCCAGACAATTTTACGTATTTTTTCAAGTCATATCCACCTGCCAGATAACTTTTTTTCAAATCTTATCCACCTGCCTCGGATGCGTCGGATACTGTACAATTTGAGGGCGTTTCAAGGTTCGTTTCCAGGGATGGAAGCTGATAGGTTAGGCCAGGTTAGGTTAGGTTAAGGGGGCGTAAGATTTCATTTAATGCGTATAAGACTTCAAAAAAATTTCTGGCAAGTGGATAAGACTTGAAAATAAATTGTCTTGCAGGTGGATAAAACTTGAACAAAACGAAAAATTGTCTGGAAGGTTTATAAGACTTGAAAAAAATGCAGGCATGTAGATAAGACTTGAAAAAAATTCTGGCAGGTGGATGAGACTTGAAAAAATTGTCTGACAGGTGGATAAGACTTGAAAAAATAATTTCTGGCAGGTGGATAAGACTTGAAAAAAATGGTCTGTCAAGAGGATAAGACTTGAAAAAAAACAGGCAGGTGGATAAGACTTAAAAAAATTCTGGCAGGTGGATAAGACTTTGAAAAAATTTATGGCAGGTGGATTAGACTTGAAAAAAAATTCTGGCAGGTGGATTAGACATGAAAAGAACGAAATAATATCTGGCAGGTGGAAAAGACATGAAAATAAAAATTGTCTGGCAGGTGGATAAAACTTGAAAAAACATTGTCTGGCAGGTGGATAAGACTTGAATAAAAATTTCGGGCAGGCTGATAAGACTTGAAAAAAATCAGGCAGGTGGATAAGACATGAAAAAAAATGTGGCAGGTGGATAAGAATCGGTATGGTCCTCCGCGACAACTGTTCACCTTATTCACCTGGCAGATTTTTTTCCCAGTCTTGTCCACCTGCCAGAATTTTTTTTCAAAGTCTTATCCACCTGCCACATTTTTTTTCAAGTTTTATCCACCTGCCAGACTATTTTTTTTTCAAGTCTAATCCACCTGCCAGAAATTTTTTTTTGAAGTCTTATCCACCTGCCAGAATTTTTCTTTCAATTGTTATCCACCTGCCTGATTTTTTTTTCAAGTCGGACCAGACTATTTTTTTTCAAGTCTTATCCACCTGCCTGGCAATTTTTTCAAGTCTTATCCACCTGCCAGACAATTTCTTGATTTTTTGCAAGTCTTATCCACCTGCCCGATTTTTTCCCCAAGTCTTATCCACCTGCCTGACAATTTTTCGTTTTTTCATGTCTAATCCAACTGCCAAAATTTTTTTCAAGTCTTATCCATCTGCCAGACAATTTTTCGTTTTTTTCAAGCCTTATCCACCTGCCTCGGGTGCGTTGGATACCGTACTATTTGAGGGCGTTTCATGGTTCGTTTCCAGGGATAGGAGCTGAAAGGTTAGGCCAGGTTAGGTTAGGTTAGGGGGCGGTAGATTTCATTTAATGCGGATAAGACTTGAAAAAAAATTCTGGCAGGTGGATAAGACTTGAAAAAATAAATTCTGGCAGGTGGATAAGACTTCAAAAAAACTTCTGGCAGGTGGATAAGACATGAAAAAAAGGAAAAATTATCTGGTAGGTGGATAAGACTTGAAAAAAAAATTGTCTGGCATGGAGATAAAACTTGAAAAAAAGAAAAATTGTCTGGCAGGTGGATTATACTTGAAAAAAATTCTTCTTATCCACCTGCCAGACATTTTTTTCAAGTCTTATCCACCTGCCAGATTTTTCCCCCAAGTCTTGTCCACCAGTCAGACAATTTTTCGTTTTTTTTCAAGTCATATCCACCTGCCAGACAATTTTTTTTCAAATCTTATCCACCTGCCTCGGATGCGTTGGATACTGTACAATTTGAGGGCGTTTCAAGGTTCATTTCCAGGGATAGAAGCTGATAGGTTAGGCCAGGTTAGGTTAGGTTAAGGGGGCGTAAGATTTCATTTAATGCGTATAAGACATGAAAAAAAATTTGGCAGGTGTATGTGACTTGAAAAAAAACTTCTCGCAGGTGGATAAGACTTCAAAAAACTTTCTGGCAGGTGGATAAGACTTGAAAAAAAATTGTCTGGCAGACAAAACGAAAAATTGTCTGTAAGGTTTATAAGACTTGAAAAAAAATTCAGGCAGGTAGATAAGACTTGAAAAAAATTCTGGCAGGTGGATGAGACTTGAAAAAATTGTCTGACAGGTGGATAAGACTTGAAAAAATAATTTCTGGCAGGTGGATAAGACTTGAAAAAAGTGGTCTGTCAAGAGGATAAGACTTGAAAAAAATCAGGCAGGTGGATAAGACTTGAAAAAAGGTCAGACAGGTGGATAATACTTGAAAAAACATTGTCTGGCAGGTGGATAAGACTTGAATAAAAATGTCTGGCAGGTGGATAAGACTTGTAAAAAAATTCTGGCAGGTGGATAAGACTTTGAAAAAAATTCTGGCAGGTGGATAAGACTGGGAAAAAAATCTGCCAGGTGAATAAGGTGAACAGTTGTCGCGGAGGACCATACCGATTCTTATCCACCTGCCACATTTTTTTTCAAGTTATATCCACCTGCCAGACAATTTTTTTTCAAGTCTTATCCACCTGCTCGATAATTTTTTGCTTTTTTTATGACTAATCCTCCTGCCAGAATTTTTTTCCAAGTCTTTTCCACTTGCCAGAAATTTTTTCAAGTCTTGTCCACCTGCCAGACAATTTTGCCTTTTTTTCAAGCCTTATCCACCTGCCAGAACTTTTTTTTCAAGTCTTATCCTAAATAATTAGATTACTCGTGACTTCGTGGTATTTCATTTTAATAAACAAAAAATAACTAAAACTTAGAGTTTTAGAAAAACTTGTTATAACAACCCGAATTAGTAAAACCCATATAATCGTTAAGAAATTAACTTTGTCTAAGAAACCCACTTGTGTTTGTATAAAACCCTGAGCGCTTTCGGCATGAACTGCCATCTACAGAGGGAAACCCACTAGCACAGTTTCATCTTATCTGCGATTTGAGACTTGCTCAACTCGAGGAGAAGATGCAAATGCACATTATACTAACACAAGTGGGTTTCTTAGACAAAGTTAATTTCTTAACGATTATTTTAATTTTACTAATTCGGGCTGTTATAACAAGTTTTTCTAGTACTCTTAAGTTTTTGTTATTTTTTGTTTAAGTCTTATCCACCTGCCACATTTTTTTCATGTCTAATCCACCTCCCAGAAATTTTTTATTGAAGTCTAATCCACCTGCCAGAAGTTTTTTTTGAAGTCTTATCCACCTGCCAGAAATTTTCTTTCAAGTCTTATCCACCTGACTGATTTTTTTTTGAAGTCGGACCAGACAATTTTTTTTTCAAGTCTTATCCACCTGACAGAAATTTGTTTCAAGTCTTATCCACCTGCCTGACTTTTTAAAGTTTTATCCACCTGCCAGAAATTTTTTCAAGTCTTATCCACCTGCCAGAATTTTTTTTCAAGTCTTATCCACCTGACTGAAATTTATTTCAAGTCTTATCCACCTGTCTGACTTTTTTTCAAGTTTTATCCACCTGCCAGAAATTTTTTTCAAGTCTTATCCGCCTGCTAGACAATTTTACGATTTTTTGGAAGTCTTATCCAACTGCCAGTTTTTCCCCAAGTCTTATCCACCTGCCAGACAATTTTTCGTTTTTTTTTCATGTCTAATGTCTTATGTTTTAATGTCTACAACAAACCCACTAAGAAATTTACAATTTTCCTACTAAATATATATGTATAAATTCCTTGGAAATGGAAAAAAATTCTGGCAGGTAGAAATAACTTGAAAAGAATTTCTGCCAGGTGGATTAGACTTGAAAAAAATTGTCTGGCAGGTGGATAAAACTTGAAAAAAAACGAAAAATTGTCTGGCAGATAGATAAGACTGGAAAAAAATTGTCTGGCAGGTGGATAAGACAAAAAAAAATTGTCTGGCAGGTGGATAAGACTTGAAAAAATTGTGGCTGGTGGATTAGACTTGAAGAAAAATTCTGGAAGGTGGTTAAGAAGCGGTATGGTCCTCCGCGACAACTATTAGTCAGGACCGCAACTAGAATCGAAAAACCGCATTAAAAGAAATCAACCGCCCCCCCCCCCTCCGGGGTAGGTTTTTTTGTCGGTAAAAAAACTCAAATGTACTGCTTGCAAAATGCCTAAAACCTAAATAATTTGGGCCTTTTTATCGATTGTTTTCTCCGGAGAAGACCCCCGCCCCCCCCCTTTCTCCGGGGTATAATATGCGTGAAACTTCACTAAAGATAGATAGAAATGAAAAGAAATATATTCATCATACAATACAAAATGAAATTAATTACACAACAAACCCACTAAGAAATTAACAATTTTCCTACTAAATATATATATGTATAAATTCCTTGGAATTGGAAAAAAATTCTGGCAGGTAGATAAGACTTAAAAAAAGATTGTCTGGCAGGTGGATAAGACATGGAAAATATTTCTGGCAGGTGGATAGGACGAGAAAAAAATTATCTGGCAGGTGGATAAGACTTAAAAAAAGATTGTCTGGCAGGTGGATAAGACTTGAAAATATTTCTGGCCGGTGGATAAGACTTGAAAAAATTCTGGTAGGTGGATAAGACTTGAAAAAAAAGTGTGGCTGGTGGATAAGACTTGAAAACAAAAGTTCTGGAAGGTGGATAAGAATCGGTTTGGTCCTCCGCGACAACTATTAGTCAGGACCGCAACTGGAATCGAAAGACAGAATTAAAAGATATCTACCGCCCCCCCCCCCCTTAACCTAAACTGGCCTAACCTAACAGCTCCTATCCCTGGAAACGAACCTTGAAACGCCCCAAAATTGAACGGTATCTTACGTATCCGAGTAAAAACCGGGCTAATCGCCCTGAAAAACTACTGGGGATTCATTTATCGCGCATTGTGTACAGTTCAATATGCGACGTCAGGGCCGCAACAAGGATCTTAAAAAAAACTGGAAAAATTGCCGAATTTGACCAGTGAGAACCGGAATTTCGCATTTTTCTTGTCGGCCACATAAAATCCCACGTCTGAGTGAAAAAGTCGACTAGCCATCGAGAGAATTTCTTAAAATTGTATGAAATGTAACAAAAAAACATGTGATAAAGGGATAGGAAGTGTTTTACAAATTCGTCTAGAACTCAAACCCAATCGAATCGGTATGGTACTCAATGACAACTATTGGTCAGGACCGCAACAGGAATCGAAAAAACCGCATTAAATAGAAATCTACCGGTGACCCTACCCCTCTAACCTAACCTAACCTAAAATGCTTAAAACCCCAATATTTCAGCCTTATTTTCTCAAAAATTTCCTACGGGGAGACCCTCGGGCCCCCTCCGTGGTAGGTTTATTTGTCGGTAAAAAAACTCAAATGTACTGCTTGCAAAATGCCTGTAACCTAAATAATTTGGGCCTATTTATCGATTTTTTTCTTGGAAGGAGACCCCCGCCCCCCCCCCTTTCTCCGGGGTATAATATGCGTGAAACTTCACTAAAGACAGATAGAAATGAAAAGAAATATATTCATCATACAATACAAAATGAAATTAATTATACAACAAACCCACTAAGAAATTAACAATTTTCCTACTAAATATATATATGTATAAATTCCTTGGAATTGGAAAAAAAATTCTGGCAGGTAGGTAAGACTTGAAAAAAATTTCTGGCAGGTGGATTAGACTTGAAAAAATAAATTCTGGCAGGTGGATAAGACATAAAAAAAACTTCTGGCAGGTGGATAAGACATGATAAAAGAGGAAAAATTATCTGGTAGGTGGATAAGACTTGAAAAAAAAATTGTCTGGCATAGGGATAAAACATGAAAAAAAGAAAAATTGTCTGGCAGGTGGATAAGACTTGAAAAAAATTGTCTGGCAGGTGATAACACTTGAAAAAAATTTCTGGCAGGTGGATAAGACTTGAAACAAATGTCTGGCAGGAGGATAAGACTTGAAAAAATTCTGGCAGGTGGATAAGACTTGAAAAAATAAATTCTGGCAGGTGGATAAGACTTAAAAAAACTTCTGGCAGGTGGATAAGACATGATAAAAGAGGAAAAATTATCTGGTAGGTGGATAAGACTTGAAAAAAAAATTGTCTGGCATATGGATAACACATGAAAAAAAGAAAAATTGTCTGGCAGGTGGATAAGACTTGAAAAAAATTGTCTGGCAGGTGATAACACTTGAAAAAAATTTCTGGCAGGTGGATAAGACTTGAAAAATAATTTCTGGCAGGAGGATAAGACTTGAAAAAACGCAAAATTGTCTGGCAGGTGACTTGAAAAAAAATGGTCTGTCAAGAGGGTAAGACTTGAAAAAAAATCAGGCAGGTGGAGAAGACTTTAAAAAAATTCTGGCAGGTGGATAAGACATGATAAAAAAGGAAAAATTATCTGGCAGGTGGATAAGACTTGAAAAAAAATTGTCTGGCAGGTGGATAACACTTGAAAAAAAATTGTCTGGCAGGTGGATAAGACTTGAGAAAATTTCTGGGAGGTGGATAAGACTTGAAAAGAAAATCAGCCAGGTGGATAAGACTTGAAAAAATAATTTCTGGCAGGAGGATAAGACTTGAAAAAAACGCAAAATTGTCTGGCAGGTGGATAAGACTTGAAAAAAAATGGTCTGGTCAGACTTGAAAATTTGAAATTTATCGATTTTTTTCCCCGGTGGAGACCCCGGCCCCCCCCCTTTCTCCAGGGTATAATATGCGTAAAACTTCACTAAAGATAGATAGAAATGAAATGAAATATATTTATCATACAGTACAAAATGAAATTAATTATACAACAAACCCACTTAGAAATTAACAATTTTCCTACTAAATATATATATATATATATATATATGTATAAATTCCTTGGAATTGAAAAAAAATTCTGGCAGGTAGTAAAGAGTTGAAAATAATTTCTGGCAGGTGGATAAGACTTGAAAAAATTCTGGCAGGTGGATAAGACTTCAAAAAAACTTCTGGCAGGTGGATAGGACATGATAAAAAAAAAATAATAATCTGGTAGGTGGATAAGACTTGAAAAAAAAATTGTCTGGCATAGGGATAAAACATGAAAAAAAGAAAAATTGTCTGGCAGGTGGATGAGACTTGAAAAAATTGTCTGGCAGGTGATAACACTTGAAAAAAATTTCTGGCAGGTGGATAAGACTTGAAAAATAATTTCTGGCAGGAGGATAAGACTTGAAAAAAACGCAAAATTGTCTGGCAGGTGGATAAGACTTCAAAAAAAATGGTCTGTCTAGAGGATAAGACTTGAAAAAAATTCTGGCAGGTGGATAAGACTTGAAAAAAAATGGTTTCGTCAGACTTGACAATTTGAAATTTATCGATTTTTTTCCCCGGCGGAGAGCCCCGCCCCCCGTTTCTCCAGGGCATAATATGCGTAAAACATCACTAAAGATAGATAGAAATGAAATGAAATATATTTATCATACAGTACAAAATGAAATTAATTATACAACAAACCCACTTAGAAATTAACAATTTTCCTACTAAATATATATATATATGTATAAATTCCTTGGAATTGGAAAAAAAATTCTGGCAGGTGGATAAGACTTCAAAAAAAACTTCTGGCAGGTGGATAAGACATGATAAAAAAGGAAAAATTATCTGGTAGGTGGATAAGACTTGAAAAAAAATTTGTCTGGCATAGGGATAAAACATGAAAAAAAGAAAAATTGTCTTGCAGGTGGATAAGACTTGAAAAAAATTGTCTGGCAGGTGGATTAAACTTGAAAAAACATTGTCTGGCAGGTGGATAAGACTTGAATAAAAATTTCGGGCAGGTGGATAAGACTTGAAAAAAATCAGGCAGGTGGATAAGACATGAAAAAAATGTGGCAGGTGGATAAGAATCGGTATGGTCCTGCGCGACAACTGTTCACCTTATTCACCTGGCAGATTTTTTTCCCACTCTTATCCACCTGCCAGAATTTTTTTCAAAGTCTTATCCACCTGCCACATTTTTTTTCATGTTTTATCCACCTGCCAGACAATTTTTTTTTTCAAGTCTAATCCACCTGCCAGAAATTTTTTTTTGAAGTCTTATCCACCTGCCAGAATTTTTCTTTCAATTCTTATCCACCTGCCTGATTTTTTTTTCAAGTCGGACCAGACCATTTTTTTTCAAGTCTTATCCACCTGCCTGACAATTTTTTCAAGTCTTATCCACCTGCCAGACATTTTTTTCAAGTCTTATCCACCTGCCAGACAATTTTGGATAAGACTTGAATAAAAATTTCTGGCAGGTGGATAAGACTTGTAAAAAATTCTGGCAGGTGGATAAGACTTGAAAAAATAAATTCTGGCAGGTGGATAAGACATAAACAAAACTTCTGGCAGGTGGATAAGACATGATTAAAGAGGAAAAATTATCTGGTAGGTGGATAAGACTTGAAAAAAAAATTGTCTGGCATATGGATAACACATGAAAAAGAGAAAAATTGTCTGGCAGGTGGATAAGACTTGAAAAAAATTGTCTGGCAGGTGATAACACTTGAAAAAAATTTCTGGCAGGTGGATAAGACTTGAAAAAAATGTCTGGCAGGAGGATAAGACTTGAAAAAATTCTGGCAGGTGGATAAGACTTGAAAAAATAAATTCTGGCAGGTGGATAAGACTTAAAAAAACTTCTGGCAGGTGGATAAGACATGATAAAAGAGGAAAAATTATCTGGTAGGTGGATAAGACTTGAAAAAAAAATTGTCTGGCATATGGATAACACATGAAAAAAAGAAAAATTGTCTGGCAGGTGGATAAGACTTGAAAAAAATTGTCTGGCAGGTGATAACACTTGAAAAAATTTCTGGCAGGTGGATAAGACTTGAAAAATAATTTCTGGCAGGAGGATAAGAAAAAAAAAACGCAAAATTGTCTGGCAGGTGACTTGAAAAAAAATGGTCTGTCAAGAGGGTAAGACTTGAAAAAAAATCAGGCAGGTGGAGAAGACTTTAAAAAAATTCTGGCAGGTGGATAAGACTTGAAAAAAAATGGTTTCGTCAGACTTGAAAATTTGAAATTTATCGATTTTTTTCCCCGGCGGAGACCCCCGCCCCCCCCCCCCCCCCCCCGTTTCTCCAGGGCATAATATGCGTAAAACTTCACTAAAGATAGATAGAAATGAAATGATATATATATATATCATACAGTACAAAATGAAATTAATTATACAACAAACCCACTTAGAAATTAACAATTTTCCTACTAAAAATATATATATATATATATATATATGTATAAATTCCTTGGAATTGGAAAAAAAATTCTGGCAGGTAGAAAAGAGTTGAAAAGAATTTCTGGCAGGTGGATAAGACTTGAAAAAAATGTCTGGCAGGAAGATAAGACTTGAAAAAATTCTGGCAGGTGGATAAGACTTCAAAAAAACTTCTGGCAGGTGGATAGGACATGATAAAAAAAGAAAAATCATCTGGTAGGTGGATAAGACTTGAAAAAAAAATTGTCTGGCATAGGGATAAAACATGAAAAAAAGAAAAATTGTCTGGCAGGTGGATGAGACTTGAAAAAAATTGTCTGGCAGGTGATAACACTTGAAAAAAATTTCTGGCAGGTGGATAAGACTTGAAAAATAATTTCTGGCAGGAGGATAAGACTTCAAAAAAAATGGTCTGTCTAGAGGATAAGACTTGAAAAAAAATTCTGGCAGGTGGATAAGACTTGAAAAAAAATGGTTTCGTCAGACTTGACAATTTGAAATTTATCGATTTTTTTCCCCGGCGGAGAGCCCCGCCCCCCGTTTCTCCAGGGCATAATATGCGTAAAACTTCACTAAAGATAGATAGAAATGAAATGAAATATATTTATCATACAGTACAAAATGAAATTAATTATACAACAAACCCACTTAGAAATTAACAATTTTCCTACTAAATATATATATATATGTATAAATTCCTTGGAATTGGAAAAAAAATTCTGGCAGGTGGATAAGACTTCAAAAAAAAACTTCTGGCAGGTGGATAAGACATGATAAAAAAGGAAAAATTATCTGGTAGGTGGATAAGACTTGAAAAAAAAATTGTCTGGCATAGGGATAAAACATGAAAAAAAGAAAAATTGTCTTGCAGGTGGATAAGACTTGAAAAAAATTGTCTGGCAGGTGGATAAAACTTGAAAAAACATTGTCTGGCAGGTGGATAAGACTTGAATAAAAATTTCGGGCAGGTGGATAAGACTTGAAAAAAATCAGGCAGGTGGATAAGACATGAAAAAAATGTGGCAGGTGGATAAGAATCGGTATGGTCCTCCGCGACAACTGTTCACCTTATTCACCTGGCAGATTTTTTTCCCACTCTTATCCACCTGCCAGAATTTTTTTTCAAAGTCTTATCCACCTGCCACATTTTTTTTCATGTTTTATCCACCTGCCAGACAATTTTTTTTTTCAAGTCTAATCCACCTGCCAGAAATTTTTTTTTGAAGTCTTATCCACCTGCCAGAATTTTTCTTTCAATTCTTATCCACCTGCCTGATTTTTTTTTTCAAGTCGGACCAGACCATTTTTTTTCAAGTCTTATCCACCTGCCAGAATTTTTCTTTCAATTCTTATCCACCTGCCTGATTTTTTTTTTTCAAGTCGGACCAGACCATTTTTTTTCAAGTCTTATCCACCTGCCTGACAATTTTTTCAAGTCTTATCCACCTGCCAGACATTTTTTTCAAGTCTTATCCACCTGCCAGACAATTTTGGATAAGACTTGAATAAAAATTTCTGGCAGGTGGATAAGACTTGTAAAAAAATTCTGGCAGGTGCATAAGACTGAAAAAAATTCTGGCAGGTTGATAAGACTGGGAAAAAAAATCTGCCAGGTGAATAAGGTGAACAGTTGTCGCGGAGGACCATACCGATTCTTATCCACCTGCCACATTTTTTTTCAAGTTATATCCACCTGCCAGACAATTTTTTTTCAAGTCTTATCCACCTGCTCGATAATTTTTCGCTTTTTTTATGACTAATCCTCCTGCCAGAATTTTTTTCCAAGTCTTTTCCACCTGCCAGAAATTTTTTCAAGTCTTGTCCACCTGCCAGACAATTTTTCCTTTTTTTCAAGCCTTATCCACCTGCCCGAACTTTTTTTTCATGTCTTATCCTAAATAATTAGATTACTCGTGACTTCGTGGTATTTCATTTTAATAAACAAAAAATAACTAAAACTTAGAGTTTTAGAAAAACTTGTTATAACAACCCGAATTAGTGAAACCCATATAATCGTTAAGAAATTAACTTTGTCTAAGAAACCCACTTGTGTTAGTATAAAACCCTGAGCGCTTTCGGCATGAACTGCCATCTACAGAGGGAAACCCACTAGAACAGTTTCATCTTATCTGCGATTTGAGACTTGCTCAACTCGAGGAGAAGATGCAAATGCACATTATACTAACACAAGTGGGTTTCTTAGACAAATTTAATTTCTTAACGATTATTTTAATTTTACTAATTCGGGCTGTTATAACAAGTTTTTCTAGTACTCTAAGTTTTTGTTATTTTTTGTTTAAGTCTTATCCACCTGCCACATTTTTTTCATGTCTAATCCACCTGCCAGAAATTTTTTATTGAAGTCTAATCCACCTGCCAGAAGTTTTTTTTGAAGTCTAATCCACCTGCCAGAAATTTTCTTTCAAGTCTTATCCACCTGAATGATTTTTTTTTGAAGTCGGACCAGACAATTTTTTTTCAAGTCTTATCCACCTGCCAGACAATTTTTTTCAAGTCTTATCCACCTGCCAGAAATTTTTTTCAAGTCTTATCCACCTGCCAGAATTTTTTTCAAGTCTTATCCACCTGACCGAAATTTGTTTCAAGTCTTATCCACCTGCCTGAATTTTTTTTTCAAGTTTTATCCACCTGCCAGAAATTTTTTTCAAGTCTTACCCACCTGCCACACAATTTTTTTTCAAGTCTTATCTGCCTGCTAGACAATTTTACGATTTTTTGGAAGTCTTATCCAACTGCCAGAGTTTTTCCCCAAGTCTTATCCACCTGCCAGACAATTTTTCGTTTTTTTCATGTCTAATGTCTTATGTTTTAATGTCTACAACAAACCACTAAGAAATTAACAATTTTCCTACTAAACATATATGTATAAATTCCTTGGAATTGGAAAAAAATTCTGGCAGGTAGAAATGACTTGAAAAGAATTTCTGGCAGGTGGATTAGACTTGAAAAAAATTGTCTGGCAGGTGGATTAAACTTGCAAAAAATGAAAAATTGTCTGGCAGATAGATAAGACTTCAAAAAATTGTCTGGCAGGTGGATAAGACAAAAAAAATTGTCTGGCAGGTGGACAAGACTTGAAAAAAAATTCTGGCCGGTGGATATGACTTGAAGAAAATTCTGCTAGGTGGATAAGACTTGAAAAAATTGTGGCTGGTGGATTAGACTTGAAGAAAAATTCTGGAAGGTGGTTAAGAAGCGGTATGGTCCTCCGCGACAACTATTAGTCAGGACCGCAACTAGAATGGAAAAACCGCATTAAAAGAAATCAACCGCCCCCCCCTCCGTGGTAGGTTTATTTGTCGGTAAAAAAACTCAAATGTACTGCTTGCAAAATGCCTAAAACCTAAATAATTTGGGCCTTTTTATCGATTGTTTTCTCCGGAGAAGACCCCCGGCCCCCCCCCTTTCTCCGGGGTATAATATGCGTGAAACTTCACTAAAGATAGATAGAAATGAAAAGACATATATTCATCATACAATACAAAATGAAATTAATTATACAACAAACCCACTAAGAAATTAACAATTTTCCTACTAAATATATATATGTATAAATTCCTTGGAATTGGAAAAAAATTCTGGCAGGTAGATAAGACTTGAAAAAAAATTCTGGCAGGTGGATAAGACTTAAAAAAAGATTGTCTGGCAGGTGGATAAGACTTGGAAAATATTTTTGGCAGGTGGATAAGACGTGAAAAAATTATCTGGCAGGTGGATAAGACTTAACAAAAGATTGTCTGGCAGGTGGATAAGACTTGAAAATATTTCTGGCCGGTGGATAAGACTTGAAAAAATTTCTGTCCGGTGGATAAGACTTGAAAAAATTCTGGTAGGTGGATAAGACTTGAAAAAAAAGTGTGGCTGGTGGATAAGACTTGAAAACAAAAGTTCTGGAAGGTGGATAAGAATCGGTTTGGTCCTCCGCGACAACTATTAGTCAGGACCGCAACTGGAATCGAAAGACAGAATTAAAAGATATCTACCGCCCCCCCCCCCTTAACCTAAACTGGCCTAACCTAACAGCTCCTATCCCTGGAAACGAACCTTGAAACGCCCCAAAATTGAACGGTATCTTACGTATCCGAGTAAAAACCGGGCTAATCGCCCTGAAAAACTACTGGGGATTCATTTATCGCGCATTGTGTACAGTTCAATATGCGACGTCAGGGCCGCAACAAGGATCTTAAAAAAAACTGGAAAAATTGCCGAATTTGACCAGTGAGAACCGGAATTTCGCATTTTTCTTGTCGGCCACATAAAATCCCACGTCTGAGTGAAAAAGTCGACTAGCCATCGAGAGAATTTCTTAAAATTGTATGAAATGTAACAAAAAAACATGTGATAAAGGGATAGGAAGTGTTTTTCAAATGCGTCTAGAACTCAAACCCAATCGAATCGGTATGGTACTCAATGACAACTATTGGTCAGGACCGCAACAGGAATCGAAAAAACCGCATTAAATAGAAATCTACCGGTGACCCTACCCCTCTAACCTAACGTATCCTAAAATGCTTAAAACCTCAATATTTCAGCCTTATTTTCTCAAAAATTTCCTACGGGGAGACCCTCGGGCCCCCTCCGTGGTAGGTTTATTTGTCGGTAAAAAAACTCAAATGTACTGCTTGCAAAATGCCTGTAACCTAAATAATTTGGGCCTATTTATCGATTTTTTTCTCGGAAGGAGACCCCCGCCCCCCCCCCTTTCTCCGGGGTATAATATGCGTGAAACTTCACTAAAGATAGATAGAAATGAAAAGAAATATATTCATCATACAATACAAAATCAAATTAATTATACAACAAGCCAACTAAGAAATTAACAATTCTCCTACTAAATATATATATGTATAAATTCCTTGGAATTGGAAAAAAATTCTGGCAGGTAGATAAGACTTGAAAAAAAATTCAGGCAGGTGGATAAGACTTGAAAAAAATTTCTGGCAGGTGGATTAGACTTGAAAAAAATGTCTGGCAGGTGGATAAGACTTGAAAAAATAAATTCTGGCAGGTGGATAAGACTTGAAAAAATAAATTCTGGCAGGTGGATAAGACTACAAAAAAATTTCTGGCAGGTGGATAAGTCATGATAAAAAAGGAAAAATTATCTGGTAGGTGGATAAGACTTGAAAAAAAATTGTCTGGCATAGGGATAAAACATGAAAAAAAGAAAAATTGTCTGGAAGGTGGATGAGACTTGAAAAAAATTGTCTGGCAGGTGATAACACTTGAAAAAAATTTCTGGCAGGTGGATAAGACTTGAAAAATAATTTCTGGCAGGAGGATAAGACTTGAAAAAACGCAAAATTGTCTGGCAGGTGGATAAGACTTGAAAAAAATGGTCTGTCAAGAGGATAAGACTTGAAAAAAATCAGGCAGGTGGATAAGACTTGAAAAAAATGGTTTCGTCAGACTTGACAATTTGAAATTTATCGATTTTTTTCCCCGGGGGAGACCCCCGCCCCCCGTTTCTCCAGGGCATAATATGCGTAAAACTTCACTAAAGATTGATAGAAATGAAATGAAATATATTTATCATACAGTACAAAATGAAATTAATTATACAACAAACCCACTTAGAAATTAACAATTTTCCTACTAAATATATATATGTATGTATAAATTCCTTGGTAGAAAAGAGTTGAAAAGAATTTCTGGCAGTTGGATAAGACTTGAAAAAAATTTCTGGCAGGTGGATAAGACTTGAAAAAAAATGTCTGGCAGGTGGATAAGACTTGAAAAAATAAATTCTGGCCGGTGGATAAGACTTCAAAAAAAACTTCTGGCAGGTGGATAAGACATGATAAAAAAAGGAAAAATTATCTGGTAGGTGGATAAGATTTGAAAAAAAATGTCTGGCAGGAGGATAAGACTTGAAAAAATTCTGGCAGGTGGATAAGACTTGAAAAAATAAATTCTGGCAGGTGGATAAGACTTCAAAAAAAACTTCTGGCAGGTGGATAAGACATGATAAAAAAAAGGAAAAATTATCTGGTAGGTGGATAAGACTTGAAAAAAAAATTGCCTGGCATAGGGATAAAACATGAAAAAAAGAAAAATTGTCTGGCAGGTGGATAAGACTTGAAAAAAATTGTCTGGCAGGTGATAACACTTGAAAAAAATTTCTGGCAGGTGGACAAGACTTGAAAAAAATTCTAGCAGGAGGATTAGACATGAAAAAAGAACGAAAATTGTCTGGCAGGTTGATAAGACTGGGAAAAAAATCTGCCAGGTGGATAAGGTGAATAGTTGTCGCAGAGGACCATACCGATTCTTAACCACCTGCCACATTTTTTTTCAAGTCTTATCCACCTGCCAGACAATTTTACGTCTTTTTTTCAAGTTTTATCCACCTGCCAGACAATTTTTTTTCAAGTCTTATCCCCCTGCTCGATAATTTTTCGCTTTTTATGTCTAATCCTCCGGCCAGAATTTTTTTCCAAGTCTTTTCGACCTGCCAGAAGTTTTTTTGCAAGTCTTTTCCACCTGCCAGAAATTTTTTTGAAGTCTTATCCACCTGCCAGAAATTTTTTTTCAAGTCTTATCCACCTGCCAGAATTTTTTTCAAGTCTTATCCACCTGCTCGATAATTTTTCGCTTTTTTATGTCTAATTCTCCGGCCAGAATTTTTTTCCAAGTCTTTTCGACCTGCCAGAAGTTTTTCTGCAAGTCTTTTCCACCTGCCAGAATTTTTTTTTCAAGTCTTATCCACCTGCCAGAATTTTTTTTTAAGTCTTGTAACGCTAGCATCCTCGCTCGTCTCACCTTGCTCAGAATGCTCGACCTTACATTTCCACTATTGGCCTGTGTAAACAGCTGATCTGCTTCAACACCTTTCAGTGGATTCAGGACTTACTGCTAAGGAAAAACGCATTTACTTTTTAGTTATTATTATTTCACTAGAGACACCCTACCATTAATATATGAAAGGAAATGAAATGAAATATCGTCTTTATTTTCAGGCGAGCTTTAGCCCCGAAGAGCTACTCTTCCAGCTAACCTGTATATCGTCTCTGCGGACCACTGTGATGAATAAGGACATTCGTCGAAAAGGACTGGACATAGGACAGTAGAAAACCGTAGATACACACGCACTTCAATGCCCTCGGGATAGAGACAGGCGTTCGACGAATATGTTGCGGCGGGCAGCTAGTGAATAGCCTCGGTCGGCATTCTTTTCTGGGGAGGGTAACTCTTCGAGAATTCACATATAAATGAGGAGGGGGTAAGAGAGGCATCCCCCTCCGTCCCCCAAGCTGCTTCCTCTTTTAGCTCACATATCTTTTTAGATTATTCACTGCACTAACAACTCACATCCCATATTACAACAATGATAGCAGTTTCTTAACTTTCCTCAGAGCTTGGCGGTTCGCAAGTGATGCATCAGCCGCATAGCGAGACCGGTCTACAGCTTTCAGCAGGAAAACCGATAAGAAACTACGTTGTATCGGTTTTCCTATGCTTAGCTTGGCTGTAGACCGATCTCACTCCCGCTGAGCCCAACTATGCTCAGGAAGTCGTTACTTAACTTTGTTTTAACATATTTGGATCATGCTAAGACCAAATGAAGGAGGAAAACAACCAAGTGGCGCATAAGAGCGTGAAAGTCTTGTCTTCCTGACAGACCATTTTTTTTTCAAGTCTGACCACACCATTTTTTTTCACGTCTTGTCCACCTGCCAGACAATTTTTCCTTTTTTTCAAGCCTTATACACCTGCCAGAAATTTTTTTCAAGTCTTATCCAACTGCCAAATTTTTTTCCAAGTCTTATCCACCTGCCAGACAATTTTTTTTTCATATCTAATCCACCTGCCAGAATTTTTTTCCAAGTCTTATCCACCTGCCAGACAATTTTTTTTTCATGTCGAATCCACCTGCCAGAAATTTTTTTTTGAAGTCTTATCCACCTGCCTGAATTTTACTATCATGTCTTATCCACCTGCCTGATTTTTTTTTCAAGTCGGACCAGACCATTTTTTTTAAGTCTTATCCACCTGCCAGACAATTTTCTTTTTCAAGCCTTATCCACCTGCCAGAAATTTGTTTCAAGTCATATCCACCTGCCTGACAATTTTTTTCAAGTCTTATCCACCTGCCAGACAATTTTTCGATTTTTTGCAAGTCTTATCCACCTGCCAGATTTTTTCCCCAAGTCTTACCCACCTGCCAGACAATTTTTCGTTTTTTTCATGTCTAATCCACCTGCCAGAATTTTTTTTCCAAGTCTTATCCACCTGCCAGACAATTTTTTTTCATGTCTAATCCACCTGCCAGAATTTTTCTATCAAGTCTTATCCACCTGCCTGATTTTTTTTTCATGTCGGACCAGACCATTTTTTTTCAAGTCTTATCCACCTGCCAGGCAATTTTTTTTTCAAGCCTTATCCACCTGCCAAAAATTTGTTTCAAGTCATATCCACCTGCCTGACAATTTTTTCAAGTCTTATCCACCTGCCAGACATTTTTTTTCTAGTCTAATCCACCTGCTAGACAATTTTTCGATTTTTTGCAAGTCTTATCCACCTGCCAGATTTTTTCCCCAAGTCTTATCCACCTGCCAGACAATTTTTCGTTTTTTTTTCATGTCTAATCCACCTGCCAGAATTTTTTTTCCAAGTCTTATCCACCGGCCAGACAATTTTTCGTTTTTTTCGAGTCTTATCCACTTGCCAGACAATTTTTTTTCAAGTCTTATCCACCTGCCTCGGATGCGTTGGATACCGTACAATTTGAGGGCGTTTCAAGGTTCGTTTCCAGGGATAGGAGCTGAAGTGTTAGGCCAGGTTAGGTTAGGTTAGGGGGGCGGTAGATTTCATTTAATGCGAATAAGACTTGAAAGAAATTCTGGCAGGTGGATATGACTTGAAAAAAACTTCTGGCAGGTGGATAAGACTTCAAAAACAATTCTGGCAGGTGGATAAGACTTGAAAAAAAATTGTCTGGCAGGTGGATAAAACTTGAAAAGAAAATCAGCCAGGTGGATAAGACTTGAAAAATAATTTCTGGCAGGAGGATAAGACTTGAAAAAATCGCAAAAAAATTGAAATTTATCGATTTTTTTCCCCGGTGGAGACCCCCGCCCCCCCGTTTCTCCAGGGCATAATATGCGTAAAACTTCACTAAAGATAGATAGAAATGAAATGAAATATATTTATCATACAGTACAAAATGAAATTAATTATACGACAAACCCACTTAGAAATTAACAATTTTCCTACTAAATATATATATATGTATAAATTCCTTGGAATTGAAAAAAAAAATTCTGGCAGGTAGAAAAGAGTTGGAAAGAATTTCTGGCAGGTGGATAAGACTTGAAAAAAATCAAGCAGGTGGATAAGACTTGGAAAAAAATTCTGGCAGGTGGATAAGACTTCAAAAAAATGGTCTGGTCCGTCTTGAAAAAAAATTGTCTGGCAGGTAGATAAGACTTGGAAAAAAATCTGGCAGGTGGATAAGACTCGAAAAAAATTCTGACCGGTGGATAAGACTTGAAAAAAATTCTGGCAGGTGGATAAGACTTGAAAAAAATCTGCCAGGTGGATAAGGTGAATAGTTGTCGCGGAGGACCATACCGATTCTTATCCACCTGCCACATTTTTTTTCAAGTCTTATCCACCTGCCAGACAATTTTTCGTTCTTTTTCAAGTTTTATCCACCTGCTCGATAATTTTTCGCTTTTTTATGTCTAATCCTCCGGCTAGAATTTTTTTCCAAGTCTTTTCCACCTGCCAGAAGTTTTTTTGCAAGTCTTATCCACCTGCCAGAAATTTTTTTTCAAGTCTTATCCACCTGCCAGAATTTTTTTTTAAGTCTTGTAACGCCAGCATCCTCGCTCGTCTCACCTTGCTCAGAATGCTCGACCTTACATTTCCACTATTGGCCTGTGTAAACAGCTGATCTGCTTCAACATCTTTCAGTGGATTCAGGACTTACTGCTAAGGAAAAACGCATTTACTTTTTAGTTATTATTATTTCACTAGAGACACCCTACCATTAATATATGTATATCGTCTCTGCGGACCACTGTGATGAATAAGGACATTCGTCGAAAAGGACTGGACATAGGACAGTAGAAAACCGTAGATACACACGCACTTCAATGCCCTCGGGATAGAGACAGGCGTTCGACGAATATGTTGCGGCGGGCAGCTAGTGAATAGCCTCGGTCGGCATTCTTTTCTGGGGAGGGTAACTCTTCGAGAATTCACTTATAAATGAGGAGGGGGTAAGAGAGGCATCCCCCTCCGTCCCCCATGCTGCTTCCTCTTTTAGCTCACACATCTTTTTAGATTATTCACTGCACTAACAACTCACCTCCCATATTACAACAATGATAGCAGTTTCTTAACCTTGCTCAGAGCTTGGCGGTTCGCAAGTGATGCATCAGCCGCATTGCGAGACCGGTCTACAGCTTTCAGCAGGAAAACCGATAAGAAACTACGTTGTATCGGTTTTCCTATGCTTAGCTTGACTGTAGACCGATCTCACTCCCGCTGGGCCCAACTATGCTCAGGAAGTCGTTACTTAACTTTGTTTTAACATATTTGGATCATGCTAAGACCAAATGAAGGAGGAAAACAACCAAGTGGCGCATAAGAGCGTGAAAGTCTTGTCTTCCTGAAAAACCATTTTTTTTTTCAAGTCTGACCACACCATTTTTTTTCACGTCTTGTCCCCCTGCCAGAAATTTTTTTCAAGTCTTATCCACCAGCCAAATTTTTTTTCCAAGTCTTATCCACCTGACAGACAATTTTTTTTTCATGTCTAATCCACCTGCCAGAAATTTTTTTTTGAAGTCTTATCCACCTGGCAGAATTTTACTATCAAGTCTTATCCACCTGCCTGATTTTTTTTTCAAGTCGGACCAGTCCATTTTTTTCAAGTCTTATCCACCTGCCAGACAATTTTCTTTTTCGTGCCTTATCCACCTGCCAGAAATTTGTTTCAAGTCATATCCACCTGCCTGACAATTTTTTTTCAAGTCTTATCCACCTGCCAGACATTTTTTTCAAGTCTTATCCACCTGCCAGACAATTTTTCGATTTCTTGCAAGTCTTATCCACCTGCCAGATTTTTTCCCCAAGTCTTATCCACCTGCCAGACAATTTTTCGTTTTTTTCATGTCTAATCCACCTGCCAGAATTTTTTTTCCAAGTCTTATCCACCTGCCAGACAATTTTTTTTTCATGTCTAATCCACCTGCCAGAAATTTTTTTTTTGAAGTCTTATCCACCTGCCAGAATTTTTCTATCAAGTCTTATCCACCTGTCTGATTTTTTTTTCATGTCGGACCTGACCATTTTTTTTCAAGTCTTATCCACCTGCCAGAATTTTTCTATCAAGTCTTATCCACCTGCCTGATTTTTTTTTCATATCGGACCAGACCATTTTTTTTCAAGTCTTATCCACCTGCCAGAAAATTTTTTTTTCAAGCCTTATCCACCTGCCAGAAATTTGTTTCAAGTCATAACCACCTTCCTGACAATTTTTTTCAAGTCTTATCCACCTGCCAGACATTTTTTTTCAAGTCTCATCCACCTGCTAGACAATTTTTCGATTTTTTGCAAGTCTTATCCACCTGCCAGATTTTTTCCCCAAGTCTTATCCACCTGCCAGACAATTTTTCGTTTTTTTCATGTCTAATCCACCTGCCAGACAATTTTTCGTTTTTTCAAGTCTTATCCACCTGCCTTGGATGCGTTGGATACCGTACAATTTGAGGGCGTTTCAAGGTTCGTTTCCAGGGATAGGAGCTGAAAGGTTAGGCCAGGTTAGGTTAGGTTAGGGGGGCGGTAGATTTCATTTAATGCGGATAAGACTTGAAAGAAATTCTGGCAGGTGGATATGACTTGAAAAAAAACTTCTTGCAGGTGGATAAGACTTCAAAAAAAAATTCTGGCAGGTGGATAAGACTTGAAAAAAAAATTGTCTGGCAGGTGGATAAAACTTGAACAAAACGAAAAGTTGTCTGGGAGGTTTATAAGACTTGAAGAAAAAATTTCTGGCAGGTGGATAAGACGTGAAAAAAATTCTGGCAGGTAGATGAGACTTGAAAAATAAATTGTCTGGCAGGTGGATAAGACATGGAAAAAAATTCTGGCAGGTGGATAAGACTTGAAAAAAAACTTCTGGCAGGTGATTAAGACATGAAAAAAAAGGAAAAATTATCTGGTAGGTGGATAAGACTTGAAAAAAAAGTCTGGCATGGAGATAAAACTTGAAAAAAAGAAAAATTGTCTGGCAGGTGGATAAGACTTGAAAAAAATTGTCTGGCAGGTGGATAACACTTTTGAAAAAATTGTCTGGCAGGTGGATAAGACTTGAAAAGAAAATCAGCCAGGTGGATAAGACTTGAAAAAATAATTTCTGGTAGGAGGATAAGACTTGAAAAAACGCAAAATTGTCTGGCAGGTGGATATGACTTGAAAAAAATGGTCTGTCAATAGGATAAGACTTGAAAAAAAATCAGGGAGATGGATAAGACTTGAAAAAAAATTGGTCTGGTCAGACTTGAAAATTTGAAATTTATCGATTTTTTTCCCCGGAGGAGACCCCCGCCCCCCCCTTTCTCCAGGGTATAATATGCGTGAAACTTCACTAAAGATAGATAGAAATGAAATGAAATATATTTATCATACAATACAAAAAGAAATTAATTATACAACAAACCCACTTAGAAATTAACAATTTTCCTACTAAATTATTTTCCTACTAAATTCCTACTAAGTTACGTCACTGAAGGTGCTGAGGTTTACTGCTGAAGGCACGCTCAGGAATTACAAACAACACGGCCTTGCACCACAAGCCAGGAGAAACACTGGATTTATTGCTTCAGTCTGAATTCACAGCTCGTACGTTTAAGTATTATAATTTTAGTGTAAGAATTTTGGGTCATTTTTTAAAAATTAAAAATTGAGTCTTAAAACTTAGCAGTCGGTAGGATTCGTGTGTGTCATCGTTTATGGGGTACTGGTGAGAGTTTTGGGTTCACGAAAAGGCAATTTATGACTTTGGATTGGACCTATAGAGCTCAGCACTTCAACCCTTTCGACGGCACGTGGTTTTCAAACTTTTGCACAGATCCCTTAAGAACCATCGCCCCGCACTGTCTACCCTCTGGACGCGGGAGAACGTATTGAGCCCGGGAAACAACTGGAAAATCTATGGAGGTTATTGCAGCTCTACTGTAAGTCATCCTTTTTTCCGTTTCCTAATTTTCAGCCCTTTTCTGTTTAACTGTCCCCTCATCTATTTTATGTAATTGTCTGATATTTTTAATTTAATTAAAGTAGGTTATTATAAGTTGCATGCCTGAAGTGGAAATTATTGCAGAAAACGAGTCAGATCTGAAGGCTAGCCAAGATTTACTTACACCCAAGAAATCTATTTTGAAACCACCCTTATTAAATTTTGGAAATACAAATTCACAAAAAATGCCAGGAAGCGCCGCTGTTCCTACCAACCTTAGCGATGGTGATGTCAGGGCATTAATTAATGCAATCCCAGAGTATGAACCAGGTCAAAATTTATCGATTTTTCTCACAGAAGTAGACAACCTCGTTAGTCATGCAAATAACCGTATAACTGTCGACCAAATTTACGTTATTGAGTGTTCAATTCGATCAAAAATAAAAGGAGAAGCAAGGGATTTTATTTCATACCAAAATGCAAAAGATTGGGTTAGCATAAGAAAATACCTTATTCAAAAGTACGGGGACCAAAGAAACGAAGATATTTTGATAAACAGCTTATCTCAATGTGTCCAAAATAAAAATGAAAATTACCTTGATTATTACGGAAGGCTGTTGAAATGTTTGAATGCTTTAATGCAGCACCTGCAATTAAACTCCACTGACCCAAACTATACGAAATACAAAAAAGCTGACTATGACAAATTAGCCTTAAAAACTTTCCAAAACGGACTACTTGAACCCCATAGGTCATTTTTAGGCAATTTTGCTTTAAATACACTGGTGGAATGTATCTCTAAATGCCAGATTCTAGATAATCGTAAGCAAGAATGGGAATATTATGAGTTCTTACGAAAAAATAATGATACATCAGAAAAGAAAAATACTAATTCCCCTCATTCCCCACAAGGACAAATGAACGCTCCTATTTTTCGAACACCCCCACAAGCGCAGTACAACCCATTTAAGACCAATTTCCAAAGACCACAAATGATGCCACCAGTGTTTAACAAACCTTTCCAAAATAACGCGTTTGCTAGGCCATTCCAGTCACAATTTCCAAGACCACAAGGACCTCAAAATCCTTTTGCCCCACAAAATGCCTTTTCTAGGCCTTCCTTTCACCAACCGCAGCAAAGATTCTTTAACAAACCAAACTTTGGACCATCAACAAGCATGGCACCAAATACCCAAAGATTACCCCCTCCTGAACCAATGTCAGTTCAATCCTACATTCCTCCGAAACCATCAAACTTCGGGTTTTCAAACCAACAAAAACCTGCTCAACCACTCAGATCAATGTTCAATGTAGAGACAGATGACCAAACCTCCGAATACTATCCGAACTACCCTTATTTTCCAAACTACCCTTACGAAAATTATTGTGATGAAGAATATTATGTGCAACAAACTGAAATACCAGAATTCTCTAACTTCCCGACCGAGTCACAATGTGAACAAACTGAAAATGAGGCTGTAAATTTTCAAGCAACTGCCTCCAATACGTACCCGACGTAGTTAACCTGAACTCTTTAAATTCAATATCCAAGCTACCATTTTTTTATTTACCAGAACTTAATTTAAAAATTCTTATTGACTCGGGAGCTTCAAACTCAGTTATAAATCCAGGCCCCGTGTATGAACTTTTTCAAGAATATCTATTTAAAAAACCCTTTACTGTAACAGGACTCAAAAAGAAAGTGGAGGCCCAAGATAACATAATTTTCCCCTTTTTGTACCCCTTTGGCATAAAAAATAATTTACATCTGCATGTTGTTGATTGGCATAGCCAATTTGACGCCCTTATAGGAAGCGAAGATTTAGACAATTTAGGTGCAATTATAAACTATAAAAATAAAACAGTATAAATGAATAACATTAAAATTCCTTTCTCTTATGTATTCCTACATAATAAAATAGAAAATTTTACAACAATGGTAAATCGTTCCATTAAAATTCCAGTAACCTTAGAACAAGGCGATGTCCTGTTACCCGAAATTAATTTTGGCCAAGATTTTATTATTCCTGAATCAATAGCTACAGCTAAAGACGGATTTTGCACCATACCCAATCCATTTCATTTTCATATAGAAATAAATTTCCAAGAACGGGTGCCCGTTTCATCCTTGCACGAAAATGATATAGAAGCCCCACCAAATTATCACGAGACTATTGATGTTTCAAAAGTTCTGAGAACGTCACATTTAAATCAGGAAGAAAAAACAAATATATTGGGCCCTTTGTAAAAAATATCGAGACATCCTCTACACAGATAAATCCAATTTAACATTTAGCAATGCAGTAAAACATCAAATTAGGACATGTGACGAATCACCTGTTTATGTTAAGTCTTATCGGCATCCTTATGCTATGAACGAGGAAATCCAAAGACAAATTCAGAACTTGCTAGATAATGAAATAATCCGACCATCTGTATCACCTTATAGCGCACCAGTATGGGTGGTGCCAAAGAAATTAGATGCGTCTGGGCAGCGAAAATTTCGTATGGTGATAGATTACCGTAAATTGAATGAGAAGACAATTGAAGATAAATATCCCCTCCCTAGAATCGATGAAATCTTAGATAATCTAGGAAAATGTAAATACTTTAGCACTATCGACCTGGCCCAAGGATTCCATCAAATAGAGATGGATCCAGCATCCATTGAGAAAACGGCTTTTTCTGTAAATAATGGGCACTATGAATATCGCCGAATGCCCTTTGGTCTCAAAAATGCACCCAGCACTTTTCAAAGAGTGATGGACAACTTATTAAGAGAATTTTTGTATAAATGTTGCTTTGTATGCATGGATGATGTTGTAATCTTCTCTAAATCCCTGGACGAGCACCTTCTCCATGTTCGCCTAATTTTTCAAAAGTTAAGGGAATGCAATTTAAAGATTCAACTAGATAAATCTGAATTTCTATGTAAAGATGTCGCATTTTTAGGTCATGTCATAACCCAAGACGGCATCAAGCCAAACCCACAAAAAATAGAAGCCGTTGAAAAGTTTCCGATCCCGAAAACTACCAAGGAAATTAAATCCTTCTTAGGACTAGTAGGTTACTACCGACGTTTTATAGCCAACTTCGCTCAAGTCGTAGCACCTATGACCAGAGCGTTAAAGAAAGGATCAAAAATAAATATCAATGACCCAGACTATGTTCAAGCTTTTCACACATGTAAAGAATTGCTGACTAATGCACCAATTCTTGCATATCCCGTTTTCAAAAAACCATTTACACTGACTACAGACGCCTCAAACGTCGCCCTTGGCAGCGTCCTATCTCAAAATGGCAGGCCCGTTGCCTACTATTCCAGGATTCTAAATTCTGCTGAGAGAAACTACTCCACTATTGAAAGGGAACTTTTGGCAATTCTAGAATCAACTAAACATTTCAGACCTTACCTTTTTGGACAAAAGTTCACAATAGAGACAGATCATAATCCGTTAGTTTGGTTATACAAAATTAAAGAGCCAAATTCTAGACTTATTAGGTGGAAATTAAAATTAGAAGAGTTTAATTTTGATATCGTATATAGAAAAGGAAAAGAAAATTATGTAGCAGACGCTCTCTCACGCATAGAAATACATAATGATGAGATTATTGATGAACTTTGCTCCATAATACCTAACATTGATGAAGCCCCAGCTATATCGGAAGCAGAAGTAGATAGAATTGTAGAATCACAAGGAGAAGTTAGCACACCCAGTAATCATTTTAATGACTCTGATAATATCCCATTAAATCAATTACTACCCTTATCACCAGATCTTCCTCTTGATAGTCCTCCCACACTATTTTCTTTAAGTAATAACCCAGATGCAGATGTCATAGAAACAGCAAATGCAGATGATAACCAAACAATCCACTCAGCCAATGATGACAATGGAAAAAATCTCCCAATATCCGAAAGACCCGTGAATGTCTTTCCTAACAGGATAATTTTAAAACTAGGGGAATGCTGTAAGAGACGCATAGTCAGACCCTTTGGGAAAAATAACCATATTATCACTATAAACCCAAATTCAATTGATGAAAATCTAACCGAGTTACTCAAAGATACAATTAAACCTGATCTTTCTTACGGTGTGTTCTTTGAAGATAATCAGATAAGGGAACGTTTCATTGAAATGTGTAAGTCTTTATTTAATTATTCTATCAAGATTGTTATAAGTAATAAATACTGTTTAGATGTCACTAATCCTGATAGCCAAAGTGAAATCATTCATGAATATCACGATAGAACCCATAATGGAATTAATGAAACTCTAACCCAATTAAAGCAGAAATATTTTTGGCCTAATATGAAAGAATCAATTACAGCTATTATTAATAAATGCGAAACGTGTTTAAAATCGAAATATGAACGACACCCTTATAATCCAAAATTAACTGGACCTCTCCTCGCAAAAAGGCCATTTGATGTAATCCACATAGATACTTTTATCTTTGATAGTTCCAAGTTTTTAACTATCATAGACTTATTCTCCAGATATGCCCAAGCCTACAAAATAAAAGATGGCACTTGTGTTACTGTTCTAAACAAACTTAGACATTTCTTTGGCCATCATAATTACCCTCAGAAACTTGTATGTGATGAAGGAAGAGAATTCAAAAACAGAACGTTTGAAGAATGTTGTAAATTGCATAAGATTGAACTACACTACACTACTGTCAATAATCCAAGTTCTAACTCACCCATAGAGAGATTTCATTCCACCATAATTGAAAAATTAAGAACATTAAAAATTAAAATCCCCATGATCTCCCTTGCAACTTGATGATGTCGGCCATACTCATTTACAACCAATCTATTCACTCCTCAACTGGTTATTCACCATTTCACTTGTTATACGGCCCCTATGAAAAATTGACTGACTTTGACATCGACATGACTATTTTAGAACAGTACAACCAAAAACGAAAGGAAGAAATACTCCCATTCTATAACCATGTATACGTTAGAAATGAAGAAAGGGCAAAGAAATACTTGGAAAAACAAAACCAAAACAAAACCGATCCACCAGACGTGGAAGGACTGGACGTTTACGTTGAAAGAAATAGACCCAGGAAAATTGATCCCCCATTTGAAAAATTAAAGCCACAAGTCAATCTGGCGGGAAAATTATTGGACTTACAAGTAAAAATAGACCTACTACAGCACATGTTAGGGCAATCAAACGACTGAGAGAACCTGGTATTAATTTGCAGGTTGATCCTACCCCCTCACCTGGCTCTTCAGGTGACGGAGACGAAGACTAGTGGATTCTTCGAAGAACCCTTGGGCAACGCAAGAATCTTAGATCATTATCATAGCTTTTATTTCTTTATAAACATCTCTAGAATAGAAGATAATTATTTTCAATTGATGGGAAATTTTGATAGACTTAGAACTAATAAAATAAGGGATGTAATAACAGATAAGATAAAGGGAAATTTAGAACTAGAACTAAAAGAAATTCAACAAGTTTTAGACAAGTTGAATCGTAAACGGGAAAAAAGGGGATTAGTAAACGCCATGGGGAAAATGATAAAATTCATTACGGGAAACCCTGATGATGACGATCTACAAATTATAAATAATAACATAAATAAACTTTTTCAAAGTCAAAAGTCAGAAATAGATAAAATTAGTAAAATTGCATCTTTTGCCAATCATGTCAGTAAACGGTTCGCATATGAAACTAAAGTCATCAATACAAATATCAATCAAACTCTGAAATACCTTCGTAATTTCACAGATGAAATAAATCTTAGAGCTCTACTTCAAACTGAAATTTTTCAAGCTCAAACTATTTTGAAACTTCTGTTAGTAATAGAAAGAACCATAAGTATGTCATTGGCTGGCATTCCTAATCTGGAGCTTATCAATCTTCAAGAATTACTGGAAATTCGTAAATATCTAACAAAAGTATATAGCCCGCAGCAATTATTTCCACTTGATAGATTCCATCCATTCAAACTGCTCGAAACATCAAAATTGACTATTTTTGAAGTTAACCAGACAATCACATTTATTATAAAAATACCAATCCTTAAACCTTTTATTGCCAACCTATCCCGAATATACCCAGCACCAAATGACGACAACGTTATCATCATGCCACCAAAGAAGTATATCGTCCACATCGGCGACTCCGAGCTCTGGACCGACGACGAATGTGACTCTACAAATGAAATTATGCTGTGTACTACAGAACCCTCACAGGACAAGTGCTCCACCAAAACCCCTAATACTTGTGAAACTGCAAAAATACTTAATGACTACAAAATTGTGCGCGAACTTAGCAACCACCAAATTCTTCTCATGTTTAGTGAATCCTCCGAAGTGATTGAGGACTGCTCAGGTATCTTAGAACGCAGATCTCTTAAAGGGATATTTTTACTGCACTCACGCTGCCGCATATTAATTGGACCCTATACATATTCGTCAACATCACCAACTTTCGAAATCACAATTCCAAAAACATCCAGTGTTGACCTACTCCCAATAAAGGGTATTCAACTGAAACTCCATCACCTAGATGACCCACAAGAAATCATGTTAGAAGCAAAGGAGATATCGCAACCAAACAATTTTGAAAACATCACCCAGATCATCCAACACTCCGCCTCCTTGTTCAGTCTATGTACCATCATAGCCATTCTACTCTTCATCTCGAAATTTCGCAACCGTATCTACGACCTATTCTATAAACCAAGGACAATCATACACCTGGATCACATGCCAGGGAAAGAAGCAGCCAACAAAATGAACGAGGACGTTCATCCCTCTTAAGGGGGGAGGAGTTACGTCACTGAAGGTGCTGAGGTTTACTGCTGAAGGCACGCTCAGGAATTACAAACAACACGGCCTTGCACCACAAGGCAGGAGAAACACTGGATTTATTGCTTCAGTCTGAATTCACAGCTCGTACTTGAAAAGAATTTCTGGCAGGTGGATAAGACTTGAAAAAAATCAGGCAGGTGGATAAGACTTGAAAAAAAATTCTGGCAGGTGGATAAGACATGAAAAAAAATTTCTGGCAGGTGGATATGACTTGAAAGAAAATTTCTGGCAGGTGGATAAGACTTGAAAAAAATGGTCTGGTCCGTCTTGAAAAAAGATTAAGATCAAAATGTAAAGTTTTTCTTTTTAAAAAATCAAATTTATTTTTCCCAAAAATCTTACAATTAAAGATGTAACTAAACGCTTGAGTTCTAGAGTATTACTGATGTCTGCATTGCTGCGAATTGCTGGTGTAGTCTCCGTGCTGCCCGTGCAAGGCCAGGTCTGGTGCTGACTTTGCTGTCAGCACTATGGTTGCTGATATTTCGTCTTTTTTCACATAACTCCTCCCCCCTTAAGAGGGATGAACGTCCTCGTTCTTTATGTCGTCACTATTACTGGTGTGATCAAGGTGAATAATGGTTCTCGGCTTGCAGAATAGGTCGTGTAGGCGTTTTCTGAACCTAAGGGTGAAGAATAATGCCGCTGCCAAAATAATAAAACACGTGGTGGTAGTTGAGTAGTGGATGACTTGTTGTAGATTCTCGAATGGTTTTGATTCACTAAGTTCTTTTACGTCAGAAGTAATTTCTTGCGGGTTGTTGAGGTGTTGGAGCAATAGTTGTACACTTTGATTTGTATTTAATGTAATCATGGTGGCTTTTGTTATGTTCATTTCGAAGGATGGCACGGTGAATGAGTAAGTGTATGGTCCAATTATTATGCGACATTGAGAACTAAGGAGAAATATTCCTTGAAGAGTTTTTCGGTCTAGTAAACCGGTACAGTCTTCGATCACTTCACATGGTTCGTTAAACATAACTAGGAGTTGTCGATTTTTTAGTTCGTGCACTAATTTGAAGTTATTAGACACTTTGGCGGTTTTACAGCTAGTCGGAGTTTCGGGGGAACACTGGTCTTGTGAGGGTTCTTTCGTGCAGAGGGTGATTTCGTTAATGGGTACGCATCCATCTTCAATCCACAGTTCGGAGTCTCCAATTCGTATCAAGAACTTCTTCGGGGGTATGACAATGACGTCATCAGGATTTGGTGCTGGATATATACGAGATAGGTTGGCAATGAAAGGTTTCAGGATTGGTATTTTTAGGAGAAAAGTGATTGTCTGATTTACTTCAAAAATCGATAGTTTCGATGCTTCTAATAATCGGAATGGGTGGAATTTGTCAAGCGGAAGTAATTGCTGTGGGCTGTAAACTTTTACCAAGTGTTTGCGAATTTCTAAGAGTTCTTTATGTCCTATGTCCTATATGGCATAATAATGATTCACTTTGAACAGCTAGGTCCAGAGGTAGTACACGTGTGTACCATGTGTACCTATGGCCTACTGTCATCAATGTGCGTCATTATTAGCCAATCAGAACGCTTGTTACATGTCTTTTAGACTACTGATGGGTAGGCTCCCTAAAGTGATAAAAGACATGTAACGGCGATTGAGAGGACAATGCGCAGACAATTGGCAGACAGTTCGAAGACAGTAGCTGAAAGTACGAAGAGAGAGCAGCTGCCATAATGATATTAGGGTAAGTGTCTTATAATATATATTAATTATTTATTCATTTAAGTCTAGTTAATATAAGCCTCCTATATGGTGAAGTAAAACCATAACCGAGGTTAATTATTTCTAAATTTGGTATGCTGACCAGTGACATACTTATTGTCCTTTCTATCATCAAGAGTGGTCTCAATGTATTCTGTGCTTGAAAGATTTCTGTTTGAAGGAGTGCTCTGAAGTCTATTTCGGTGGTAAGGTTGTGTAGGTACTTTTTGGTTTGGTTCAAATTGCTGTTAATAATTTTGGTTTCATACGAAAATCTCTTACTAACATGATTAGCAAAGGAAACAAAACGATCTATTTTGTCGATTTCAGATTTTTGATTTGTGAAAAGTTTGTTTATGTTGTTATTAATCGTTTGTAAGTCGTCATCGTCGGGATTTCCTGTTATAAATTTTATAGCTTTCCCCAGAACATTAACTAAGCCTCTTTTTATGCGACTACGATTAAGCTTGTCTAACACTTGCCTTATTTCCCTTAATTCTAATTCTAGATTTCCCCTTATATTATTAGTAATTATATCTTTTACCCCATTATCTTTAATTTTATCAAAGTTTCCTTTTAGGGTTAAATAGTTTTGTTCAATTTTCGAGAGATCGATGTAGAAGAAAAAGCTATGATATTGGTCTAGAATTCTGCAGTTGCCCATAGGTTCCTCAAAGAATCCATTAGTCCTCGTTTTCGTCACCTGAAGAGCTAGGCCCGGGTGATGGGGTACGAGCAACCTGTAAATTAACATTATGTTGTCTCAGTCGTTTGATAGCTTTAGCGTGGGCAGTTGTTGGTCTGTTTTTCTCTGTTAGTCCCATGATTTTTCCGTCGGATTGATTTACAACTTTAATTTTTTCGAAAGGAGGGTCTGTTTTCTTCGGCCTATTTCTTTCAACGTAAATCTCCTGATTTCCGAAGTCAGGAGGATCTTCTCTATTTTGGTTTAGTTTTTCTAATTGTTTCGTGGCTCGTTCCTCATTTCGAGAATACACTTGATCATAAAATGGGAGGATTTCGTTTTTTCGTTTTTGATTGTATTGTTCTAGTACTGTCATGTTAACGTCAAAGTCTGTCAATTTTTCATAGGGCCCGTATAATAAATGAAAGGGTGAGTAACCTGTTCCTGAGTGGATTGACTGGTTGTAAATGAGTATTGCTGAAGTCATTAGCGTGCATGGGAGATCGTGAGGGTTCTTGATTTTAAGGGTTCTTAATTTTTCCGAAATTGTGGAATGGAATCTTTCTATTGGGGAGTTGGAGCTGGGGTTGTTTACTGTAGTAAAGTGTAGTTCGATTTTATGTAATTTACAGAATTCCTCGAAAGTTCTATTTTTGAATTCCCTACCTTCGTCACATACCAATTTATTTGGATAATTATGATGGCCAAAGAAATGTCTCAGTTTATTTAAGACTGTAAGCCCGGTCCCATCTTTTATTTTATAAGCTTGTGCGTATCGAGAGAAAAGGTCAATGATGGTGAGAAATTTTGAATTTTGGAAGCTGAATGTATCTATGTGGATTACTTCGAAGGGTCTTTTTGCCAATAGGGGCCCCCCTATTTTTGGGTTGTAAGGGTGCCGTTCGTATTTAGAACGTAAGCACGTATCACACTTGTTTATGATTTGGGTGATTGTATCTTTCATTTTTGGCCAGTAGTATTTTTGTTTCACATGAGCTAGGGTTTCGTTAATGCCATTATGGGTTTTGTCGTGGTACTCATAAATTATCTCGCTTTGACTATCGGGGTCGGTCACATCTAAACAACGGTTATTACTGATAACTATTTTTATGGAAGGGTTGAAAAGTGATTTGCACATTTCTATAAAACGTGTCCTTATTTTTTCGTCTTCGAAAAATACTCCGTATGATAAATCTGGTTTGATTGTATCTTTTAAGAGTTCAGATAGGTTCTCATCGATGGCATTAGGATTGATGGTGATGATATGTGTATTTTTATTAAACGGTCTAGTAATACGACGCTTGAAAATTTCGCCTAGTTTAAGATAAATTCTGTTTGGGAAAATATTTACCGGTCTCTCGGAGATTGGTAGACCTTTTCCATTATCGTCATTGGTGGAATGAATTGTTTGATTATCGTCAATGTCAGACTGGTTGTTGGGGTCCGGAAGAGATAGTATTGGTGGGTCGTCTAAGGGAATGATATCGGGTGACAATGGGAGTAGGCGATTCAGCGGAATATTGTCTGAGTCATTAAAGTTATCAGAGGGTGTACTGACTTCTCTTTGGGATTAAATTATCCTTTCTACGTCAGCTTCAGATATAGCGGGTATTTCGTCTATATTGGGAATTATGGAGCAGAGCTCGTCGATGATCTCATCGTTATGAATCTCTATTCGCGAGAGAGCGTCGGCTACGTAATTTTCTTTACCTTTTCGGTAGACTATGTCGAAATTAAACTCATCTAACTTCAGTTTCCATCAAATCAGTCGGGAATTGGGTTCTTTTATCTTATATAGCCAAACGAGGGGATTATGATCTGTTTCGATAGTAAATTTCTGACCAAACAGATAAGGTCGAAAGTGTTTAGTGGATTCTAAGATTGCGAGTAATTCTCGTTCGATGGTGGAATAGTTTCTTTCCGCAGAATTTAGCGTCCTGGAGTAGTAAGCTATAGGCTTACCGTTCTGAGATAATACACTGCCTAGTGCGACATTAGAGGCGTCTGTTGTTAGAATAAATGGCTTCTTGAAGTCAGGATATGCAAGTATGAGGGCGTTTGTCAGTAATTCTTTGCATGTATGAAAAGATTTTACATATTCAGGGTCATTCACATTAATCTTTGATCCCCTTTTTAAGGCCCTGGTCATGGGAGCTACAATTTGAGCGAAATTGGCAATAAAACGTCTATAGTACCCAACTAACCCTAAAAACGATTTTATTTCTTTAGTGGTGGTCGGAATAGGAAATTTTTCAACAGCTTCTATTTTAGTGGGGTTTGGTTTTATGCCATCCTGGGTGATGACGTGTCCAAGAAAAGCGACGTCCTTGCACAGAAATTCTGATTTGTCTAATTGGATTTTCAAGTTGCTATCCCTTAGTTTTTGAAATACTAAACGGATGTGGAGGAGATGTTCATCTAGGGATTTTGAGAAAATTACAACGTCGTCCATATAAACGAAGCAACATTTGTAAAGCAAATCTTTCAGAAGGTTGTCCATAACTCTTTGGAAGGTTGATGGGGCGTTTTTAAGGCCAAAAGGCATCCGAAGATATTCGTAATGGCCGTTGTTTACCGAGAAAGCTGTTTTTTCAACCGAACTTGGGTCCATCTCGATTTGGTGAAACCCCTGGGCTAAGTCTATGGTACTAAAATACTTGCATTTGCCTAGATTATCTAAAATTTCGTCTATCCGGGGGAGAGGATATTTGTCCTCGATTGTCTTCTCGTTAAGCCTGCGGTAATCAATCACCATACGATACTTGCGCTGTCCCGATGCGTCTAACTTTTTGGGAACTACCCAAACAGGTGCGCTGAAGGGAGATACGGATGGTCTAATAATTTCATTACCTATTAACTTTTGGATTTGTTTTTGTATCTCTGCATTCATGGCGTAAGGGTGTCTGTATGATTTGACATAGACTGGGGAGTCATCCGTGGTGCGTGTGCTATGTTTCACTGCATTGCTGAATGTTAAGTTTGCCTTTTCGGTGTACAAGATATCTCTAAATTTTTTGCATAATTCGGTAATTTTCTTTCACTCTTCTGAATTTAAGTGAGAGGTTCTAAGTACCTTGGGAACATCGATAAAGTCGTGATTCGTTGGGGGAGTTTCTAAATCGTTCTCGTGTATCGATGATACTTGTATTCTGTTTCGGAAATTTATTCCTCCTAGAATGCCGAAAGTATTGGGGATATTACAGATACCATTCTCCGCGGTTGCAATAGATTCTGGTATTATTAAATTCTCGTGAATTTTTATTTCTGGTATAATGACATCTCCCTGTTCAATAGTAACTGGAATTTTTATTATGTTTTCTGAATAAATTGGGTGCACATCTACTAATTTGCTATTTAAAAATACATATGAGAAAGGGATTTCGACGTCATTCATTTGCAGAGTTTTGTTGCGGTAGTTTATTATAGCTCCAAGATTGTCCAGGTCCTCACTGCCAATAAGGGCATCGAAGTGATTGTGCCAGTCTATGACGTGGAAGTGCAAACTGTTTTCTATTACAAACGGGTATAACACTGGGAACGTTGTCTTGTGCGGAAACCCGCTTCTGTAGGCCTGTAACGGTGAATGGTTTTTGGAAAATGTAATTTTGAAAAAGGTCGTAAGCTGGACCTGGATTTATGACTGAGTTGGAGGTGCCGGAATCAATGAGTATTTTTAAGTTCAATTCGGGCAGGTAGAAGAAGAGTAGTTTGGCTGTTGAGTTGAGGGAGTTGAGGTTTACTATATAGGGGGTGGATGTGAGGCATCCCTGTGAAAATTTCCATTTTCGTTTTCGTTTTCTTCTAGCGTTTGGGCAGGAGAATATTGTGGAGTTTCCATTTCTTGTGCGTCTTATTGTTCGAAATAATTCTCTGGAGGGTAGTAAGGGTAGGTTTCTTCAGTGGTTTCGACGTTATACATTGATCTAAAGGGTTGTTGTTGGTGGGGAAATGCAAAATTATTTGGTTTAGGGGGCACGTATGACTGAACCGACATAGGTTCAGGTGGGGGTAGTTTTTGCGTGTTAGGTGCCATATTCGAAGAAAGGCCAAAATTTGGTTTATTGAAAGGTTTTGGTTGAGATGTTGGGAATGGAGCTTGTCTGTTGAAGAAATTTTGTGAGCCATAAGGCGGTTTTGGGAACTGCGGTTGGAAAAGCCTTCCGAACGGGTTGGATTGGAACGGCTTAGCAAATGGCTGAGACGTGGTTAGAGGCCTTTGGAATTGATTTCTCATAAATGGATTATTAAATGGTTGGGGACGGGAGCTAGGAGCCTGCATTTGTGCAAATGGTGTTTGAGACGGAGTTTGGGCTCTCTTGTCGGTAGTTTTGTCAGTACTATCGTTAGTTTTCCTTAAAAATTCGTAATAGTCCCACTCTTGTTTGCGATTGCCAAAAATTTGGCATTTAGAAATGCACTCTTCCAAAGTGGATGTGACAAAATTCCCTAAGAATGACCTATGAGGCTCTTGTAAGCCGTTCTGGAAAGTTTTACGTGCTAATTTTTCATAATCAATTTTTTTATATTTCATGTATGTAGGGTCTGAACTGTGGTTCAACTGCAAGTGCTGCATTAGGGCGTTCAGTGCTTTTAGGAGCCTGCCATAATAGTCTAGGTATGTTTCATTCTTTGCTTGGACGCACTGAATCAAGCTATTAAGAAGTATGTCTTCGTTCCTTTGGTCCCCGTATTTTTGGATTAAACATTTTTTTATGTCCCCCCAACTAGTAGCGTTTTGGTATGCTAAATAATCTCTTGCCTCCCCTTTAATTTTGGATCTTATCGTAAACTCAAAGACATACACGTGATCGGGCATAAGCCTCTGGTGTGTATGGGCACATAAATTATCTACTTCACTTAAGAAAATATAAAGATTGTCCCCTGGTGAAAATTCTGGAATTGCGTGTAGCAATGCTTTAACTTCGCTCTCGCTCAAAACATTAGTAGTGGTTGCATTGGGAGTAGACATTTTAATGTTTACTGGACTGGAAATTGGACTTAAAATTTTTAAAGTAGGGGGTTTCAAGATTAACTTTTTTCCAATATTCAAGGCTACTTTGTTACCAGCAATTAATTCAACTGACATAGGCTATACTAGCATAAATTTTTAGTTTAAAAATCAGACAATAACTTGGGTAATACAATAATAAAGGAAAGGACTTACAGGTACAGGTACAAGTACAGTAATGCTGTGACGTCCATGGATACATCAGCTGTTTCCGTTGAACTCGTAGTGTTCTCCCGCGTCTACGGGTAGACAGTGCGGGGCGAGGTTCTTTAATGGATCCGTGTAAAGGTCTGAAGGCCACGTGTCTTCGTAGGGGAAGAAAGCTGCGTTTTTAAGGGCTGCACTAAGTTCACAGATGTCCCAGCGCGAACCGAAAAACTTTGGCACTAAACCCCCGAAATTGAAAACACTCGCGGATCCTACCGACTGCGCCAATTAAGATCAAAATGTAAAGTTTTTCTTTTTAAAAAATCAAATTTATTTTTCCCAAAAATCTTACAATTAAAGAAGTAACTAAACGCTCGAGTCCTAGAGCATTACTGATGTCTGCATTGCTGCGAATTGCTGGTGTAGTCTCCGTGCTGCCCATGCAAGGCCAGGTCTGGTGCTGACTTTGCTGTCAGCACTATGGTTGCTGATATTTCGTCTTCTTTCACATAACTATATGTATAAATTCCTTGGAATTGGAAAAAAAATTCTGGCAGGTAGAAAAGAGTTGAAAAGAATTTCTGGCAGGTGGATAAGACTTGAAAAAAAAACAGGCAGGTGGATAAGACTTGAAAAAAATTTCTGGCAGGTGGATATGACTTGAAAGAAATGGTCTGGTCCGTCTGGAAAAAAAATTTCTGGCAGGTGGAATAGACATGAAAAAAACGAAAAAATTGTCTGGCAGGTGGATAAGACTTGGAAAAAAAATCTGGCAGGTGGATAAGACTCGAAAAAAATTATGACCGGTGGATTCTTATCCATGAAAAAACATTCTGGCAGGAGGATTAGACATGAAAAAAGAACGAAAATTGTCCGGCAGGTGGATAAGACTGGGAAAAAATCTGCCAGGTGGATAAGGTGAATAGTTGACCATACCGATTCTTATCCACCTGCCACATTTTTTTTCAAGTCTTATCCACCTGCCAGACAATTTTTCGTTTTTTTTTCAAGTTTTATCCACCTGCCAGACAATTTTTTTTCAAGTCTTATCCACCTGCTCGATAATTTTTCGCTTTTTTATGTCTAATCCTCCTGCCAGAATTTTTTTCCAAGTCTTTTCCACCTGCCAGAAATTTTTTGAAGTCTTTTCCACCTGCCAGAAGTTTTTTTGCAAGTCTTATCCACCTGCCAGAAATTTTTTTTCAAGTCTTATCCACCTGCCAGAATTTTTTTCAAGTCTTGTAACGCCAGCATCTTCGCTCGTCTCACCTTGCTCAGAATGCTCGACCTTACATTTCCACTATTGGCCTGTGTAAACAGCTGATCTGCTTCAACATCTTTCAGTGGATTCAGGACTTACTGCTAAGGAAAAACGCATTTACTTCTTAGTTATTATTATTTCAATAGAGACACCCTACCATTAATATATGTATATTGTCTCTGCGGACCACTGTGATGAATAAGGATATTCGTCGAAAAGGACTGGACGTAGGACAGTAGAAAACCGTAGATACACACGCACTTCAATGCCCTCGGGATAGAGACAGGTGTTCGACGAATATGTTGCGGAGGGCAGCTAGTGAATAGCCTCCGGTCGGCATTCTTTTCTGGGGAGGGTAACTCTTGGAGAATTCACTTATAAATGAGGAGGGGGTAAGAGAGGCATCCCCCTCCGTCCCCCAAGCTGCTTCCTCTTTTAGCTCACATATCTTTTTAGATTATTCACTGCACTAACAACTCACCTCCCATATTACAACAATGATAGCAGTTTCTTAACCTTGCTCAGAGCTTGGCGGTTCGCTAGTGATGCATCAGCCGCATTGCGAGACCGGTCTACAGCTTTCAGCAGGAAAACCGATAAGAAACTAAGTTGTATCGGTTTTACTATGCTCAGCTAGGCTGTAGACCGATCTCACTCCCGCTGAGCCCAACTATGCTCGGAAAGTCGTTACTTAACTTTGTTTTAACATATTGGGATCATGCTATGACCAAATGAAGGAGGAAATCAACCAAGTGGCGCATAAGAGCGTCACAGTCTTGTCCACCTGCCACATTTTTTTTCCAATTCTTATCCACCTGCCAGACAATTTTTCGTTTTTTTCATGTCTAATCCACCTGCCAGAATTATTTTTCCAAGTCTTATCCACCTGCCCGACAATTTTTTTTTTCAAGTCTAATCCACCTGCCAGAAATTTTTTTTGAAGTCTTATCCACCTGCCAGAATTTTTCTTTCAAGTCTTATCCACCTGCCTGATTTTTTTTTCAAGTCGGACCAGACCATTTTTTTCAAGTCTTATCCACCTGCCTTACAATTTTTTTTTCAAGCCTTATCCACCCGCCAGAAATTTGTTTCAAGCCTTATCCACCTGTCTGACAATTTTCTTCAAGTCTTATCCACCTGCCTGACAATGTTTTTTCAAATCTTATCCACCTGCCTCGGATGCGTTGATTACCGTACAATTTGAAGGTGTTTCAAGGTTCGTTTCCAGGGATAGGAGCTGATAGGTTAGGCCAGGTTAGGTTAGGTTAACGGGGCGTAAGATTTCATTTAATGCGGATAAGGCGTGAAAAAAATTCTGGCAGGTGGATATAACTTGAAAAAATAAATTCTGGCAGGTGGATAAGACTTCAAAAAAAAACTTCTGGCAGGTGGATAAGACATGAAAAAAAGGAAAATTTATCTGGTAGGTGGATAAGACTTGAAAAAAAAATTGTCTGGCATGGAGATAAAACTTGAAAAAAAGGAAAATTTTCTGCCATGTGGATAAGACTTTAAAAAAATTCTGGCAGGTGGATAAGACTTGAAAAAAAATTGATCTGGTCAGACTTGAAAATTTGAAATTTATCGATTTTTTTCCCCGGAGGAGACCCCCGCCCCCCCTTTCTCCAGGGTATAATATGCGTGAAACTTCAATATAGATAGAAATGAAATGAAATATATTTATCATATATACAAAATGATATTAATTATACAACAAACCCACTTAGAAATTAACAATTTTCCTACTAAATATATATATGTATATATTCCTTGGACATGGAAAAAAAATTCTGGTAGGTGGATAAGACTTGAAAAGAAATGGTCTGGTCCGTCTTGAATAAAAATGGTCTGTCAGGAGGATAAGACTTGAAAAAAAATTCTGGCAGGTGGAAAAGACATGAAAAAAACGAAAAATTGTCTGGCAGGTGGATAAGACTTGGGAAAAAAATCTGGCAGGTGGATAAGACTCAAAAAAAATTCTGGCAGGAGGATTAGACATGAAAAAAGAACGAAAATTGTCTGGCAGGTGGATAAGACTGGGAAAATAATCTGCCAGGTGGATAAGGTGAATAGTTGTCGCGGCGGACCGTACCGATTCTTATCCACATGCCACATTTTTTTTTTCAAGTTTTATTCACCTGCCAGACAATTTTATTTCAAGTCTTGTAACGCCAGCATCTTCGCTCGTCTCACCTTGCGCAGAATGCTCGACCATACATTTCCACTATTGGCCTGTGTAAACAGCTGATCTGCTTCAACATCTTTCAGTGGATTCAGGACTTACTGCTAAGGAAAAACGCATTTACTTTTTAGTTATTGTTATTTCACTAGAGACACCCTACCATTAATATATGTATATTGTCTCTGCGGACCACTGTGATGAATAAGGACATTCGTCGAAAAGGACTGGACATAGGACAGAAAAAAACCGTAGATACACACGCACTTCAATGCCCTCGGGATAGAGACAGGCGTTCGACGAATATGTTGCGGAGGGCAGCTAGTGAATAGCCTCGGTCGGCATTCTTTTCTGGGGAGGGTAACTCTTGGAGAATTCACTTATAAATGAGGAGGGGGTAAGAGAGGCATCCCCCTCCGTCCCCCAAGCTGCTTCCTCTTTTAGCTCACATATCTTTTTAGATTATTCACTGCACTAACAACTCACCTCCCATATTACAACAATGATAGCAGTTTCATAACCTTCCTCAGAGCTTGGCCGTTCGCAAGTGATGCATCAGCCGCATTGCGAGACCGGTCTACAGCTTTCAGCAGGAAAACCGATAAGAAACTAATGTATCGGTTTTACTATGCTTAGCTTGGCTGTGGACCGATCTCACTCCCGCTGAGCCCAACTATGCTCGGAAAGTCGTTACTTAACTTTGTTTTAACATATTTGGATCATGCTATGACCAAATGATGGAGGAAAACAACCAACTGGCGCATAAGAGCGTCACAGTCTTGTCTTCCTGACAGACCATTTTTTTTTTCAAGTCTGACGACACCATTTTTTTTCAAGTCTTGTCCACCTGCCAGACAATTTTTCCTTTTTTTCAAGCCTTATCCACCTGCCAGAAATTTTTTCAAGTCTTATCCTGCCCAAATTTTTTTTCATGTCTTATCCACCTGCCAGACAATTTTTTTTCAAGTCTAATCCACCTGCCAGACAATTTTTTTTTCAAGCGTTATCCATTATCTGATTTTTTTTTCAAGTCGGAGCAGACCATTTTTTTTCAAGTCTTATCCACCTGCCAGACAATTTTTTTTCAAGCCTTATCCACCTGTCAGAAATTTGATTCAAGTCTTATCCACCTGCCTGACCATTTTTTTCAAGCCTTATCCACCTGCCAGAATTTTTTTTGCAAGTCTTATCCACCTGCCAGAATTTTTTTTCAAGTCTTGTCTTCCTGACAGACCATTTTTCCTTCAAGTCTGACCACACCATTTTTTTCAAGTCTTGTCCACCTGCCATACAATTTTTCCTTTTTTTCAAGCCTTATCCACCTGCCAGAACTTTTTTTTCAAGTCTTAAGTCTTAAACCCACTTATGTTAGTATAAAACCCTGAGCAATTTTGGCATGAACTGCCATCTACAGAGGGAAACCCACTAGCACAGTTTCATCTTATCTGCGATTCGAGACTTGCTCATCTCGAGGAGAAGATGCAAATGCACATTATACTAACACAAGTGGGTTTCTTAGACAAAGTTAATTTCTTAACGATTGTTTCGGTTTTACTAATTGGGGTTGTTATAACAAGTTTTTCTAGTACTCTAAGTTTTTGTTATTTTTTGTTTAAGTCTTATCCACCTGCCACATTTTTTTCCATGTCTTATCCACCTGCCAGACAATTTTTCGTTTTTTTCATGTCTAATCCACCTGCCAGAATTTTTTTTCAAGTGTAATCCACCTGCCAGAAATTTTTTATTGAAGTCTTATCCACCTGCCAGAAGATTTTTTTTGAAGTCTTATCCACCTGCCAGAAATTTTCTTTCAAGTCTTATCCACCTGCCTGATTTTTTTTCAAGTCGGACCCGACAATTTTTTTCAAGTCTTATCCACCTGCCAGACAATTTTTTTTCAAGTCTTATCCACCTGCCAGACAATTTTTTTCAAGCCTTATCCACCTGCCTGAATTTTTTTTTCAAGTCTTATCCACCTGCCAGACTGGCAGGAGGATAAGACTTCAAAAAAAATTTCTGGCAGGTAGATAAGACATGAAAAACGAAAAATTATCTGGTAGGTGGATGAGACTTGAAAAAAAATTGTCTGGCAGGTGGATAAGACTTGAAAAAATTCTGGCAGGAGGATTAGACATGAAAAAAGAACGAAAATTGTCTGGCAGGTGGATAAGACGTGAAAAAAAAATTCTGGCAGGTGGATGAGACATGAAAAAAACAATTGTCTGGCAGGTGGATAAGACTTGAAAAAAAAATTCTGGCAGGTGGATAGGACTTGAAAAAAATCAGGCAGGTGGAAAAGACTTGAAAAAATAATTTCTGGCAGGTGGATAAGACTTGAAAAAAAATGTCTGGCAGGTGGGTTAGACTTGAAACAAAAATTCTGGAAGGTGGATTAGACATGAAAAAAACGAAAAATTATCTGGATAAGACATCAAAAAAAATTTCTGGCAGGTGGATTAGACTTGAAAAAAAAATTGTCTGGCAGGTGGATAAGACATGAAAAAAACGAAAAATTGTCTGGCAGGTGGATAAGACTTGGAAAAATAATGTGGCAGGTGGATATGATTTGAAAAAAAACTTCTTGCAGGAGGGTAAGACTTCAAAAAAAATTTCTGGCAGGTGGATAAAACTTGTGCAAAACGAAAAATTGTGTGGAAGGTTTATAAGACTTGAAGAAAAAATTTCAGGCAGGTGGATAAGAGGTGAAAAAAAAATTCTAGCAGGTGGATGAGACATGAAAAAAATTGTCTGGCAGGTGGATAAAACTTGAAAAAAAGGAAAAATGGTCTGGAAAGTTTATAAGACTTGAAAAAAATTTCTGGCAGGTGGATGAGACTTGAAAAAAATCAGGCAGGTGGATAAGACTTGAAAAAATAATTTCTGGCAGGTGACTTGAAAAAAATTGTCTGTTAAGAGGATAAGACTTGAAAAAAAATCAGGCAGGTGGATAAGACTTAAAAAATTCTGGCAGGTGGATAAGACTAAAAAAGAAATGTTCTGGTCGGACTTGATAATTTGAAATTTATCGATTTTTTTCCCCGGAGGAGACCCCCGCCCCCCCCCTTTCTCCAGGGTATAATATGCGTGAAACTTCACTAAAGATAGATAGAAATGAAATGAAATATATTTATCATACAATACAAAATGAAATTAATTATACAACAAACCCACTAAGAAATTAACAATTTTCCTACTAAATATATATATATAAATTCCTTGGAATCGGAAAAAAAATCTGGCAGGTAGATAAGACTTCAAAAAAATGTCTGGCAGGTGGGTTAGACTTGAAACAAAAATTCTGGAAGGTGGATTAGACATGAAAAAAACGAAAAATTATCTGGATAAGACATCAAAAAAAATTTCTGGCAGGTGGATTAGACTTGAAAAAAAATTGTCTGGCAGGTGGATAAGACATGAAAAAAACGAAAAATTGTCTGGCAGGTGGATAAGACTTAGAAAAAAAATGTGGCAGGTGGATAAGACTTGAAAAAAATTCTGGCAGGTGGATATGATTTGAAAAAAAACTTCTGGCAGGAGGGTAAGACTTCAAAAAAAATTTCTGGCAGGTGGATAAAACTTGAACAAAACGAAAAATTGTCTGGAAGGTTTATAAGACTTGAAGAAAAAATTTCAGGCAGGTGGATAAGACGTGAAAAAAAAATTCTGGCAGGTGGATGAGACATGAAAAAAAATTGTCTGGCAGGTGGATAAGACTTGAAAAAAAAATTCTGTCAGGTGGATAGGACTTGAAAAAAATCAGGCAGGTGGATAAGACTTGAAAAAATAATTTCTGGCAGGTGGATAAGACTTGAAAAAAAAATCAGGCAGGTGATAAGACTAGAAAAAAAATTGTCTGGCAGGTGTATAAAACTTGAACAAAAGGAAAAATGGTCTGGAAGGTTTATAAGACTTGAAAAAAATTTCTGGCAGGTGGATGAGACTTGAAAAAAATCAGGCAGGTGGATAAGACTTGAAAAAATAATTTCTGGCAGGTGGATAAGACTTGAAAAAAATTGTCTGTCAAGAGGATAAGACTTGAAAAAAAATCAGGCAGGTGGATAAGACTTTTAAAAAATTCTGGCAGGTGGATAAGACTAAAAAAGAAATGTTCTGGTCGGACTTGATAATTTGAAATTTATCGATTTTTTTCCCCGGAGGAGACCCCCGCCCCCCCCTTTCTCCAGGGTATAATATGCGTGAAACTTCACTAAAGATAGATAATATATCTCTATATATATATATAGATAAAAAAAAAATATCTGGCAGGAGGATAAAACTTGAACAAAACGATAAATTGTCTGGAAGGTTTATAAGACTTGAAGAAAAAATTTCTGGCAGGTAGATAAGACATGAAAAACGAAAAATTATCTGGTAGGTGGATGAGACTTGAAAAAATTCTGGCAGGAGGATTAGACATGAAAAAAGAACGAAAATTGTCTGGCAGGTGGATAAGACTTGGAAAAAAAAATCTGGCGGGTGGATTAGACATGAAAAAAAACGAAAGTTGTCTGGCAGGTGGATAAGACCCGGAAAAAAACTTCTGGCAGGTGGATGAGACTTGGGAAAAAATTTCTGGCAGGTGGATTAGACTTGAAAGAAAATTCTGGCAGGTGGATAAGACTTTGAAAAAAATGTCTGGCAGGTGGGTTAGACTTGAAACAAAAATTCTGGCAGGTGGATTAGACATGAAAAAAACGAAAAATTATCTGGTAGGTGGATAATACTTCAAAAAAATTTCTGGCAGGTGGATTAGACTTGAAAAAAAAATTGTCTGGCAGGTGGATAAGACATGAAAAAAACGAAAAATTGTCTGGCAGGTGGATAAGACTTGGAAAAAAAATGTGGCAGGTGGATAAGACTTGACAAAAATTCTGGCAGGAGGATATGACTTGAAAAAAAACTTCTGGCAGGAGGATAAGACTTCAAAAAAAATTTCTGGCAGGTGGATAAAACTTGAACAAAACGAAAAATTGTCTGGAAGGTTTATAAGACTTGAAGAAAAAATTTCTGGCAGGTAGATAAGACATGAAAAACGAAAAATTATCTGGTAGGTGGATGAGACTTGAAAAAAAATTGTCTGGCAGGTGGATAACACTTGAAAAAATTCTGGCAGGAGGATTAGACATGAAAAAAGAACGAAAATTGTCTGGCAGGTGGATAAGACTTGGAAAAAAAGATCTGGCGGGTGGATTAGACATGAAAAAAAACGAAAATTGTCTGGCAGGTGGATAAGACTCGGAAAAAAACTTCTGGCAGGTGGATAAGACTAGGGAAAAAATTTCTGGCAGGTGGATTAGACTTGAAAGAAAATTCTGGCAGGTGGATAAGACTTTGAAAAAAATTTCTGGCAGGTGGATAAGACATGAAAAAAATTTATGGCAAGGGAATAATACTTGAAAAAAATTCTGGCAGGTGGATAAGAGTTGCAAAAAAGGAAAAATTGTCTGGTAGGTGGATAAGACTTGAAAAAAAACGAAAAATTGTCCGGCAGGTGGATAAGACCTGATAAAAAAATCTGGCAGGTGGATTAGACATGAAAAAAACGAAAAATTGTCTGGCATGTGGATAACCCTTGAAAAAAAATGGTCTGGTCAGACTTGAAACAAAACTTCTGGCAGGTGGATAAGACTACAAAAAAATTTCTGGTAGGTGGATAAGACGTGAAAAAATTCTGGCAGGTGGATAAGACATGAAAAAATTCTGGCAGGTGGATAAGACTTTAAAAAAATTGTCTGGCAGGTGGATAAGACTTGAAAAAAAATTCTGGCAGGTAGATAAGTCTGGAAAAAGAAATTGTCTGGCAGGTGGATAAGAGTTGCAAAAAAGGAAAAATTGTCTGGTAGGTGGATAGGACTTGAAAAAAAAACAAAAAATTGTCCGGCAGGTGGATAAGACCTGAAAAGAACGATTGTCTGGCAGGTGGATAAAACTTGAAAAAAAACGAAAAATTGTCTGGCAGGTGGATAAGACTTGAAAAAAAAAATTCTGGCAGGTGGAAAAGACTTGAAAAAAAATTCTGGCAGGTGGATCAGACATGAAAAGAACGAATGTCTGGCAGGTGGATAAAACTTGAAAAAAAACGAAAAATTGTCTGGCAGGTGGATAAGACTTGAAAAAAAAAATTCTGGCAGGTGGATAAGACTTGAAAAAAAATTCTGGCAGGTGGATAAGACTTGAAAAAAATTCTGGCAGGTGGATAAGACTTGAAAAAAATTCTGGCAGGTGGATAAGACTTGAAAAAAATTGTCTGGCAGGTGGATAAGACTTGGAAAAAATTGTCTAGCCGGTGGATGAGACTTGAAAAAAATTTCTGGCAGGTGGATAAGACTTGAAAAAAAAATTCTGGAAGGTGGTTAAGAATCGGTATGGTCCTCCGCAACAACTATTGGTCAGGACCGCAACTGGAATCGAAAAACCGCATTAAAAGAAATCTACCGCCCCCCCCCCCTTCTAACCTGACCTAACAGCTCCTATCCCTGGAAACGAACCTTGAAACGCCCTCAAATTGAACGGTATCCAACGCATCCGAGTAAAAACCGGGCTAATCGCCCCGAAATCTCTGAAGCTCCTCTTTCCGACCATGTGCCATTCTTGGCAATCGGATCATTTTGACCATAATTTCCCATAAGAATGCATGGGTGATGACGTCACAGGCCCCGAGCACCCAAAATTCTTCAAATCGGCACTGATCCCGGGCTTGCTGGCAACCCACGGAAAAACCACCCCATAAACTATATAACGCCGTGTTCGGGATAAAATCCCGCGTCTAGTGACACCCATGTCGACCCCAAAAAAGTAAAAAATGGGGCGCAAAAAAAAATCTATATCTTTGTGTTGTATAACCCTGTGAGCTGGATGCGGATTGAAAAACTACAGGGAAATCATTTATCGCGCATTGTGTACAGTTCAATATGCGACGTCAGGGCCCCCAACAAGGATATTAAAAAAAAACTGGAAAAATTGCCGAATTTAACCAGTGAGAACCGGGATTTCGCATTTTTCTTGTCGTCCACATAAAATCCCACGTCTGAGTGAAAAACGTCGACTAGCCATCGAGAGAATTTCTTAAAATTGTATGAAATGTAAAAAAAAACCATGTGTAAGGGATAGGAAGCGTTTTTCAAATGCGTCTAGAACTCAAACCCAATCGAATCGGTATGGTACTCAATGACAACTATTGGTCAGGACCGCAACTGGAATCGAAAAAACCGCATTAAATAGAAATCTACCGGTGACCCTACCCCTTTAACCTAACCTAACCTAAAATGCTTGAAACCCCAATATTTCAGACTTATTTTCTCAAAAATTTCCTACGGGGGAGACCCCCGGGCCCCCTCCGTGGTAGGTTTATTTGTCGGTAAAAAAAACTTAAATGTACTGCTTGCAAAATGCGTATAACCTTAATAATTTGGGCCTATTTATCGATTTTTTTCTCCCCCCCCCCCCCCCCCATTTCTCCAGGGTATAATATGCGTGAAACTTCACTAAAGATAGATAGAAATGAAATGAAATATATTTATCATACAATACAAAATGAAATTAATTATACAACAAACCCACTAAGAAATTAACAATTTTCCTACTAAATATATATATGTATAAATTCCTCCGTGGGCACATCAATCAAAACCTATGAAAGGTTTGTGTGATTGAAATTGTGATGTTTTAACATAAGAATTATCCTTTTACTTTTAGGGCGAGCGCGACCGAAATTACCGAGTTACCAGAATCCGGACGCGGTCGCCCTAAAAATTGTTTTCTTTTATTGTTATAAATAGAAATATTTTTATATAACTTATGTAATAATAATAAATTTTGAAATAAAGTTTCTAGAAAATTACAGGAGGATAAAGTGCAATTGGCTTGTGGGGACCACTTAGTCCCACATGTGTAATAACCAGTCTGCTTCCAGCTTCACCTTTTTCCCGGTAGATGGCGCTGTTCACATTCAGATAATTCAATATTCCTCAATCTTCCTTTTACGTATTTATTTCTCTTATTCAATAATATCTTTAATCTACCCTCTGTGTCTCATCAGCTCCTTTAGCTGTGGACACAACCTCACAGTGCACAGTTTACACCGAAACAAAAGCAGGAAAACGTCAGAGCTGAAGAAAATAGGGAACCTCCCACAGCAGAGACCATGGCAGGAACACCCGAAACGGAGGACTCTTCAATCTTTAAATTAGTAGCGAGGAGAAACACGAAGGCCCCATTACATGGAGCCGAAGGGAAGCTAAATAGTCCAAGAAAAGGACAAATAAAAAAGAGCGAAGGAAAAGTCTCAACAATATCTATTAAAAGCAACAGTGGGAAAAGCTTCGCAGAAATACTGAAGGAGGTGAAAGGTGCTGTTGACCCCAGCATTTCAAACATAATCTCGATGCGAAGGTCTGGGTCAAAAGATGAACTACTCATTAAAATGAGTGGTAATCGTACAATGGCTGAGGAGCTCAAAACAACACTCGGAGAGAAAGACCTTACTACCAGTTTACGACAGAAAATGGGCTGGCTGCATGTCTCTGACCTAGCGGACGATGAAAATGCAGAAAGTGTGTTGGGGCAATATGCTCAGCCTTGGGGCCAGAGGAGAAATCCCTTATTCAGTACATTAGAGTTACGTCATTACGGCCTGCTTTCGCCTCAACGAAAAAGGCCACTGTCAGTGCCCCACAGCATGTGGTAGAGCAGCTTTCTGCTAAAGGAAGAGTACGCGTTGGGTTGGTAAACTGCAGAGTGAGACAGCGAACGGTGGAAGTAAAATGTTTTCTATGCTGGATGACGGGACACCGAAGCTATCAATGTAATGGCACTGATCGTAGCAAACTTTGCTTTAGATGCGGCGAGGAAGGTCATAAAAAGGACGAATGCCGACAAGAACCGAAGTATGGTATGCGCGGAGAGAAGGGACACAAGGATAGCCTACATGAAAATACTCCAACTGAACGTGAATAGAAGCCGCAGGTCACATGATCTGCTATCACAAATAGCGAACAAAGGGAGAGCCGACATACTTATTGTATGCGAACCTAACCTAAATTTCGTTAAGGGAAAAGGATGGATAAGCGACTGCCGCCGGGATGCCAGCCTTTTGGTCACGTCAAATGATCTCCCAGAAGAGAACAGTGGAGCCGAAGATGGGTTTACATGGACAAAGGCAGGTGGTCTGATAATAATCAGCTGCTACCTATCCCCAAACTCGACAATACAAGCTTTTGAAGATGGACTTGACAGGCTTGGTCAGTTTATTGCCGGAAAACAGGACGTGATAGTGGCTGGCGATTTTAACGCCAAATCTCCAGAATGGGGCAACCAACACATGGACAATCGTGGAGAAAAATTAGCCGACTGGGCTTCTGCACTGCGGTTATAATGCATAAATGAAGGGCAAACACCCACTTTCGAAAGAGGCACATACGGGTCCATACTTGATGTGACTTTTGCATCAGAACGACTGGCCCAAAGAATAGATAGCTGGACTGAACTGGACACCGAAACCCTAAGTGACCATAGATGTATTTCCTTTGAAGTTAGAAACCAACAACCAATTGCAGAGCGACTGCCCCGTAAAAGGTGACTTGTTGGCCTACAATGTACAGATGAAATCAAGGCAGCAATAAGTCATCGTCTATCGATCCAACAGCCAACCACAGCTGCAGAACTAACAACGTCCTTACAGCAGGCATGTTGCGATGCACTACGTAGTAGTAGTCGTAGTGGTAGTAGAAGAAGGAAAGAGATGTACTGGTGGACGGGTGAAATCGCAAGATTGCGCAAAGCCTGCATAAGCGCGAGAAGGGCCCTAACAAGACATAAACGACAACAGCAAGGTGCTGGTTGCGAAATATTAGTAAGCAACCTAAAACAAGCAAGGTCAGCATTGAGGATGGAGATAGATAAGTCTAAAAATCAGTGTTGGCAAGACTTATGCAATAGCGTGGATAGAAACCCGTGGGGCGATGGATATAAAATAGTCATGGGCAGATTTGGAAAAATCGCCCCCAAACTCTCAGTTCAGTTAACAAGAGCAGCAGCTGCGGCACTCTTCCCAGTACAGGCACCGCCACCGAGAGAAGAGATTGCAGCAACGCATATCCCCCTATTCACAGCCGAAGAGCTAAAAAATGCAAGTAATAAAATGAAGGCGAGGAAAAGTCCGGGGCCAAATGGTATTCCAGCTGAAGTTATTAAAATAGCTTGTAATTGCCAACCCGAGATAATGTTAGTAATATTTAACAACTCACTTCTCACTGAAGATTTTCCTGTGCAGTGGAAAATTGCCAATCTAGTGCTGCTCCAAAAACCTGGCAAACCCTTAGGGGGACCTACGTCCTATAGGCCGCTTTGCCTTCTAGATACAGAAGGTAAACTATTCGAACACTTGATTCTTGGTAGACTCCAAGAGGAGCTTGAAAGTGTAGGGGACCTTGCTCCAAATCAGTTTGGATTCAGGAAGGGTAAATCGACAATTGCCGCCATCGAGAAGGTTATGAGGGCTGTCGATAATGCAGCAGCAGGCACCAGGTACACACGCAAAATACCAGCTGTGGTCACCCTTGATATAAGAAATGCTTTCAACAGTGCATCCTGGTTCCACATTCTAGCGACACTCCGGGAAATGGGCATAAGTGGATACCTGCTACGGATGATACAGGCCTACCTTGAAGAACGTGTCGTAAGAGCGGAGGCGGAGGGCTTACAAATTGAAATAGAGATGACAGCAGGAGTCCCTCAAGGATCAGTTCTAGGCCCAAAGCTATGGAATATCCTCTACGATGGGCTGCTACGTTTAAGACTCCCAGAGGGCATCGAACTTGTGGGATATGCGGATGACATAGCCATAGTTGCGGCAGCCAAAGACGAAGACGAATTAGAAAATAAAATTGCGGCAGCAGCAAGAAAAATAATCGCATGGCTTGAGGCTCATGACCTCCAGCTTGCACCAGAGAAGACAGAAGCGGTGGTTTTCACAGGCAGAAGGCGCCTACGACCCATTACGTTCACGGTGTGCGGCGAAAATATTACGCCCAAACCGGCGATCAAATATCTAGGTGTATGGTTGGACAAAAACAGAGACTTTTATACACATATCCTAAAAACCACAGAAAAAGCATTAAAAACAAGTAATGCATTAAGTAGGCTAATGAGGAATATTGGAGGACCGGGGGAAAACAAGCGGAGACTGCTAGCCTCAGTAACGACCTCTGTATTGCTGTATGCAGCACCGAACTGGAGTAGAGCACTAGACACAGCCAAATATCGGAAAAAAATGGAAACAGTACAGAGGCAAATGGCGCTAAGGGTCACAAGTAGCTACCGAACGGTTTCGACAGACGCGGCTTTCGTCCTGGCTAAACTCCCACCTATTGAATTACTGGTGCAAGAGCGGTCCCAAATATACCATGGAGCAGAGAAGAGCAGGGCGCGGGAAGAGCTCATGGAACGGTGGCAAAGAAAATGGAACGACAGCCTAAATGGACGTTGGACCTGGAACCTAATTAAAGACTTGCGGGCATGGATGAGTAGAAAGCATGGGCAGCTCGACTTCTACCTAACACAGTTTCTAACTGGACATGGCAGTTTCCGGGCTTTCCTCTATGAGTGTAAAAGAAGTACTACTAGCCGGTGCATATACGACGGGGAAGAGGACACGGCGGCACATACTTTCTTTGACTGTCGCCGGTGGGACAACGAGAGGAGGGCATGTGAAGCCAAGGTCGGAACCCTAAATGTGAACATAGTGCGCGAAATGATTGAGTCAGAGGTGGCTTGGTGTGCTGTGAAGGAGTTGGCATGGCTCATCTTGAGCCGCAAGATGAAAGAAGAAAGACCGTAACCAGTAGGAAAATATGACACGACTATCCTGAAGAAATACTGAAAAGTGGTCCCAGGATAGTTCGGAAAAAAAAAAGCTGTGGACACAGAGTTGGTTTTTCTATATGGAAGCAGGCTGGATCAAATTCAATATTAATTGTAAGCATGTATCGTTCTCGTCTCACAGCTCATATTGTAACCACTGTGTGTTAAATTACTCTAACTTGAGTCGAAGCACTGCAATACAAACCAATTCAAGTCTACACTGCCTATTCAATTGCATCGTCCTTCGACTAGCCACATTGGTGACCCTCGACAACGGAACAAGCAGCCTTCCAGATTCCAGTTCCAGTTCCAGCCAGTTCCAGTTCCAGCCAGTTCCAGTTCCAACCAGTTCCAGTTCCAGCCAGTTCCAGTTCCAGCTTCCAGCCAGTTCCAGTTCCAGCTTCCAGCTTCCAGCCAGTTCCAGTTCCAGCCCGTTCCAGTTCCAGTTCCAGCCTCCAGAACGTCTCACCCGGCCATAGGCGGTGGAAACCACCCCGGAGCAGCTACATTCACCGCAGCAGCACAGCCACAACCTGCAAGATGCCGCAGACCACAGCCACAACCATTGCAGCTACAACCGCTACAGCTACAACCGCTACAGCTACGACCGCTACAGCTACAACCGCTACAGCTACAACTGCTACAGCCACAACACCGACACCCACGGCTACAACCAAGATGACAGGCCCTGCTAGTACGATGGCAGTCTCGGTCAAGCTTCCACCCTTCTGGACACAGTCGGCCAACCTGTCACCGGCACTGTGGTTCACTCAAGCGGAGGCTCAGTTCGCACTTGCTGGGGCACAATGGAAACGACGAAATATTACCAAGTCCTTTCAGCGCTCGACCAAAGTACCCTCAGCGAGATCTCAGATTTGTTAGCTGCCCCAGTACCAGTAAACCCATACACTGAGCTAAAAACGCAATTAATCCAACGAATGAGTCTTCCAGCAAGCAGTCGCATTCAGCTACTAATTTCGGAAGAAATAGGGGACAAAACAGCTCTTTTCTCCGGAGACTGCAGGCCCTCGCAGAGAAAGCCATATCAGACTCGGTTTTACGCACCATTTGGACGTCTCGCCTCCCGCACGCTATACAATTGGCAATCATCGGTCATGATCACCTGTCACTAGATGACGTCGCGAACCTCGCCGACAAGATGGCCACCATCAATTCAGCAACACGTGACCGGATTCTTGAGTGCACAATGGCCCCTGTGGACCTATTGAAGACGTTAACAGAGAACGTCGCGGCTCTACAGGCACAGTTCGCCGACAGATACGGACAACGTGCCACACAGCCACGGTTCCAGCGCCAGTTCCGTTCACCAGCGCCTAAACAAGACCCAACTTGGTGTTTTTACCACCAAACCTATGGGAGGAAGGCCAGAAAGTGCCAGCAGCCATGCAGATTTCCGAAAAACGACGATCGCAGCCAGTAAAGGCAGGGCCTGCCTGCGCCACTACACACCTGCTTAAAACCTCACATCGCCTTCTTATCACGGACCCTTGCACCAAGATACGTTATCTCATTGACACAGGGTCCGACATCTGCGTTTTTCCACGTGCCCGTCTCAACCTACCGCTCCGTCGTACTCAACTCGAGCTGACTGCCGCCAATGGCACAATCATCAATACGTACGGAACAACAGCTCAACAACTGGACCTGGGATTACGACGCAGTTTCCGTTGGAATTTCATCATTGCCGATGTCACGCAACCCATCATCGGTGCAGACTTTCTCGCAGCCTCTAATTTGCTGGTGGATCTCCAGAACTCAAAGCTGATCGACGGGACAACGCATCGCAAGGCGAACCTGTGTCAAAGCCCCTCCAAGCAACCTAGCGTTTCTACCTTAACAATACCGCACAGTACCCCGGCCAGTCTAAAAGTAATAATTGAGGAGTTTAGCGACCTCAAGCGGCCGAGACAACCCACAGACCAGGTCAAACACTCCACGGTCCACTACATTAGAACGACAGACGGACCTCCCGTCTCCGCTCGCCCACGCCGGTTGGCCCCGGACAAGTTTATTATCGCCAAAAAGGAGTTCAACGACATGATCCAGACCGGCGTATGTCGTCCGTTCGACAGCCCATGGGCCTCACCATTACACCTAGTACCTAAAAGCGACCATTCATGGCGCCCATGCGGGGACTACAGACGGCTCAATGCTCGAACAATTCCTGACGCGTACCCAGTCCGCCACATCGCAGATTTCAGTGCAGAATTGCGAGGAAAAACCGTATTCAGCAAAATAGACCTGGTCAAAGCATTCACCCAGACACCAGTTTCCAATGGTGACATTCCAAAGACAGCAATAAATACTCCGTTCGGCCTTTTCGAATTCCCATTCATGGCATTCGGTCTTCGCAATGCTGCTCAAACCTTCCAACGCTTCATGGATAACATCCTACGCGACCTCCCGTGGGCATATTCATACATCGACGACGTACTGGTTGCATCGAGTGATAAGCAGGAGCACGAATCACACCTAGGTCAACTCTTCCAACGATTCCGAGAATATGGCCTGGTCATTAATCCTAGCAAGTGTACCCTCGGCGTTGGGTCAATCAGCTTTCTTGGTTACCTCGTGTCAGCAGAAGGCGCACAAGCCCTACCAGACAGGGTAAAGGCACTCACTGAATACCCTCTTCCAAAGACATTCAAAGATCTACGCCATTTCCTTGGCATGATTAACTACTACCGCCGGTTCCTACCAAATGCAGCCAACGAACAAGCACCACTCAACACGTTGTTATCTGGAGACAAGGTAAAAGGGAACGCTACGATACCATGGACAACAAAGCTTACCGAAGCTTTCAGCTCATGCAAACACTGTCTGGCACGCATCACCCTACTCGCGCATCCAGATCATACGGCTCCGATTGCACTAGTCACAGATGCATCAGACACCAGTATCGGAGCTACAGTCCAACAACGGATCAACGATCATTGGCAGCCATTGGCATTCTTCTCGCAGAAACTTAAAGAAAACCAACGAACATGGTCCGCCTACGATCGCGAATTGCTTGCGGTACACGACGCCATTCGTCATTTCCGATACTTGCTAGAAGCGCGCGCTTTTGTCGTATATACCGATCACAAACCGTTGACGCACGCTTTTCAGAATTCAAAAACAAGTTGCTCACCTCGCCAAATGCGGCAAATGGAATTCGTCTCTCAATTCACCACGGACATCCAATGCATCGCTGGGCAGGACAACTTGGCCGCTGATGCATTCTCAAGAATCGAAGCAATCTCTACTCCCGTATCTCCTGAGCAACTTTCTTCTGCTCAGAAAGACGACAGAGAACTCAAAGAGCTTCGGTCCAGTAGAAAGACGTCCCTCATCTTCGTTGAAGTTCCCATTCCGGGTTCTTATTCAGTCCTTACGTGCGATTCTAGTCAAGACATACAACGCCCATTTGTGCCCAAACCATTCCGTCGACAACTTTTCGAGCACCTACACAGCCTACATCACCCAGAAATAGCAGCGTCTGCTAACCTGGTTGCCCAAGGCTACATATGGCCTTCTATCCGTAAGGATTGCCGCGCCTGGGCTCGTCTGTGTGTCAACTGTCAATTGTCCAAGATACATCGACACACCCTCACTGCGATTGGAACCTTTACTCAGCCTAACCGACGGTTTCAGCACATACACCTCGACATTGTAGGCCCATTACCACCGTCGGAAGGCTACACGTATTTGCTAACACTCGTTGACCGTTTCACGCGATGGCCGGAAGCCGCTCCTATGGTGAACATCACCGCCGAAAACGTCGCCAGAACCCTCATTTCCTGCTGGATCAGCCGGTTTGGGTGCCCGGAGACAATTACTACAGATCGCGGCCGACAGTTTGAGAGCCATTTGTTTGCTGACCTGGCCCGATTATGCGGATTTCACCATGCACGGACTACCAGTTACCACCCTGCATCCAACGGCATGGTAGAGCGTATGCACCGCTCACTCAAAGCCTCCATTATGTGTCATGCCAATGACAAATGGACGGAAGCCCTTCCGCTAGTTTTACTGGGCATGCGCGCCACTCTTAAGAAAGATCTTCAAGCTTCTCCAGCAGATCTGGTCTATGGTGAACCATTAAAACTACCAGGACAGATGCTGACAACTCCTCCTTCAAATCAGAGTCCGGCGGACACTCTCATCTCACTTCGAAGGAAATTCGACTCACTACGCCCCACTCGCGTCAAGAGACACGGGGCTCATCAAACATTCATCCCACAAGACCTTGCCAAGGCCACGCACGTTTTCGTGAGACAAGACCACGTCCGTGCTTCCCTCGAACGTCCTTATGCGGGACCATTCCCTGTGTTAAGTCGCACCGACAAAACAGTTACGATTTCAAGCCGCGGTCGTGCGGTTACTGTGTCAATGGACAGGGTCAAGCCGGCCTACATTAATGCCAGTACAGACGAACCGTCTCACCAGTCTACGATCAACCCCCCGCATCAGCATCCTGCTCAAGATAAACCTCAGGAGAAGGTCTCCTCACCACTTCCTGCCACTGACGTCGTGCCGACACCACCGACTCGCACCACTCGCTCAGGTCGTCACGTCCACGTTCCACGACATTTCTCCGACTTCCAGTCTTAGGAGGGGGGTAATGTGGGGACCACTTAGTCCCACATGTGTAATAACCAGTCTGCTTCCAGCTTCACCTTTTTCCCGGTAGATGGCGCTGTTCACATTCAGATAATTCAATATTCCTCAATCTTCCTTTTACGTATTTATTTCTCTTATTCAATAATATCTTTAATCTACCCTCTGTGTCTCATCAGCTCCTTTAGCTGTGGACACAGAGTTGGTTTTTCTATATGGAAGCAGGCTGGATCAAATTCAATATTAATTGTAAGCATGTATCGTTCTCGTCTCACAGCTCATATTGTAACCACTGTGTGTTAAATTACTCTAACTTGAGTCGAAGCACTGCAATACAAACCAATTCAAGTCTATACTGCCTATGCAATTGCATCGTCCTTCGACTAGCCACAGGCTAATAGATTTGAATTGAGTTATTTTTTAATCCAGATTTTTATTAGTTTTATAAATTTATGTTTGTTATTTACATGGCATTTTAGGAAGAGGTAATAGGTTATATAATTTTGTTACTTGATAGAGAGGTGAATGGAAAGCAAGTGATTTATTTATGTTGGGCGTATTGACAGATAGCTGGTTCCTATTTCTGGTTTCATAAATATGTTCAATTAATGGTGGCAATATTAACTTACGCTCGGGGAGTAATGATAGAAGTGCTATTTTATAAACTGTTTGTACTTCAGGGACATCAAACTCTAAGTGCAATAAATTAGATGGATAACGATAATGTCTGTTCAGAGCCACTCGAATCAATACTCTCACACTTCTCTCTAACAATGAAGTGTATGTGGAGTAAGAGCCAACCCAAACTACTATATATAGTATTGTATTATCGAATGAATTAAAGCGTAATAGACTGTTCGTAGTTGATTTAAGTTTAAAATTTCTCGTAACAGTTTGAATTTATAAATAGATCTTCTAATTCTCTTACATAAGTTAATGATATGATAGTCCCATTTAACGTTTTGATCAATAATTACACCTAAATAATTAATGTGATTCACTTTATTCAGAGCATCACATGAGCAATCATGATGAGAGTTACAATAGTTTTTATGAATTTTAATGTTAAAATTGTTATTAGGTTGTCCCAATGAGTTTGCACTATATGTCAAATAATTTGTCTTATTAATATTAATTGTTAATAAATTTTTATCTAGCCACGCCTTGATCAAATTTATATCACATTCAGCTCTTACATTTACTACAGACCATTCATCATTAGAGACAGTTAACACCGTGTCATCCGCAAACGCCGTCAAGGATCCATTTAATTGTAATTTAAATGTATCATTTAAGTAAATATTAAATAAAATTGGGCCAAGTACAGTTCCTTGTGGGACTCCACACACAACTAAGGAAGGGTCGCTTATTGTATCTTGTATTTTTACACATTGAGTACGGTTTTTAAGATAACTAGTTAAGGAAAGTAAGGGTATTCCTCTTATTCCAGCCATGCTTAATTTATCTAGTAGAATGTGATGAGCCACCGTGTCAAACGCTTTTTGCAAATCAATAAAGATGGAAAGAATTTTATTATTGTTATTTAGATTGTCATAAACTTCATTGGCCAACCTTAAAATTGCATCTTGAGTACATCTATTTTTGCGGAAACCGTACTGATGTTTAGAAAAGAAATTAGTATCATCAAGGAAGGCATTTAATCTTATCTTGAAGGCCTTTTCAATGATTTTAGATAACGCAGAGGTAAGGGAAATTTCTGTAATTTCTGTAACTAATTTGGGCCTATTTATAAAAAATTTTCTGCGGAGAAGACCCCCTTTCTCCCTCTTTCTCACTTCGGAAGTGAATGAGTAATGAATCTAATCTTCGAGTTTTAAAGCCCCCCCCCCCCAAAAAAAAATATTAGGAATTGACGCAAATGCGGCGGTCTGTCTATTATTTGTGTATGATAATTGATACATTTATTAGAATATTGAGGGGAATATTCGCATGCCAGAGTTGGCAAATCGCTGGGTCCTCTCCCCCCCCCCCTCCCCCCATACCCTCGCGACGCCCCTGCTAGTGCCTAGTGATGTGTAGCTCCAGGTGGAATTAATTCCTATGGACTGAATCCAATGTCTCGACTAGTCAGTCCTGTTCGACTCCAGTTCCACTTCCATTGCATCCAGCTCATATCAGAGTTATTAGCGAATTGCACCATCTCAACGCACCGCATGTACACTGGGCTTTGACTAGCCGAGCTGGTGGACTTGACGCATCGGATGCAGCTCCGATAGGTGTGCGATTCTATCATACGTGTACCTATACTGTTCATTGTATCGTAAGATGGACGGACACCGCGTGCATTTAAAAGTGTACATGTTGATGGGATAAATTATATTAATGAATGACTATTCACGCTACATTATTTTCTTTAAAAATTGCTGATGATAAGGTAAACAATCCATTTCCAGAACGACGAGGGCTGTAGTGTGTTGAGTTTTAAATGTTTAGTGTGCATTATTAGATTTATTGCATTAGGTTTGACATACAACGCGAGAAGCAGTGCATGGAGACCGTTGGATTCCATCCACTGCTTGTGGACGTACATCCGGGCTTAAGGCCACAAATTGCGTGGAGTCACTAGTTTGGCCAGCTCAGAAACACGGCACTTGCATGGTTTCTAATAGAAATCATACATGTATGTACATAGTATAGAGTAGGCTTGTTGTTTGGCTCCAGGGCATATCTGTTTACCTAAATATAGTAACAATTCAGTATGGTAACCCTATAAAAGCCGCATCAGGGTATGAACCTAACGGGATTCAACATTGTCATTGGAACATAACATAATTTAGGTAAGGTAGTAAAATAAAGACAATTGAGACAAATACTTAATGAAAAATTCTATTTTGGGGGTAATTTAATGATAGGTGTTTGTCACATGTGTTAGAAAATAAATTAAGCTATAATATAAAAACAAATGCAACAGAGTGGACCAGCTTTCGGCTGAAATATCAAGCATTATAAAGAAACCCACAGACTAGGCCAACATTATGTTGTTGTAGTAATTAGGCCTACAATAATTGTTTTTCTGGAGTGTGACACATAGCCAGACCACGAGTCTATCCGGAAACCGTTAGTAGTTTTTGTTCATTGGCGAGAAAAACTGTAATTCTTTGAGGGTGCCTTTATAATTAGTATATTTCATCCCAATATGAAACATGTAGTACAATAATTTCGTTGATTTTTGTGTGCAAACATCTACATCAGATGACTAGAACTCAACAAATTGTATTAAAAACTCTTATATATGTACACGACAGTCAAACACCAGTCATCAATGTCAATGGAACAATCGTGTGCTCTTATTCATTTAAATATGGTCAGTACGAAACAAGCTAAGATACAGTACAAGAATTTGTTACGGTACGTCCATTCTGAAACCTTGGATGCGTAAGGCGTTGGAACTTGTGATATCTGGGTACGGCACTATATCTATCTCCAACCTCCAACCCGACTTAGCATACAAACTTGTTAATGCACTCTCAATAAGCCCATTAAAATCAGAAAACGAACTCATCACTGTTACACAAGCAACTCAAACCAAACAATCTCTTTAAGCTGCTTTGTGTAGCAATGATGGACGGAACTAACACGCGCGGAATGTTGATCACCCCTTGTCATGGGTGCCGAGTAAAAACAATGAAGAACACAGTGGGTTCCTAATTTAATTATACATACAATATAAAACAACAACAACCTGAGATTCAGCCTACAGACATACCACTAAAACTAGCTAATTGTGAGTCTTTCTAGAAAATAAGTTGTCAATATCAACAGTGGACCAGTCGACTTAACTTACACTTAAGGCCATCGCACATCAAGTCTGTAAGAACGCAGTTAATCAGAAGCAATGTTCCAGTAAACACGTTCTTACTGATTACAATCTATCCATGCAGCCTTAAGAACACTTTAGTACCTAAGGTCATTTTGAACGTAAAAAAATTACAAAATTATTTAAAACTTGGCAAGGGGTGGCACCTGGCTCATTAAATCAAAAAGAGGTAGAATTTGAAATGTTTTCATGTATTCAAATTAAGCTGCACCATTAGTTTAATCGAAAAATCTGGATAAGCTACTAAGTAAACAGCTGAAAAACAGCTTAGCTGTAATGGAGAACTGTAGAATTCCCTAATTATGAGTATTATTTCATTGTTATGACAATTAAGCAACAACTTCCGATAGCGAAATCGTTCATACTAGAAAGGTGCAATATTATTGTTTCAACCAATGAGTTTATCTGGACTTAATCGATAGACATATATGGTGCAATTTTGAATACTTGATACCAAAATAATAAGACCAAATATTTACTATATACATGGCGTGTAAAATCTATCTAGGCTAGGACTTGACACACACTTGAAGAATAAGTTATCAAGTAGTAACGTTGTCGCTTTCACCTATGTCACTTAACCTAATTGGGGAATACACAAAAAGTGGTCACGATAGGCCTCAACCACTGGGCAGTCTTGAGAGAGCTAAGCTCCACCTAAAAATTTTAGGCCTACCTCATTATTTAGTCACTAAAAACAATCAAACTAGCTATGGGCAGGAAATGGAACCTCTCCTTCATTAAGTATCGTACATGTTGCAATTAGAACATATTCAAACACAAACCCACAACATACAAAATCAATCGCGTATTCAATGTAATAAACATGGCCTCGGGCTACACGACGAAAAGGCAGACAGAGCCTGCTAAAAAAAGAGTCCTTTGCAAAAAAAAAAACTAAATATACGTTCACTTATATACAAATTCTTTCAGTCATAATTGAGCTATATACTAAAAGGAACTTAAGTAAGGTTGCCTACATAAGTGGCTGCCTCAATATTTAAAATGTGCCTCAGATTTGAGAGCGAAGGAGGTTGGCCCAGTTTCCCACCCGTAGAAAACCACCAGTACTTAGGCGAGAGACCAACTGCCACCAATCTCAACGGTACCGGCAACTCGTTGTACATTTTTCAACCCCCTACAATCAAGTATTCAATTGTACAGCATATTTGCTCTTGAGGGAAATTAGGCTACATAACAATTTAAGTGTGGCATATGATTCAGAGGAGAACTTCTAGATACAGTATCTTTTCGAACAGAAAAATGAAAACCCATTTTAGGTGGTTACTATCGGAAATTCTCCTCTTAACGTTTAGTTGCGTCTCTCCAATTAAAATACCGCTAGGCATGGGAAATTGACATGCAGACGTTGAGCGAGGGCTTTTTGAGATCAAACATGGCTTTTATTGTCCGTGGACACGTTACGTCCTACTCGCTGTCCATGCATTCAAGGACACTTCCGGCGATTATTGCTCTTCTTCATCGTCCTCTGTTTCGCCATCAGGGCCATACATGTCAGCGAGTTTTTCGAATCGGGGACCCCACGCGCCCAAGTACTCAAACTCTTGCTGCTCATCGTCCGTACCTAAAACAATCAATCAATCAACAACTTGTAGCACAACAGGCAGTGAGTGAGTCACAAGCAAAAAATCGTTAGGCACGGCGTTTGTTAATGTTATTAATCCTTTGGATGAGTTATACCCTAGGACCTACGTCCTACAGTCAGGTTCATGGTGGAATTGGGTACCAACAGTCAGGTTTTCAAAGTAGTTGAGCTTTTGAGTTATGCCTTTTGGTCTCATAGGCGAAGACACCTTAATCCTTACTATGTACCTCTTCGTGGTGAAGATGGAAGCGCATGATGGTGATTGAACAGATAGGGGACCGAGTTTTAGCCAGGATTAGAAAAAACGTCTTTTGCTTCTATACAGGGTACTCTTCTGTTCTGGGGTTGGAAAACTGACCCTGAAGGCGAACAACCGACTGCTGCACTTTCTTCACTGGAGGCAGAGTACATGGGACTCTTAGATGTATCACAACGCCCGTGAGCTGGTGAGTACTGGTCAGTTAGAATCTTTTTCTAGCTACCAATCTGTACTTCAGTGAAAGTTTCCATTAAGAGGCTATATTGCTGTTCGAATAGATCCATCCGATACTTTTAAAGATGTTGATGTTCTACGACGGTACGAAGCAAAAACGACAGTGGACTTGCTGAAAGGAGGGACAATGATGGTAGACAATCCTCTCCCCCCCCCCATAAAAAAAAAAAAAAAAAATCTTGCCTTGACTACTCCCCTGTCTGCGGCAGGTCGAAGATGGTACAAAACATTGAGAAGTGTTATTACCAAGGGAAATGTTTGGAAATTGAGACGCAAATGACTAAACGGACATTGCGTACAAGTTGGCCAAGAGCTTCTTTGGGACTATAAAGGGACATTTGCCAGTGATTGAAAGTGGAGAGGGGAGAATACTTTACGAAGCAAATTATGTAATAGATTGAAGGGATACATCGAACATGACAATAGTACCTATTGTAAATGAGAATGACATGTTACAGAACATCACAGACGACAGTGGTCTAGGGGGACGACATATTAAGGTAAGAATTCTATCTAGCGGTAAAAAAATAAATGCTGTTACTGCTGAGCCTCTGAGATACAATCTTAGAAATATACACAGTTCCACTGAAGATGTTGACCGAGGATGCTGACGCAAAATGTTTGGAAGTACGCTTTCAGAACGACCACGGCCTATCATCCCAGATTCTACTGCTTCGTCATGTAACTCCGACCGTGAAAGCCTTTTTAATTATAAAAATAAAATAAAAGTTAAAGTGCGTTATTGCGGCTTTACCTACGTATAGGTCCACCAGATGTGAACAACATAGAACCCTGGATGCTTCGGAAGAGAGGCAGTATTTAAAAGTTTCATGAATCTTAAAAGAGTAGAGTCTCAAGGCCGTAGCCAGGATTAGGCTAGCCAATTAATATAATTGAGAACAAGGGGGGCCTCGGGGGTTCCCCCAGGTGAAAGTTTTGAAAAATAGGGCTGAAATAGTGGGGTTTTACGCATTTTGAGTGCAGTAACACTTAGATTTTAGAGGCTAAGAACATAACTACCTACTTCCAAAGGGGGGGGGGGCACAGTCCCGGTCGCTGCGTCCGCCTCTGGCCAAGACCTTTTCCAGTGGTATCCTCGACAGACGCAAAGGCTAGGCGCTTCGCTTTATAAAACCCAGTTGGTTGCTAGCGGTTCAAATCAACCTCGCAACCTCAAAATATGCTTGCTGCCTTCTTAAAAGCCGAAATCGGTAAACATTAATGAAAGGTATGAGGCTCGTTATACTCGTAGTACAAGATCCCACTGCAAAATAGTTCCCCCATCATCGAGTATTTCATAAAAATCAAACTTTTACGCATATTTATGATTGGGAGAATACAATTTATATCTAGTAGATTGTCTATCAAAATGGGGCCGCTAGTATTTTTAATTAAATAATTGGTACCTACGTTATTTTTTATATGAAAGCTAATACTTTTCTGTTTATTATGGTATGGGGTTGCCTAATAAAATCGGACCGCAAGTGAGGGTTGCTGGCTGTTAAACAACTGCGACATTTTTATTATTTCATCACAATAACCACGCTGCGCTGTTTTGGAGTTGGTAATTCTATCCTCGTTTGACTAGTATTCTATCTCTCACTCTCTCTCACTCTACCTTAAATATTTACTGTCTTTAACAGCCAGCAACCCTTTTTGCGGCCCAATTTAATTTTGCAGCCCAACACCATAATAAACAGAAAAAAATTAGCTTTCAAGCGTGATACATAAATAATGAATGTACGTTATGGGGGTACTATTTTGCCAATGGGTTCTTTGGGGACTATTAATTATGATGCTCATGAAACAACCCAATAGGAAAAATACGTACCCGAAGCAAGCGAAGAAAGAGAACCAGCTGTTGAGCCACCACCCTCATAGGCGTAATTGCGCAAATCGTCGAAAGGGGGAGCGTTACCATCGCCATCGGCACGCCGTTTGTGGTCTTCAATGAATATGCCCACGTTGGGCTCACCTCCCATGGCCGGGTCTGCGACAATATTTATAATGATTGTAACAAATACAATAATATTGTAAAAGTGTGACATTAAAGTTAAATAAAACTCGTGGAAATAATAATGGAAGCACACAATATCCAATTTTTTTTTTTTTACTTTATGCTATTGAATTATATTAAAGAGAAGCAAGACAACTTACAAGGCATCTTAATTTCGGGGAGCGGACCGCCGACTGGGATTTGGAGGGGCGTGATGTCGAAAGCCGTCATGTCGTCCTCGCCGCCACCCTCGTCGTCGTAGTTGATGATGTTCTCGCGAACGTCGTCGTCGGGTCCGGGGTACTTGATGTGCGCGTCCCGCCGACGGTTATACACGACGAACACCAGCACCAGGACTGCACACAACACACACAACATCACCCAACCAGCCCACTACCTATTGTTTGAGTTCCCAAAAATTTTCCTGTACTCCAGGTACAATTAGGCTCGGATTTCTTTTGAAATCAAACCAATCGCGCGGATGACAGATTACACAGAGCTATCAACTAGGGTATATATTTTGAACAATGGCCAAATTCGCAAAAATTATATATCTCTGATTTTTTAGTATGTTGCATAAACCCATGAGGGTCGTGTATATACCCAAGTTTGCGACTCTCAATTGTTGGATGTTTTACAGCTGTGCTATATGTCTCCTAATGTGTGCATTTCTACAGGAAATTTGTAAATCAATTTTTGATTAACATTATGCGACAATTTAAGCCCAATTGGTACTCTGTAGGTCTCTCCACCTCCAACCACTTTTGAACCTGGCAGTATATAGTGATTATAGGACGCAGCCACTGTAGTTGGAGGCAAGTGGGCCAGATTCACTTGGCGTTGACTGTAGTCTTGACAAATGTAGGGAAGCGGACATACAGTTGAGAGAGTCTATCATCTCGTCTCCTGCGCATTGAGGAACCAGGCACTTATCACCGCTTGCTGCGGCATCGGAATGGAGGAAAACTCCTGCTTTTTCAACTAGGGCATGATTATGCCCGAAGAGTACAGAAGTGTTTCGCACCCAGTAAAAGCGTGGACGAACAGTTTAAATCTAGGTGGTTCCTCCTCTCTTCCATGGTTGAACCATAATATTATTATTATTAAAATCTATGGGTTGAACGAACTGGTGGAGAACTGGATGCAACCTGCCTCTCTCTGCCGCCCTTCTCGATGTAGATGTTCGTTTTAGTTAATCAGAGGAGCCAAGGGCAAAACTAAGTAGACCTTATGGCGTCATCAGGCAGGATAAGGAAACATTGAAAATATAAGAGTAAAATAGTAGGATTTTACGCATTTTAACAGTTGTAAAGTAAGCTGTAGATTTTACAAAGCTAAAAAAAGGAATGCTTATATTCATATTGCTACAAAGGAGACCATGAAGTACGAGCCACGTCTTACAATGCTCGAGGCTGGGGGGGGGGGCTTTCCCAAAAGGAGGTGGCGGGGGCAAGTTGGACCGTGCCCCCCCCCCCCCCCAACTTTACGCCCCTGAGAGGAGCACAATTAAATCTACATCCTCTCCAACGATGATGACTTTCTCATTGGAGCTACTTTTTTGTGGAGCCGTCATGACGTAAGGTTAATGATTCAGCCACAATTAAGCCGGCCGCCATACCAAGTTGAATCCAGCGGACCAGAGCAGGTTCAAAGCTGCAGATAACTTGGTCGTGTGCACAGTGCCGGTAGGGAAACATGGTAGGACTTGTCCTGGTCACCTCCGAACTAATCGTGTGACTTGACTGTGTTTTCCAAGTGGTTCGGAATTGACTATAATCAGGAGGTCCACTGTCCTATGGGCTGGCGTAGGACATTCAAGTCGGGGTCGCTCTATGGGCCTATATGAGGCCTAAGTCGTTATTCACCCGACGAACTACTACTAGCCACAATTAAGGACTTGTCCGCTTTTTGAAAAAAATTGTCTATTTTCAAAATTCCGGTATTCGGAAACCAGTTGACCTATAGAGTTCCAATTGGGCTTAAATTATCGCATATTTTATGTTCATTACAAATGTATTTACAAATTTCCTCGAAAAATTCACACTTTAGGAGAGACGACGTATATACAAAGAACTCAAAAACATCCGAAAACATCGCGGTTCTCATGTGCTACACTTTTTCCGCAACTTTTTGAGAGTTGCAAACTTGGGTATACATTACCATCATGCGTCCATACAACATACTAAAAAAACAGAGATACATCATGTTTTGCAAATTTAATGTCGATTTTGACTGGCCTACATTTTATTGTATATAGGGAAAAAATATTTTTGTACTATGCTTTTAGTACGGTAAATACTGCAGGCAACTGCACCTAAAGATCCTGAAATTTCCGTTTTATTTCTGAACTAAGCTATTCCAAGAAAAAATATAAAACATCAATACCTTTTAAAAACTTAGCCGGAACTTAGCCTTCAGGGTCAGGTACGTCCAATAATCTTCATACTAAGTTCTATATATACATTTCACCGTTTACCTAATATAAATACTGTAAATGCGTTAGAGCTGTGCGACCAAGCTTACAGTGAATGAAAGGCGCCAATCTCTGTTGATGCGAATGTTGTAATGCCGGTAAGAACATGTACTATGATACTTACTCAGAAGGAGAATAACGCAGCATACTACAGCAAGAATGAAGTCCTGAGATGCGACAACAGCGGAGGGCCGGAGCTGCAGATCGCACGTAGTGCCGGTGTAGCCACTGAGACACCGACACCGAAACCGCCCAGCGTCCGCCAGGTCCTCACAGACGCCGCCGTTCCTGCACGGGCTCCACAGGCACTCGTTTTCGTTGTCGCACTCTGCGCCGTGCTGTCGAAAGCCCTCAGGACAGCTGTGGGGTAAACGAGCTCGTGTAGCCACTCACCTCACACTCGACCACCACCATCATGCAGCTTGTCAGTCTTAATAACGTGCAGACGTGCGCTACTTACCGCACCCGGTGTCGTCAGTACCGACTCATAATTGGCTTGGATAGTCTGGGTGTATTTCGTTCTTACCTTAAGACAGTTAAAGAATTGCACTCAGCATTTGAAGTCCTTGCCGACAACGCAGGAGTTGGCATGGCACAGGAAACAATTTACCATCGGCTTATTATGGCTCTTAACAAATTACCCACTTATATTAACATAGAGACATCAAGTTCTTTACAATTTCGTTGTCTTGACTAAGAGCAGTTCTTTCTAAATTTAGCAGAATTGACTTGTTTTCTAGTTGAATAGAATTCAAAATTAGATTTCAGGAATACCTATTAAAGAAGCGATGGGCCTACGAGTGATCCCGTACATGCTTTACTATTAGTACTATATAGCCCCGACTAATAAGAGCAAGTCCTTTTGGAATGTGTTACCCCAGTCCTTTAAAGAACAGCCCTATAAGAACTTCAAATCCACCCTCAAAGTGTTTCTCATACAAAATGTTTTTTACACAACCGACGAAGTAACGGCAGCTATCTCAAGCATCATTTTAAAATAGAATTTAGAAAGACTTAAAAAAGAATTGTAACTGAATTGTTAATGTAACTGTGACTGTAAATAGTGTAATTTGTAACGCGATTTCTTATATTCTGTTAATGGGATGACCTAGGTCTCTCATTTAATTTATATAATGAAAATAAAGGTGATTATTATTATTATTATTATTATTATTATTATTATTATATATAGGTATTTAAATAGCTCCATGGTAATAATTATTGTAATAATGGCAGGGCTCGGAGGTCGGTATGGCAACCCAATCAGTTGTATTACTCTAGTTAGCACCCAAACAACACCAGAACTTAGAAAACATCAATAGAAAGGTTCCTCACCCTATTGCCCCAAAAACGTAAAGATATTAACATCCATGATAGCAGTGCACATTATTCAAACATTAATATTGAAAAATAACTCGCAACATAATACATTAGCATTCTAGTAGAATTTTTGTGGGTTTCGGGGGCAAAAACCGCCAAAATAAATGTAATAAAAATGAAAAAAGAAATATTTTCGTGAACCGGTATGTTGAATTTCATCAAATTCTGTTGAGTAGTGTTGCCCCAAGGAGACAGAGAGACATTTCGTAAAAAACTTTTTTTTCCCCCTTGTACCTCAAAACGTGTAAATCCATTGAAATCTCGAAACCGAAAATTCCGATCATTACAAAGCTTTCCTTATATTAACGCATAAATAGGAAAGCAAAACGTTTTAAGGAAACAAGACAGGTTTATTTAGGCCCAGTCGCATCTTCGCAAGAAAAGTATCCATAAAGAATACTGGACGGCAGCCTTACTGATATTTTCAAGTGATGTTAAGATAACAACTAGGGCTCAGAACTCAATCAAACTCATGTTTTTACATTATTCTAGTCTTAATAGGCTATAGAATAGATAAGCTATAAGAATAAGGCGACATTTCACCAACCCCTTGAGAATCGCCAGAATTAGGGGACCTTGTGAAAATTGGTGCAATACCTGTTGCTCATTAATAAAATACAAAATAGAATTAGCCCTCGGGGGTGTTCCATGATTCAATGCAGTGTTACAATAACGATACTTACCTGAACATTGTAGAGCTAATTAGGAACCAATAAATTCACTATTTTTCTTGTTAGGGGTCACTAACATAAAACTTTAAAGTTGACTTACTCAGAATTGTCATGAGGCAAACCAAGATAGCAGCCAGAGCTCCGACACTGAGCTTCAGAGTCTGCCCCTCCTGCATCAACTCGCAGTGCTCACCCCAAAACCCGGGCGGGCAGTTGCAGCGGTAGCGGAGCCGCGGCTCCTGGTTCTCGCAGGTGCCTCCGTGCAGACAAGGCGAGTCGAGGCACTCGTTTTTGTCGACGCAGCCCTTCATGTCCGGCGAGGGTATCCGACCCTCTCCACAGCTAAATACCACCACCGTTAGTCACAACATGCAGACAGTGGAATAGCAATTATTAGACACACAAGAAGTAAATTTCAGGTTGTTAAAATTAATATGTAGCTCATTGAAAATTAATTTACAATATAGTGAGTTTTACAAAGTTAACAAGGAGGCTATTAATATATACGTGTAATACTAGTATGACAGTATGTAGCTACCGCAAAATAAACAAAGGTTGCAAGTACACGATCCGACTTGGCTTGCCAATTGAATCAACCCGGTCAACAGGTTTACTATCCCAGTTTAAAACCTTGACTTGGAGACTTGGAGTGTTATCCGCAAGATCTACCTCTAGCCCTGTAATGTCGTGACAACTTGAATTTTTTTTTTTTGTTTAGGTATATTTTTTTCTAGACAATTGTTACGGTAGGTACTGTGCGGGCCTACATTGCCTCGCACAAAATCCAAATCAGCCATCAGGCCATGGCTGGAGCCGCCCCTGCCGCAAAGGGTCCCCTCGTGTGTAGCGACCACACACAGCCTCTGCCTGTAACCCCATGTATATAATAGTAAATGTTTAGCTTATAAGGAACGTAATCTTAATGTTAGTTTCTAAGTACAATAGTTTAAGGTTTCTAATTTTTAAATAAAGAAAAAGAATTCTGTCTCTCTCAAGCCTCTGCCGTTGTCTGTTACCTTCACCTTACTTACGCCTCAACATGGTCCATCGAGCTGGATTGATTTTTCATAAGTTCAATTTGTAGTTCGAGGCGTTAAGTCATGGGAAGGTAGCAGCAATGGTAAACCAACCCGTAACCCATATTATAATGTTCTTAAGTTATTTTCGTAACCGCGTGCGCGCATTTTAAGTTGTATATATTTTTCAATCAGTTTTTTTCCGTTCGGGCGCGTTCGAGTGTATAGTAAATCGTTTGTTCTAGTTTTTAACCGTGCTTCTTTCGTGTTCGTATACAACAACCGTTGCCATGACGACATTGTTTGCCGACATGTCGACATGTGAAATCGACCGTGACGTAATCGTCAGTCAGATCCAGGCGCTGACTGACGATTTATCAAACATCCAGCCATTCGAATACGCCGGCAACTTAAACTTCGTTGTGGACTTGTCCGAGAAGTTAGCGGCCAACCATAACGCCATCCTACTTCAGTGCGAAGCAGATGGCATAGCCAAAGAAGATCGGTCGAAGTACAAGAAAGAATTCAGGGCGGCAGTGAAAATGATATCCAAACTGCGTGGTGTCTTCACTCCGTCACCGATCCCAGCCCAACCAGTTGGTACGGTCACTCAAGTACCACCGGCCATGCGACTACCGGAGATTGCCTTGCCGACCTTCAATGGGCAACCAACGAACTGGCCTGCATTTTCGGCTAAATTCGGGCGACTAATCCAAAGGTTCCCGAATTTGCCAGACGACGAAATGCTCGAGTATCTTCAATGTGCCATGGTCGGCCCCGCCAAGGCAATCATCCGGTCCATACAACCTGGATCAGGTGCGTCGTTCCAAGAAGCTTGGAAAATTCTCGAAAGCCGTTACACCAATACCAGACACAATGTCAATGATGTCATCCGGTCACTTGTGCACCACAAGTATGAGAACCTGCAACGCCTGATCGATACTTTTCAGGAGGCGTTTGGGACATTGCGAATACTTGGCCTGAAACCAGAAGATAGTGATGCTGTCTGGAATATGTTGATTCTAGACAGATGCAGCCGAACCATCCAGACAGACTTCGAGCGTACCTTAGTTGACGATAAGGTGCCCTCAACTGCGAAGCTTCTGGACTACCTCCAACGACAAGCCAGAGTCGACGCTACCGCCAAGTCGATGAGCCAACCAAGCCAACAACCTACACCACAAGCCAGTGGAGGTGGGACGTTTCCACCCAAGAAGCCAAGCCAACAGACTTCGAGCGGCAAGCCACCTTACCGCTGCCCGGAGTGCCGACTAGAGCACCGGTTCTTCCAATGCCCGGTGTACAATAAAGCCAGCCTGTCTGAGAAGCAAATCATGGTGAGGAGGTTGTACCTTTGTCTGAATTGCCTGGTGGCAGGCCACACTGCCAAGGACTGCACTAGGACTCACTGCAGAACGTGTGATAAGCGACATCACACAAGCCTCCATCACGACAGCACAGCCAATGTTAACGTAGCCAAGGAGAATGTGATGGTACTACTCCAGACAGCCGTCGTCCGGGCCACCGCTGCGGATGGATCCGCAGTGCGGCTCCGAGTTCTCCTGGACGGCGGAGCCACGACTTCGATGGTAACCGGAGCAGCAGTCCAGACTTTGCGCATCGGCACCCGGCCGACCCAGCGCAAGGTCACTGTAGCAGGAGGGACTTCACGTAGCGTCGCAGAGATTGCTGATCTTCACTTCGCTTCATGTGTTGGTAAGTATTCAACCGTTGTGCCAGCCCTTGTCCTTAATACTATTACAGGTCTTGTCCCTTCAGTTAGGGTAGTTGATAAATGGCCCCATCTGAAAGATCTTCCTTTAGCCGATCCTTCATACGGTGTTCCCGGCGGCTTTGACATGCTGCTTGGAGCAGACATCCTGCCGGACTTGATCTGCCCGGAGCTCGTCCGCTTGCCTGGGGCCCCATGCGCCCAAAGGACCAAGCTCGGTTGGGTTCTACAAGGTCCCGTCCATCCTTCAAGTCCCAATGTGGGTACTCTTGTACCAAGGGTCGACTTGGCCTGTTTCGCATTGGGCGACCTTGCCGCTAGCGATCCGTTGCAAACAAAGCTCTTCAGCTTCTGGGAGACTGAGGAACTTCCGAAAACTGTCATCCCAACCAAGGAGGAAGAAGCGGTAGAAAACCACTTCAAGTCTACAACCCGCGTGGAGCCTTCTGGAAGATTCTGCGTACGTCTGCCGCTCGTCAATAATCCACCCAACCTTGGAACCAGCCGTAACGTCTCTCTAGCCCGTCTACAGGGTCTGGAGAAGAAGTTAAGTCGACAACCAGATTTCGCCAAAAGATACGTTGAGGCTATCCAGGAGTACAAGGCGACTGGACACCTCATACCAGCCGACCCGCACCCACGAGCCGTGTTCTTGCCTCACCATGGGGTACTCAACGCTCGGGGAAAGTTGAGGATCGTCTTTGATGGGAGTGCCAAAACTTCCAACGGCCGGGCACTGAACGAAGAGCTTCAGAACGGTCCAAAGACGCAGCCAGATCTCTTCGAGATCCTAGTCCGCTTTCGGACACACCCCATAGCACTGACGGCAGACATTAGGCAGATGTACCGTCAGGTAAATGTTGATCGACAGGATTGGCATCTCCAGCGCATCCTGTGGAGAGATTCACCCGACCAACCCGTTAAAGAATGGGACTTGACGACGGTAACCTGGGGAACCAAGCCCGCTGCGTTCCTAGCCACCCGATGTTTGCAGGAAATCGGGAACCGAGCCGCCGAGTATATGCCAAAAGCATCGCGTTGCGTCCTCCAAGACTTCTACATTGACGATCTCCTCACCGGGGGGCAGACCGTTGCAGAAGTTAACCAGCTCAAAGGGCAAGTGGAGGATCTTCTTGCAAACGCTGGTTTTCAGCTCCACAAGTGGGCTTCCAACGAGCCTAGTATCGCAGAAGGCGAACCCCTAAGGGTAATCACCGGAGACACGACTGCGTTGGGAATCTGCTGGAACACTAGCCGAGATCAACTCACCCTCCAGGTGGTAGAACTACCCTCTCACTCTAAAACCACGAAGAGAACGATTCTCAGTGATTTGGGAAAGTTTTTCGATCCGCTAGGATGGGCCGCTCCTGTCCTAGTTAGTGCCAAGATCTTTGTCCAGAACCTTTGGAAAGACAACACGACTAAATGGGACTCACCCATTCCACAGGTAATTGCGGACCAGTGGAATGCATTAGTACAAGACGCTGTCAAGGTTCAAACCATTCCAATTCCCAGAAACATTTTCCACCCAGCGGCTGTGTCATCAATGTTTTGTGGCTTCAGTGACGCAAGCGAGCGAGCATTCGCAGCAGTAGTTTATTGAAGGCAAGAGTTCGCTGACGGCTCCTGTTTCGCTTACCTGGTCTGCGCGAAGACTAAGGTAGCACCCCTCAAGGTGGTCACACTCCCACGCCTGGAGTTGTGTGCGACGGTACTTCTGGCGGACTTGATGATGAAGGTCTCAACATCTCTCCAGTTCAACCATACGTTCGCCGCCTTTTCAGACTCAACCATTACACTAGCCTCACTCAATAGCCACCCCAGCCGATGGCATACATATGTATCACACCGGGTCAAGAGGGTACAGGACTTGATCCCATCGAGCGCGTGGCATCACGTTCCTGGCACAGACAACCCAGCCAATCTAGCTACAAGGAACTGTACATCCCACGAGTTACGAACCAACCCGCTGTGGTGGCACGGCCCACAATGGCTCACCACGAACTCATGGCCACCACTACCTACTACCAAGGAGCCAATCCCCGAAGGACGAGTTCAACAAACAGTCCTGGTCGTGACAGCGAAGCCACCACAACTTTTCTACGTAACCCGTTACGAATGGGTATCCAAGACGTTGAAGGTCCTAGCCTACGTTAGACGTTTCCTCACCCCGGCATCCCGCCGATCTAGAGGACCAATCAACGCTGAAGAATTCCGTGAGGCACGATATATGATGCTTCGGCTGATGCAGAGGGATGGCTATCCAGCCGAAGTTACCCAGTTGCGAAGAAGAATGTCGCCGGAACTTCTCCATTGTTCAAGTTGTCTCCATTTATAGACGACAAGGGGCTTATCCGCGTAGGCGGAAGGCTTTCGTACTCAAACTTGAATGACTCTGCAAAGTTTCCTATCATTCTACCTTACAGCCACCCAGCCACAAAATTAATATTAAGAAACATGCACCTGCAGCACGCACACGCTGGACCACAGTTATTAGCCTCCATTGTACTTCAACAGTACTATGTACCGAAACTGCGAAACCTGACTAGATTTGTCACTCGAACTTGCACTACGTGTACTCGTCTCCGAGCACGCACGGCTGGTCAGATCATGGCTGATCTGCCAGCAAGCCGCGTAACGCAAACGTCCCGTCCGTTCCAACGGTGCGGCGTTGATTTTGCCGGACCCGTTAGCCTTAAGACTCAGCTCAGCAGAGGCACTCGCCACTACAAAGGCTACCTGGTAATCTTTATATGTATGACGTGCGCTTCACCTCGAAGTCGCCACCAGCCTGAGTGCTGAAGCCTTTTTAGCTGCGTTTCACCGACTCTGTGCACGCCGATCCACACCTGCAGTAATGTACAGCGACCAAGGCAGTAACTTTACGGCAGCATCCAAGCTCCTCCAAGACGTGTACGAGTCCGCCACTGTTCAAATAGCTCTCGCTACGCAAGAAGTTTCTTGGAAGTTCAACCCGCCCGCTGCGCCGCACTGGGGTGGCGTCTGGGAAGCGGGGGTTAAGTCCGTCAAATTTCACATGAACGCCATCATTGGTAACCACGTGCTCACATATGAGGAACTGTCCACCGTCCTTTGTAGAGTAGAGGCAGTACTCAACTCCAGACCCCTTGCGCCTATGTCATCCGAAGCCACCGATTTAGGAGCCCTGACTCCTGGCCATTTCCTGGTGGGAGCAGCCTTGACTGCACCCCCAGAGCAACTCATCAACACAAACGAGAAGATTCTCCCGAAAAAACGCTGGCTGCTGGTCCAGAAAATGGTCCAAGACTTCTGGCGCCGATGGTCTAGGGAGTTCTTGACCCGCCTCAATCAAAGACCGAAGTGGTGCGCCCGTCAGACACCACTCTCGGTGGGTGACTTAGTGGTAATCAAGGAAGACAATCTCCATCCACTCCATTGGAGACTGGCTCGAATCACAAAACTCCACCCATCTCCTGATGGCTTGCCTCGAGCGGCCACAGTGATGACACAGTTCGGAACCAGGGAACGACCCATCGTTCGACTGTGCAAGCTGCCGTTAGATGAAGAAGAGTCGCTTTCAAAGCCGCCACAGGGCACCCCACCGTCTCCACCGCTCACCACGACGCCTGTAGGACGTCCAGCCCCGGTGAGCTCCGCGAGCGCCGGTCCGACGCCTGCAGCGCGCCTTCGAAGGAGCAAACGGTTGGCCACCCACACGCCCAGTGAGGACTAGGGGCTCATCTAGTCTCTCCGGGGGAACCATGCACCTCGTAAACCAAAGACATTTCTGTGTTTTGTGAATCCCAACTGTATTTTGTGAACCTATATTGTATTTTGTGAACCTCTACTGTGTTTTGTGAACCTCAACCCTAACCTAGCCCTTACCCATTGTCGTATTCCATTACCCCCTTTGGCACAATGGTTGAATACTTACTTGTTAAATACGAGTGTAGTGTGTGTAGTGTTCTATTGTGTATCTGTCAAAAATCCTTTTTTTTTACTTACGGTATCCATGAAGGTTACCGATTCGTTTTTTGTTTTGTGTCTCAGTGAAATAGCACTCTTTGTCATAGCCGTTATCCATTGCCGTTTATACGTATAATACGTATAATACGTATGTATGTGTGTCTACCCGATGTAGTACAAGCCGCAGCCAACCTCTAAGCAGATCCACTTTGGGTCATAGCCTAACCTTTTATGTTTATGTAGACTAACCTTTGTCGGTTTCAATCGTATCACCCAATTATTTGTAAGTTGGTCTTCCAGTGACCATGGCCGCTCTTGTTGGCTGGATATGACGCAATCGGTGTTCTATCCGCTAACTGTTTATCGTTTTTTATGTGCACAATTCGTGCCCTAGCCATTTCATTTTTTGTTGAAAGCTTCATAGTTTTCAAGGGGGGCAGATTGTGCGGGCCTACATTGCCTCGCACAAAATCCAAATCAGCCATCAGGCCATGGCTGGAGCCGCCCCTGCCGCAAAGGGTCCCCTCGTGTGTAGCGACCACACACAGCCTCTGCCTGTAACCCCATGTATATAATAGTAAATGTTTAGCTTATAAGGAACGTAATCTTAATGTTAGTTTCTAAGTACAATAGTTTAAGGTTTTTAATTTTTAAATAAAGAAAAAGAATTCTGTCTCTCTCAAGCCTCTGCCGTTGTCTGTTACCTTCACCTTACTTACGCCTCAACAGGTACATATATAGGTTTTTCATTTTTCATTTATTTTCATTTTTATTTTCAGAGTCGGTATATCAAATTGTTTCAAAGATTAGATTGTAAATTTATTTTATTTCACTTTATCTTTGTAAGAGGGGTCCCAGCACGGGACTTGTCCTTGGGCTCCCCTTCCAATTGAAATTGTATCGTAGCCTACTTGAAGAAAAATACAATATTATTTTCATTAGTTTGATAACAGGGCTCAAAGTTTGCTAAGCCTCAAGTTGAATCAAGTTGTATGTTAGAAATAACAGTATTTGGGAAGAAGGTGTGGTATAAAAATATTGGGCGAGCCTCGTTCTTATAAGTGAGGACAGCTACTAGTATGTATCGAAGGAATCGGCAGGATAAAAAAATATACAAAGGCAGTCAGGAAAGTGAGATGGGACTGGGTCACACAAGTCGGGCAATCCAACCGGTTCCTTCCCAGTCCCCTGGGGCAAGGCCTAAACGCAGTACTGTTAAACCTGTTAGGTCTCAGGATTAGTCTTAAGAAAGAAAAGAAAATAGAAGGGAGATGTAATGTTGACAGCACTCTTTATGTTTTGGGCATTGCACAAGATGGCTGCTAAATTTAATGACGAAACATGAATAAACTTTATCTTTACTTTAATTTGACTTATTAAATACTACAGTATCTTTCATCTAGTTTCTAAGTTCAAAGACCCGGCCTTTCGCCTTCCATCCATTATTTATTTTATACTTAATTATACAAAGAAGATATAACGAAAACAAAACCATATCAGTTGGCCGATTCGGTCTGATCGTTTGTGCCAGTACATCCGACTGAAATCGGGCAGACCAAGTCCTCCAACTTAGTTGAACAACCAAGTGTTCAACTAAGTTGGATCGTGTGCGGTGTATTTGCAGCTTAAGCTAACTATGAAACACATTTGGATTTCGTTAGTCGCCACAAGACCATCACTTGTAATTTACTGCTAACAAAGACGCCTTTCAATGTTGTCTTTGATATTCATTACTAAATGAGCTTCGTAAAACTCGGGTGATAGTGTGAAATGTTATAGATATAAACATGAGCATACGATATTATGATAGATAAGGTAATTTGACCCACACCATGCATAACACTTACTAAGTAACACAATTTCGAGCATTCCTTTTTTAAATCAACTCCAACTGCTGTACAAGTCAAGTCTATGGGTACCTATGTGCTGCATTATGAAGCACTGCATTATATACAGACATGAACCCATGGCCTATGTCGTTGAAAAATTAGGATGTAGTAGTTTTATTTGAGCTTAGGACGTTATTGAACATACTATAGGGTTAAAATAAGATAAGGGCATATTCACAAATTGTTTGTTATATTATCTTAGATCAGATTGTTTTAGTCTTTTGGGGGAGGGCTTTGCTTACGACTCGCAAATTGTATTTGCCCGACTTAGTCCATCAATAAGTTGCTAAATTTACATTCGCTTTTAGAAATAATTTTGATTAAAAGGAAGACTGGGCTATCCTAGCAGTATTGTGGTAACTTACGTGCACTCGTATTCATTCCAGAGATCGACGCATTCAAAGGGCTCGGGACAGATGACATTGGCACAAGGCTTCTTGCTGGCACAGCCCCTCTCAAGGTTCCGGGCCATGGTGGCCTGTCCCCACTGCGTGCCGTTCATTGCGGGAGGCAACGGCAGGTGCTTCCCCTCCAGTCGGATGTCATCCAGACAGCCTACCCCAAAACAATCAAAGTCACATCCGAATCCAACACAGGCTACCTATTTTACAGGGTGCGCAGCAATAGTATCTCCTAACCTTGATAACTGTTTGATTTATAGAGACTTCTGTAGACCTAGCTCACTTTTTCTAATGTTACCTCACCTAAAAAGGGTTACAATAAAATTGGGATGATCGGAGAGTTTTAATAGAAATGAAGAGTACCATTCTGAAAGTCGGCGTATACTTCGAAGGTGCGAACGCCTGTGTACTCGGCCTTTCCCCCGGCGTAGATGCCCTCCTGCTTGTCGACCAGCAGCCACTGGTGTCCTGTAAAGGTGAAGCTCTCGTTGTAGCGGCGGCCCTCACCACCGTCCACGGCCAGCGTGGCAGCTGAGCCGAACCGGGACAGACGCGCCACGTGCCACTGCCCGTCGTCCACAGCCACGTTACTTAACCAAATGTCACGCTCCTCAGTCCGTAAACTGTTCAAGTTATACCGGAAGTGAAGGCGTGAGTCCTGCACAAACATATCAACTCTCAATGTCTTTCATAGATGAAATTTTTCAATTGAAGGGTGGGAAATAGATGTTTAAATAAATGACCCACTCGTAGACTAATGCCAATAGCGAAGATTTGATGGTGGCCGCTATAGATGAGCCTTAATCAAATCATTGTATAACTTTATAACAGGCAGCGCAGCGGCCTGGTCTGAACTCTAGTAGAATGGAGTGCCTGAGCAGAAATACTTGCAGCGGCGTCGCAGTAACTGATAAACTCAGTTTTATATATATGTTACTTGAACTAGCGCAGACCGCCAAAGTGTCCCAACAAGGGGGGGGGGGGGAGAGAGAGAGACAAAATGCCGCGCCCAAAAATGATAGCGTGATAGCGGGTAATCTGGCTCGTACTATTAGGCTGTGGTGTCAGTTTTTAGCGCTATCACTTGTACTGAACGTCCCATCATCAAACAAATTTCGAACGCGATTCCCTTTTTCCTTACCTTGATCTCTAAAATAGCGTATTCCCTGTTGTGCTGATCGCTAACTCGGAACAGCTCACCATGCTCGTCTCTCGTCCGGAACCTGAGCTGAATTTGCGTTGTGAAACGATCTGGCTCAAAGCTCAGAGCGTATTTTACATAGCTCTGTTTGGCGAATGTGGTTGGCACTGTCGGCGTCAAACAAGCTGGGCCAGTCCACCCAGGGTGGCACTGGCATCTGAAAGTAATCAGCTTAATAACAGTATGGAGATTTGATAGGTTTTATAAGACAGTAGTCATCGAGCAGCCATTAGGATCATAAGAATATAATTAAGTTACTAACCTTGCTTCTAAGAAGCTTCCAGTGCAAGTGCCGTGTTCCCAACACCGCGACAGACTCTCTGACTCAGCACACACTTCCTCCGTTTGCGGACAGCCAGCTTCACTGCCGCGCTGCAGCCCAGGATGAGCGAGGTCGTACACTTGACTGTTCATCACCACGTTCCGTATGCAGCCATCGAACGGTCTCCCGGGGGGAAGGTGTTCCCAATGCAGAGCGATCGGATCCAGGTCGTGTGTGTGCATGCCCCCTAGTTGGAGGGGAGTGTTGACGTTGAGGAACTCATTGAACAATGGGACAGGACCTGCAGCCTGACAGCTAACTAGATCGAGTTCAGGTGTAGAACCGTCTTCAAGTTCACTGACATCCGCAGACCTACAATTGTCCACAATCAACCGGACATTTTCTGTGTCCCAGAATATGTCAACACGATGCCACTCCCCGTCATCAACTGCTTTCCGCAATCGCGGCCGTAATTCTAATGTCCCCGAGCCAAAGTTGATGAGCAATCGAAGCTGCCCTCGTTCAAGATCGAGATATACGAAATCGGAGACGAGTGTCTCCTCAGGTTCAGGCGGGACAATAGGACCGTTGTAGAGAAGGACCCCGTCGGACTTACGAGTGATGAACTCCAGACTTAGATGTGAGTTTTCACACATTTCCAGGGGGGGATACCACGCCCAACCCGCACCATGGAAACTTCTAGTTGTTTGTTGGCAGCGAGGACCACTGTACCCAGGTGGACATGAACAACTGAGGCCATACCTGGAGAAATATTCACAATGCTGAATCAATCAAAAAGGGTCAGGAGTATTATTAATAGTAGTGTTTTATTTCGTTTTAAGTTTGGACGAACTAAATATTAAATGTCAATGTCCATACAGTGTATGCTACTAAGTAGCCAAATTACGAAATAATATAGTATAGTGCTGGAACTCACCGTCCCTCGACACAGCGACCACCATTATAGCAGGGGTTCAGTCGACACGTCTCCGTTTTGGAGAAGTTTCTGGCGCCACAAGTACACTCGGCAACAACATCGACACGGACCCCGACGAGTGCTGTCTTGTTAGCGTTCACCATGTACGGAAGAGGGCTGATGTCTAGCGTATTTGTGCAGCTGCCTTCACACGCCTGATTCTCATACAAGCATTCATCTACACCCACCATTGTTATATTCATTCCCACATCTCGTTCAATTTCTTCTCTATGAACCTGAAAATTGCAAGTATAAGCCACAATAATAGTAGTGGTAGTTGCTCTTTCAATTGGACAAAATCCAACAATTTTGTCTGTTGATTCCAAATGGGAACTCGAGTATACGCTGAGTTAAGTTGCGAGCATATTAGGCTACTTTATAACTAAGGGGCATTGAGAGACCCACTTTATTGGAATTGCAACATTAAAAAGAAAGAGCATTTACCAGCACGAGACCGTTGAGCTTGACAGGCTTGTACCAAGGTGAACCATGAGCGGAAAACCGGACATCAGTGAGGGGAGGATGTTTTCTTCGCAGCTGAACGCTGAAAATATCGACGCTTTCCTTGGCGATTCCGAGTAGGTCAGCTAATTTATCTTGAAATTTGTCTAGCATACTTCTATCTACACTTTGTCTCTGCAAGCGAAATGGAAATGTTGGACATTAAACGATTATAACACCAGTCTTAAACTGTGTGATACAAGGCTACATCTATACCATAAATATCGCTATACAGTCGACTGGTCAAAAGAACTGTGAAAGTGAAAGCCGAATGCTCCATGCAGAAGCAAGCTATAGGTTTAGTTTCTTTACAATTTATAAAAAGGCTAGTGAATCAACAAATAGGAATCTTGAGACGACCCTCACTGGAATGGACTCCAATAACGCTTTTTTTTTTTTTTTAGGTTAAATCGCATACAAACAATTCAATGAATTTATCCAATTAACCTCTTAAATCGCCACACCAAGTCACCTAATAATAGGTACTTGTGTCGATTTGCGACACGTCTCCAACCACAAGGTGTGTAGATACTCGCTCAAGTACTAGCACGCTAAAAACTTGCCACCGAAGTCGCTTATATTATACATATACCTATTACTTATATACCATTGGGTAATACTATATACTACCTTGTAGTTCCATACGCGTATAAAGTCTTCGTCGGTGACGCCGGCCACGCGCACAGAGCCTGAGTTGACGACGGCTTCGTGGGAAATGTCACGGACGGTCACCGTCACGTTCGCGGGGATGTCTGTCTGCGTGTGTTTCCTATCATACACCTGCAATACACATCAATATTTGTATACCCTAATACAACGAAATCTACAATAGTATTAGGCTACCAGTGAGGTATAAGTTGCCGTGTGCCCATTTCCTAATTAAAAACCATGCAGAGGTGACCTCATATACCAATGTGGGGACCACTTAGTCCCACATAATATGTAATAACCAGTCTGCTTCCAGCTTCACCTTTTTCCCGGTAGATGGCGATGTTCACTTTTACACAATTCAATATTCCTAAATCTTCCTTTTACATATTTATTTCCTTTATTCAATAATATCTTTAAGCTACCCTCAGTGTCTCATCAGCTCCTTTAACTGGGGACACAGAGTTGGTTTGTCTACATGAAAGCAGGCTGGGTTAAATCTATTATTAATTTTTAGCATGTATCGTTCTTTTCACACACCTGATATTGTAATCACTGTTTGTTAAGTGACTCTTTTTACTCTAATTCTTACTCAAATAGAGTCGAAAATACGACAATGAATTCACTACCAGCATTTTACATTTCTACCGTCCATTCAATGATGTTCTGTTTTGGTCACTAGGTTCGCTGACGACAAACCGACAGCGTTTCCACTTGCGAGTTGCGATATATCACATTTCCCTCAGCGACAACTCAAAATTTCCCACTTTTCCCTCACTCGCCCAATTCGCTAATATTCCTCTATTTTCTAAATTTCCAAACTTTCTGGGGGGGGGGGAAGTCTACCTAGCAAATTATATGACTTTTTTATTATGGTAATTACATTTTATTGTTTTTTAATGAGTATGAAATACGTTATATACATTAAACTATTCAAGTTCAGTAAAACAAAAAAATAAAAATTAAACTTTTGTTTCTGGAACGCCCAGCGAGTCAGCGACCTAGTCGTTTCATTATTCTACTATGTATATGCATGACGGCCAAATTGCTGAACCTGTTTTGAATGGTGGTACCAGACGCGGATTTTGGTATTTTTCTCGGAGGATGCGAGAGAATTTTGCCTAAAATTGGAACCTATACATTCATCTTTCAAGTAGGGTATAAGTGACCAATACACATGTTATACCCTGGATGCAAATGAAAATTGATAATTAATAGGCCCAAATTAGTGAGGTTTTACTCATATTATACACTGGAAGAAAGGGGGTCCGGGGGTCTCCCCGGAGAAAAAATTGATAAATGTTCCCAAATCAGTGAGGTTTTTGCGCATGTTATAACCTGGAGAAAAGGGGGCCCGGGGGTCTCCCCCGGAGGAAAAAATTTATAAATAGGCCCAAATTCGTGAGGTTTTACGCATTTTGCAAGCAGTACAGTTGAGATTTTACCGACAAATAAACCTGTCACTGCGGGGGGCCCGGGGGTCTCCCCGGAGAAAAATTCTGAAAAATAGGTCTGAAGTATTGGGGTTTTAAGCTTTTTGAGTAATATTTTTTTTGTGAAAGTACTTGGTCAATATGTTTATTTTTATTATGTCTTTCATGTGAAATAAGCACACCAAGAATTAATTTCCTATTCGTTATTGTGGATACTACGCTTTTAGCCTCCATTTGGCACCAGAAATCCTGGGGAGGACCCCCTATTTACGCCAATGATTTTCCCTCTTTCAGTTTTCCTAAAATTGGTGTAACCTCAATACAGTGGAATCCGTCTATATTGACCAACCGCTTATTATGACGAATTACACAAGAAAGTTTGGTTTTCATTACATATATATTTTATACTTTACGCCTTTTTGACGCCGTTTGACGCCGAGCCTCAAAATGGCTCTACTGCCACAGACGGGCGTTGGCTAAACTAACTAACTTGGTCAATATGTTTATTTTTGTTAAGTCTTTCAGGTGAAATAAGCACACCAAGAATTAATTTCCCTTTCGTTATTGTGAATACTACGCCTTTAGCCTCCATTTGTCACCAGAAATCCTGGGGAGGACCCCCTATTTACGCGAATGATTTTCCCTCGCTCTTTCAACGAGTTTTCCTAAAATTGGTGTAACCTCAATACAGTAGAAGTAAATATTAAGACTCAGTCTATATTGAACATATTGACCAACCGCCTATTATGACGAATTACGAAGATGGTTTGGTTTTCAATATATATACCTATGTCTTGTATGACATTCATGTTTGTCAATTCCCTTCGATGTCATCATAACCTGATTCTACTGTATATTTAAAACTCCATTCTATCTAGTGTACGCTGCAAATATTTCGGGGGGAGGACCCAAAACACGTGCCTGTGCCTTTACCTCGTGTTGTGTAGTTCTGCTGCTACAACTAGTCAAATCATCATATCATAAGCAAAGCACTGATGTACTCTTGTTTTTAAAATTCCCACCAAGCCATCAGTAGTGGCATCAGAATTGAGAATTCATAACATTCGCGCTAAAATTTGAAATTTATTCATATTTATAAAGTTTAAGTGTTTTTATTATATATTGTAACATTTTCCATTTTCAGCTAGTTTATTTTAATCATTGACTTTTCCTGTTTTCCCTCAAATTTCCCTCAATATCTCTCTTATTTCTTCAAATTTCCCTTTTCCCTCCAATTTCCCTTTAGTGCAGTGAATAAACCCGGATTTTCCCTAAAAAGGGAAATTTCCCTCAAAGTGGAAACGCTGCAAACCTATATCCATATTATTCAAGATGGCCGCCGTTTGCATGTGAAAACTAAGCTCTTAGCAATAGCATCTAATTAATTCTTTTAATATTTTTTATAATGTTTAATGTTTTTACTATGCCTGGACCTTATTTCGCTGCATATAATTTAATACATATACCGCGTAGTATCCACAATAACGAAAGGGAAATTAATTCTTGGTGTGCTTATTTCACATATTATTATATATATTTCATACACATTAAAAAACATGAAAAGAAGGCAGACTCAGAACTCAGAAGTGAATGAATCAAAGTCTTGGGGGTCCTAAAGCCCCCCCCCCCCGAAATTTTGGGAATTTAGAAAATAGAGGAAAATTAGCGAATTGCGAGAGAAAATAGGGAAATTTTTAGTTGACGCTGAGGGAAATATCACAAGTGGAAACGCTGCATGAATGTCATGGTCTAATGACAATTATCGATCCCACGAGATTTGACTGATTTGAGTCTCTGGCCCTCTGAGATTGATATTTGATAATAATTAAATAGGAACAGTAGGCACTTCGCATTAGGTTATTTAGCCAACATATATTCTCCCTGATTTATAGAAAAATATCACTTTAAAATAATACAAAAATAAAATAATTTTAAAATATTATTGAGGCTTATGGAAAAATCAATGCTTTGATATCATTGCAACTGGTGCTGCCATCTACAAAATGACGTCACAAATGAACCTCATTACATCGTCGGGATCGTCCAGCATCTCATTAAGTCATTACACCAGCATAATTATATAAAGTTAAAGTCAGCGTTTCGCCGTTTCCACTTTGACGGAAATTTCCCTTTTTAGGGAAAATCCGGGTTTATTCACTGCACTAAAGGAAAATTGAAGGGAAATGGGAATTTTGAGGGAAATTTGAAGAAATAAGTGAGATTTTGAGGGAAAATTGAGAGAAAACTGGCGGAGAAGTCAATGATTAAAAAAACTAGCTGAAAATGGAAAAAGTTACAAGAAATAATAAAAACACATAAAATTTGATAAATGTGAATAAATATTAGTTTCAAATTTTAGCGCGAATGTTATGAATTCTCAATTCTGAAATTCTGATACCACGAGTACAACTGATAGCTTGGTGGGGATTTTAAAAACAGGAGTACATCAGTGCTATGCTTATAATATGATGGTTCGACTAGTTGTAGCAGCACAACTGCACGAGGTAGAGGCACAGAGGCAGAGGTTTTGGGTCCTGCCGACCCCCCCCCCCAGAAATATTTGCAGCATACACTAGATAGAATGGAGTTTTAAATATACAGTAGAATCCGAAGGGAATTGACAAACGTGGATGTCATACAAGGCGTAAAGTAGTTAGTTTAGTTAGTTAGTTTAGCCAACGCCCGTCTGTGGCAGTAGAGCCATTTTGAGGCTCGGCGTCAAACGGCGTCAAAAAGGCGTAAAGTATAAAATATATATGTAATGAAAACCAAACTTTCTTGTGTAATTCGTCATAATAAGCGGTTGGTTGGTTGGTTGGTTATAGACGGATTCCACTGTATTGAGGTTACACCAATTTTAGGAAAACTGAAAGAGGGAAAATCATTGGCGTAAATAGGGGGTCCTCCCCAGGATTTCTGGTGCCAAATGGAGGCTAAAAGCGTAGTATCCACAATAACGAATAGGAAATTAATTCTTGGTGTGCTTATTTCACATGAAAGACATAATAAAAATAAACATATTGACCAAGTGCTTTTACAAAAAAGATATTACTCAAAAAGCTTAAAACCCCAATACTTCAGACCTATTTTTTAAGACTTTTTCTCCGGGGGAGACCCCCGGGCCCCCTCAGTGGTAGGTTTATTCGTCGGTGAAATCTCAACTGTACTGCTTGCAAAATGCGTAAAACCTCACTAATTTGGGCCTATTTATTAATTTTTTTCTCCTGTCTCCAGAGTATAGCATGTGTATTGGTCACTTATTCCCTACTTGAAAGATGAATGCATCGATTCCAATTTTAGGGAAAATTCTCCCACACCCTCCGAGAAAAATATCTAAATTCGCGCCTTGTACCAACATTCCATAATATATACAATAATATCAATAATATTGTATTCAGAACAGGTTCAGCAATTTGGCCGTCATGCATATAGAGAATGAGACGACTAGGTCACTGGGCGTGTCAGAAACAAAAGTTTACTTTTTATTTTTTTTGTTTTACTGAACTTAAATAGTTTAGTGTATAGCCTATAACGTATTTCATACTCATTAAAAAACAAGAAAATTTAAATAATAAAAAAGTCATATAACTTGCTAGGCAGAATTCAGAAGTGAATGAGTAATGAATCCAAGTCTTGGGGTCCTAAACCCCCCCCCCCCCAGAATTTTTGGGAATTTAGAATATAGAGGAAAATTAGCGAATTGGGCGAGCGAGGGATAATAGGGAAATTTTGAGTTGTCGCTGAGGGAAATGTGATATATCGCAAGTGGAAACGCTGCGAGTTTTATTTCGTTTATTATGAGGAATTTTCAAATCCCACAAAAGGTTTGATCACAAAGTTGGGGTGAAACTACTAGTATTAGGCCTATTTCTTTTAATTAACACAGAAATTTTTCGTCCTCCAGAAATGAGTTTTTTGGCAGACCAACTTGGAATTTTCAAATGAAAACACAGGTACGAGTAACTATGTCATGTTGTACAGAAATTTGTCTTCTTACGACCTTCTAATGGCAATACTAATTTTATGTAAGGTATACAAGTTAAATAAAATAATTGCCTCGCCATTGAAACAGCCTAGTTTAACTAAGTTCCTCATCTTAATATTTTAACAAACCTAACAAGTTAATGCGTTTTCCTTTAAACATTTGCCATGCATATTGCCAACTTTTCGCGACCCAAAAGATCTCTGCCTGCAATCCAAAAGTGGAGAGCGATCCATAGGTTGGAAACCACTGGAGTATAGCAGAAAAGGAGCCTGAGGTACCTACTTTAAATTTCAAATGGTAGCGACCCTCTCTTGTGCCATGTCTCATGGTAAGCATGCCCGAGTCTTCATTGAGTCTGAAGTGAGGATGACCGTCGGGAGACTCCCAGTAAAACTTCTTGTCAGGCAAGTCCCAGTCGTCCAAGTCGTAAACGTACACGCGCCCTATTTCTGTGTCAGGAGAATCTCCCATGTAGCTGTACACCAAAATATCCTGCAGACAACAAACACCAAGTTGTCATAATAAACTAATGAGTAGGCTGTATTGAAAAGTTGTGAATGAATTGTAGATGTTACCTTAGCTCCAGGTTGCATCTTATTGTCGTTGACATCTCCAATGACGACAGTGAGAGTGCTGGTCCCCGACAGCGGTGTTTTCCCCGAGTCTTTTATCACAATGGGAATCCTGTACTCTTTTTGCTGCTCTCTGTCAAACGACCTTAGGGATGTTATAACTGCCATACCATCGCCGTTCGCTCCCCCTGAAATCAAGTTTTTAGGAGTAAGTCAATTTCAGTTATTTATTGCCAAAACAATTTACATCATGCACTGCGAGACATTGGCCAATGTGCGGTTTAAAATAATAATAATCAATAATAATAATCATTGTTCTTTTTCCCGGTTTCATTATTAAGTCAGTACCGTAGGTATATTATACTTATTGAATTGATGATGTTTTATGGTATTTTACTGTATTTTTAACTTAAATTTTTATAGCAATGCTATCTATTGTATGTTATAAGCGGAAAGTACATTCAAGTTATTATATTAATTAAACCAAAGTCGCAATTCTAACAACCTTACCTTGCCCTTACGCCCTTACGCCCTTACCTTGGCGAAATTAAAGAAAAATGCAAAATGCATTTGCTATTTAAGTGGACGTATTAGTCTTACTTTGATCGTGCTCCACCTTAAAGGAAGCCCGAATAACGTCGTCCGCATTAGGGTCCAGCCGGAAGATGAAGGGTGGGCCGTTGCTCATGGACCTGTCATCGTCGTCCGTGGCCAAGACCTCGACCACCTTCCTGGGCGGCACATGCTCGGGCAGCACGGGCTGGAAACAACAACAATTAAATACAATTGAAGAAACAGTCAAGTTTTAGGTGAAGTAGGTAATGGAAATAATGTAATACTGGGAACCTAACCTATGTGTCAACCACCTAGACACATAACAGAGAAAAAATAATAATAATTACCCGGTAGTCGCGGTGGAAGCGCGGCGCATTGTCGTTGACGTCGAGGACGATGACGGTGAGGGTGGCGGTGGCTGTCTTTGGTGGCAGCCCGTCATCAATGGCCAGGATTTTTACCTGCAACGATCGTTATTCATAACTTTTGCACAACGTGGATGAGATTAAGCACATTTTTCATGACTTTGTGGCATTTCATTTCAATGAACAAACAATAAATAAGACTAGACAATAACGGTTGCACACAGTACTTACGAATTGCTTACTGAATGTTGGGTCTTTCTTTTCAATTGAAAGCTGCACAGGGTATGAGCCCTGCAGCATGTTATAATTATTGTAATTGGCCTTTTAAAGGAAATGGAATTATTGTATTGTATTATTACTATTAAACATATAACACTGACTATTATTGTCTGTCCAATTGCACGATGTGAGAAAAATGTTTTGCCCAAGATTTATATTATTCCAGTTGCGTGCTGATTGTTAATTTTAGTGACAGAAGGAGTGGCACAATAAATGAGAGTTGTGAGACCTGGTGTCTTGGAGTCTCTTCCCTGTCGAGTTTCCGCTGAATAGTGACAGAGCCCGTGTGGTTGATTGCGAACTGCCTTTTCCTGTCGGAGCTCCTGTCGATAGCAAAAGACACCTTGCTTTTTCCTCCTTGATCGGGATCTGTAGCTTTAAATGTTTCTAAGTGAACACCAGGTTCCTTACTCTCTTCTACCGACACCTGTAACATAATTGGAATTTTTAATTCTAGTTTCACGTTACGTAAAATGAGAAGACTTGAATTAGGAAAATTCGATTTAAAAAGTTGGCTTCAACAGACGATTAAAAAAAATTAGAAAGAAAATATTACAATTCTTAGATACCATGATACAAGTCAGAAATTAAATTTTTTTTATATTTATTAAATTCTACATAAATCAAATTATTTATTTTCGTTATCGTATTCTACAAATGTCCTTTGTTTCATAATGAATTGGGGGTGGTTTTTATAGGCAGGAACAACCTGAAATAACGCAGGATTATCAACTTCTTGACGTCATCTCTATCATTGCCACATGTGAGAGGTCTTTCTCTGATTGAAAATTAATTGCACAAATAAAATCTAGCTGTAACTGCTCTCAAAATGATTAAAACTCAACTATTTCAAGCCACTTTTTCAAAAAATGTCACCCGGGCAGACCCCCCCCCCCCCCTGTTGGCAGTTATATTTTTCGCCTTTAACGTCTGAATACTAATTCTATCAAAATGCGTCAAACCCCAATATTTCAAGCCAATTTTTCAAAAATTTTCACGTCCCCCCCTAATTTGCAATTTTGTTCATCGCTCGGAAGATCTAACTTTCACTGCTCTCAAAATGAGTAAAACCCCATTATTTCAGCTCTGTTTCTAAAAAACAATTCACCCCCCTCCCCCCCCCCCCTTCTTCAAAAACCTATCGTTAAGCCACTGCTCGGGACCCCGGGAGTCTGCACCCCTATCGCTCGGGGAATCCTCGTGTTTCATTTCGTTCGTCAAGTCTTAACAAAGGGCCTCGCAATGACCTGCCGCACGGAGCCACGCAATGGCTAAGGCCGCCTCTGACAAAGGATACAATCCGTTTGTGATAACTAAAATAAGAAAATAAATACTTTCGATTGAATTTTATAGATCAAATTATTTATTTTCGTTATTGGCGGGTAATTTAAATTTCGATATTATTTTTTCAAAATGTATTATTATTCAATATTACCAAACCGCTAAATATACACAATAACCTCCAAATGTAAAACAAATAACTGTTAAAATAATTATCATTGCGTATCAATAATTATAACTATAAATTTAATAAAGACAGTTCAGACGTAAGAATTGAATATACTAAATATAGTAATTCCCCGATTTACGCTAATTCGACTAACACGGCAATCGCTCGGACCCTACCGCGTAAGTCCGGGGTGTGACGCGTGATGGGTCAGCCCACAAACTTTGTTTTTCTTCACTGAATCTGTGTGTGTTGCACTTATAGAAGTTTTCACAAAAAAAAAAATTAAGTATCGGATTTTGGGGTGCCGATATCCTACGCTACACATCCATTTAAAGACAATCGCTTGAACCAATGTTGAGATAATATTTTTCGTTATTTAAAATTCCTGGTTCCACCCCCGAATATGTCAAGTTTTTAATGTATTTTATTCGAAAATATACACTATTGCAATTACTTCGGTTGGTCCAAACTGGGCCAAAATACTGATTTGCACCGGGCGTGAACTGGAGACCCCAAAAAAGTTTTTGGCATATTGTATGTATTGTAAACTGAGTATATATACACGGACACAGCCTTTATCTTGGTTATTATGAGGAATTTTGAAAAAGGGTACAAACATGTTTAAACGAAGTTACCTAAACCATCTTTTGGTACTAATAAATGTTTTTTTCGGATGGTGGGGTTTCTGGGGGATCTCGGATATAAAATAAATCCAGGCCTACGAGTGCATTAAAATAGGTTTACTTAAATTGTCAAGTAGCCTATTATAATACTTGCTTGTCTGCATTTCCAGAATGAATTGTGGTTGTGGCATTCTGTACCTTAGATTACAGAATATGTTTCTTCGGCGCACTAATTTTCGCCAATAACCTGAAGGAATTGGCAGCACAAAATTACAAAATTGTGGTAAATTCAGAACACCACGATACACTATATTTCGGCTACTATGATAAAAAAAGTCCGGTAAAAAAATTTGATTACAAAGTCGGGGTCAGGCTATCTTTTGGTTGCCACTGAAATGTTTTGTACCCCGTTAATGGGGTTCCCTGCACCTCGGAATTTTCAAAAATAGACACAATATGTGTTTCATGTTGCATATCAAATAATACCTATTTTTAAGACCTTTCGTTTGATCTACTAATTTTAAGGCAAGGTCTTAAGGTACACGTAAAATTAAATAATTGCATCAACCAATGAAGCATTGATTTAATTTTTTTTACAGCCACTATAAAAGAGCAATTAATTATTGAGTAATTATTGTTCATTACTATGCACCAACTGCACGCCAGAAGAAAAGACACTTTATCTTGAGATTCAAGATGAGGGCGGATGCCCATTTTCTTGCGCAGTCGCAATCGGGAAATTTTATGCAAGTTCCGAACAAATTCGAACGAAATCCGAAATCGGTCCAGTAGTCTAGTCTACCATACGCACGCACGCTCAAGAATGCTAGGAAACACAAAATTTCGAAATAAAAAAATTGGTTGATACTTTAATACTTAAATGGTATATAAGTGAATGTAAAAAGCTGGTTTGGAAATGATATATTTATTTGCGAGAGTAAGCATAGTTACCTCGACGTTGTGGCGCTCGAACAAGGGCTTGTTGTCGTTGATGTCGCGGAGCTTGACGACGACCCAGGAGTAGGCGACGTGGTACTTGTCGTTGTCGTTGTCCTCGCCCTTGTCGTTGACTTGGATCCTGAAGCGGAACCCGTTGCTCTGCAGCTGGTCCTCGTAGTCCAGGGGCTGCACGATCTTGAGAGACCCAGTCCCGTCACTGTTCCGCACCATAGTGAATTTGTCAGCGCCGTATCCAGAGTTTTCAATAACCTTGTATTGGAATTTGTTGGTTTCATCCTCATCGTGCACAGTTACCTAAAAATTATATAATTAAAAATATTATCAATACAATAAGATACCCCCCAAAAATGTATATATAGTGTGCTGAGGGGGGAAAGGCCAGATAGCCTACTGCACTATTGTTATTCTTAATAATTAATTATCTGAAATAGGTCATATAGACATATATATACAGTACATACATATAGACCCTTTGAATAGCGTATTGACATCCGTCGAATTATCAGCTCTATTAGTTGACACCCGTCCACTTAGTTAAGCCGGCAAGCTTCGCGAACCGCACTATGTCTGGAAGCTTGCTGTTGTTTATTGTGGCGCTATCGGGAAACACACACACCATCCTTTCCCACCAGAACGCTGTGCATGCGCGCGGACAAGATGTGTGCTGCAGTTTGTAACTCGTCTCCACACACTCTGCAAGCAACATCCCCGTTTCCCCGACAGTTGCTAGATATGTTATAAGGGCCGAGGGACCACTGCTCAGATTACTGTTCTACTTTCCCCTAACTTGTGTACACCATACTGTGGTGAGGGTTCTCTGATATACATTAGAGAGTGCTCAAGTTCTTAAATGTTATTCCCATGGTCTAACAATAAACATCGTAATTGCTTTTGTATTTGTCTCTTGACTGACGCCGGACCATTCTTAAGGGATTCGTCGGTTTAGATGATTGTTTCAGTTTCCCGGATGAAAGTGGGTACCGTAGGTATTTCTTCTGCCCAGTCTTCCCGCATAGACGTCTTCGTATTGAAGGAGTTTTCCGCGTTTATTATAGCGCTAATTTTGTCCTGTGGCATCTCTCCCAGTTTTCCAAGGTTCAGAGACAACCTGACTTACAGGTGTCCATAATAAAATTTCACGGAAGAAATGTTCCAGTACATTTTGATACTACGATATACAGTATGTATATTATGGGGGTCACTAACACCGCCACCAGCTAGCCACATTTAATAGGATGATGAGAGTGCCACGCGGCTTATATTTAATCTAAGTATATTAACTGAACATGTAAAAAAAATCGAGGCTACCAATGGCATGCCACCCCAAAAATACCACAGACTAGCAGCAGCCACCTTGTCGCAGTTCTCCTTGTTCTTAAATTCGGTTATTAAACAAAAACATTTATTTCCTCTGATTACATCCTTATAGACCATATATAATACTCTAGACTTGCGATGTTAAAATTTCCCAGGGACCCACATAAAATGACGTCACGTACTGACAAAACACTCGGGTTGCCGAGCAACAAAGGCTACGAAGGCGGATGTCTAATTCATTGTAGGGTAGCCCTCTAATAATGTTACTGCAAGACTCTTGCAGCAAGAGCTAGATATAAGGCTAGACTTGTAGCTCATTTGCATGGCAAGTTCTAAATCCAGGTTTGTTGAGTCGTTATTTTTATTATAGTCGACTTGTACTCAGTGTTTAATGGTGGTTGTAATACGCCTAGCCTAGTACTAGTTTAAAACTAAACTTTTAAAAATTAATTGCAATTTCTTGTGCAGGCCTAAATCACTTGCACACTTTTAGTCCCAATAGTTTGTAATTGTAAGAGCTGCACATAATAATAATGTTTGTAACGCATTGTTTACCTGTGGATGTTATTCCTTCCTGAAATCACTGAGTACAGTTATAAGTGGTACAAGAAGCAACCATAATTAATAATTATAAATGTAGAATAATGAGAAAAAACAATAAAAACTTGCCGTCCAAATAGATTTTACAATATAGCTCACTGCTAGTTTTTGCAATGAATTGATTAGGCTACGTGTGGAAGCTAATTCCTTTTTGGAATAGCTGAGTGCAATTATAAGCCGCACAAGAAATAACGATAATTAATTAAAAACCAGGAATAATCAGAAAACTTAAATTAAAACACAGCAGAATCATGAGGTTGAAATAGCCTTTAGACCTTATGATACATGCATTATGTTGCATTGCATCTAGAATGACGTGTCTAGAGTGTTATATAGTCCAAGATTGTATCCGTATGAGAAGTAAATGATAATATTGGCAGACGTATCGCACCATAACAAACTGCTCTGTGTCCTTCGACAACCGACAAACTGCTAGGCCTTGCAATAATAATAATAATAATAATAATAATAATTTTTTTTTTCCTAACTGGTTACTCCACCAGCAGCTAGGGGATTATATTAATTCAAAGTAAATATATGCTAATTACAATTCACGACCACCCCAAAGCTTCCACTTGTCGGGGGTGGCGTCTTCTTCACTAAATGTTGCAACTTTTTAAGGGTATTGTGGGTTCAATAGGTCTTGCCTACTGAGTCTCTAGCAACCGTTTTTTAATTACTTTTTTTGCTTTCCCAATTTTTTCTTCATTTTTTATAGCTTGAGGGTTTGGTTGAACAATTTTGTTATTAGCACATTATTTTCCCTGTCCCCATATTTATTGTATGTAATTAGTATCTGTAACCTTTGTTGTTGCCTCGTATATCTATTTTTTCCGCTGCTTTATATTTACCTATCATCGAAATAATTTTGTTTAATAATTTTAAATTTTAAGATTTTATTGCACTAATAATTCAGCATGTAGATATTTCGAAAATGTATCATTGTATTTTTTGTTAAATTTTTCCGAAAACATATTAGTTACAATTCTATCTTGTATTTTTTGTATGTAAGTGTTATTATCACGTTCCCATGTCGTGATCCCATAAATGATAACTGATTCCACTAGTGCACGGTACACCATCTTTCTAGCTTTCAAAGGAACTCCATATTTCAACTTATGTAGTGCTCCAGTTGCCGATCTTAGCTTTTTACATATTGAGTCAATTTGTGTAAAAATTCCCAACTATCCAAATACAAAGATATTTATGCTCCTCTACTACATCTATGTAATCGCTGCATTCGCATCTTATTGCGCTTTCATCATTTTGTAAGCACTCATGTTTATGCAAAGTGAACTTACTTTTCCGTTGTTTAGGCCCCCTGTTTCTTATATGTACTATTTTGGTCTTTGCACAATTTATGGTGAGCCCAATATCATGTGATCTCTGCGACAATATGATTCTTGATATATACCGAAATTCCCCCCCCCCCCTTGTATAGACCGAAAAAATTCAAATTTATTGTAATTGTGCAAGTTATATAAATCATTCTCATAATTTTTTTAATCCGTTTCACATATCGATATTATTTCAGGGTTTACTTGTGTTTTTAATATTTCTAACTCATTGTAGTATTTTTTTTAAGCTTCTTATATTAAGGTGCAGTACTCCAACGTCTTTACAATTAGAATTCATCAGCTTTATGTCTATTTCAATTACATCGACTTTCCTACAATAAAATTGCTAAAAAAAATTTCATTTTCACTCTTATTTTCAGTGTTTTTGGGGAAAGTTGCAATATTTTTACAAAAGTGCTACAAGTTATCTAAGTTTTCTACACTTTTAATTTTTTGTACTCTTGTCCCTTCTTCATTTTTCATTAATATTGTACCCTTTGATGTCGAAACATATTTGAACCCTCTCTTGTTTGCCTCTTCTATAGTTTTATATGGGAGATCCTTGTTGAAACGGGTCAAGTTTTCGTTTATGTAAATTCTTTCTTTCTCTGCGCAATTATTTTAATTGTCACGTTTGTTGATGCGAACTGTACTACTATGGGTTTAGGCTTTTCCTTATTTTTGAATTAATTCTAAAGCATTGTTCAATGTCGACATTTGCCAACTCAACCCCCAGCTCCTTTGTAACACATCGTATTTTCAGCTGTAATAAATCGTTGTCTTCGCCTTCACTTTGCGGTAGGTTGTGGATTTCGATATTTTTCTTCTGGGCTTGTTGTTGAATGTCTTGGATTTCGCTTTCTAATCTCTTTATTTTATCGTTCCTCTTTTCCAGTTCCTTCTTCATTGTATTCATAAAGCCTTCTAGGATTTTGCTCATTCTGCCTTGCCCCTGTAGTAGTTTACCAATCTTTTCTTCCATTGATATTTGTTCATTTTCCTCGCGCTCTGAATCTGATTCTCTGACCTCTACATCTGCGTCTATTTCGTTTTTTTTTTCCTTTTTATCCCTGCACGCGATGCAGACCCATTTCTGTTTTACATCTTCAGACTTTGCTTTGTATGTTCCATAGATAGATTTGAACATTCTAGATGATACGCACCGCCGCACTTTCCATAGCATCGTACTAGGGTGGCCTCTTCATGGATATCATCTTCACAACGCCGACACTTCATTGTATAGGCATTATTGTGCAGTGTTGGTTAAAACTTGAAATCCGTTCAAATCGACTTGCTGGCGGCAAGTCTTGGCATAACGCGTAAACTGTACACTATATATCGTCAGTTTGTGAACCTTCACTAGTTTTGCCTCCAATTCAGAATAGTCTGTTGAAATTACTGATTTTAACCTAAGTTTAATTTGCAATACCTTTACGGTTGAGAATTTCACTTCTTACTTCACTGTACACTGTTTCAGCGAATAATATATTAGCAAAAAACATAGGACTTTCACACAGCGGCCATATTCTTCTTTCTTTTCCTTGTCCAGTATTCCCTGGACAAGGGGCATATATTACCATCCCGCTAGCGCTTATTTGGGACAAAAGACTCATACAATAATAATAATAAAAATATACGTATATTTACAATATCTAATCCTTACAATTTTTGTAATATTTGTGCTCCCTCGTACTGTGAGGCGTGTGAGGGTCCGGCATCATCTTGGGCGGCTATTACACTGGAAACCCTCAGTCTAAAAGACGCACAATCTAAGTGGTATACAGCCTTAAAAGCTTACAACTTAAAAAAGCAACCCATTATGTGTTTTGTTTTGTTTCTTAGTGCTTAAGAGAGTGCTTTCAATTTGTTATTTATGTATAAAAATCGAGGCATTTTGAAAAGCGCAAAAAATACAAGTTAGATTTTCTAATAGTAGTGATGACAGACTTACGGTGAGAATGGGTATTTCGGGCAGGGCGGTCCCGTCGGTCTCGTCAACCTCGGTGAACCACTCGTCCTTGGTGAACATGGGCGGCATGTCGTTGATGTCCTTGACGCGGATCGAGGCCGTCCCCGTCCCCTTCAGCCCCCCACCATCCATCGCAACCACCTGCAATTCCACATATTATCACTAAATCATTTCACTGCTTAATTCCTTTACACCAACAGAAACTACAGGTATCTTATAGCGAACGAAGATCGCTACATTTAAAACATGGCCAAAATTGAAGTGAACAGTACGGTTGGTGAGTGTGACCTGTATGGAGTAGTCGGGCGTCCTCTCACGATCCAAGCAGCAGACCGCAGTCTTGATGACGCCAGTTTCTGACTCGATTTCGAAGATGGGGGATCCCGTCTCTTCCTCGATCACGTTCTTTTCGATGGAGTAGATGAGGCGGGCGTTGGTGCCTTCGCTTGGGTCGTCATAATCGACAGCCGTCATTGTCATCACCACCATTCCGGCAGTCCCATTCTCCGTCACGTTCCCGTAATAAATGCCTACAGAAAAAAAAAGTTGTACTTTAAAGCATATCCTCAGTTTGAAGGTTGTAACGGTGGAAATGTCAAACTTTGACGCATTACCTTGAGGGAAAATGGGTGCGTTGTCGTTGATGTCCTTGAGGTTGACCTGGACGTCGGCGTAGCCCACCAAGCCCTCGCCCCCCTCATCTTGAGCGAACACGGTGAACCGCCACTGGGGCCGTCCATTCGGCTGATCTCTGTCCAGTGGCTGTAACCAACGGTCATTTATCAAACTAAGCCTATTATAATTTTTTTCTTATAAGGCGAGATTGCAGGCCTATCGTCGCTCCTTGTGGAGAGAATTTACAGCAAAATTATAAATATACTTACAAAATTTGCGGTGTTTTTGCTAAGAGTAAAAAAATGTTTTTACCGCTAGGCTTTGGCCTGAAATTAACGATTGCCCCACGGGTACTGCGATATAAAAAAATTGACGAAAAAGGTTTTGCATAGATCAACATTTTATCTGGTCAATACTCGATATCCATGAAAAGGAAAAACATGCTTTGCATTGGTTGATTAGCCTGCGTGAATTAATTAGCAAAAGAGATGCAGAAGAACCGGTACGAGTGAACCAGTACCTGGTATCCTATTTACCAATTAGGATAGGTACTGTATCCCATGCTAAATAATTTGTCCTGGCATTAAATTTCGGTTGACTTGACTTTCCTTATCCCAAAGCACTGAATTGATCGTGGGGACGATTACATAGTCTGAAATGGGCAGACCAATATATCGTAGTACAACATAGTAATAATGGCAGGGTACGTTTGTCTTATATTCCTGGGACTTGAAAACTTTTACCTTTTCAAACACGGAACCATTGCTATATAGTAACGGCATATACTGTGTAATGCAATGGGTTATAGGATTTTCAGAACCAATTATCAGAGGTATGACTAGGACACCTAAGGCTAGGAACTCCTCCGAAAATTTAGAATGCGGTGCTATGGCATTTGACCTGAACGATGTTTATCTCTTATTCTTTTTTATTTAAATGCCATGCTTTTCACTAGCAGACGTGCGAAATCTTTCTATTTGCAGCTTCCTAATTCATTGGCAACGGAGGTCCGATTTTAAGAATGCTTAAAATCATGCAATTTTCCACATTTTTTCTTTTTTCAACCAAGACCCATTACGTACTTGAATATAAAAGAAGACAACTAAAATACCCTTTACATAAGATACCGGTAGTCCCCATAAAGACAACAGGGGCATACTTTATGGGAATTCGTCTTAGCCTGTCTGATTAGGGAGGCTGCCTAACTTACATCACATAATTCACTTTTTTCCTTGTTCAGTAACCCCGGACATGGTGCAATAGGCCTACATTGAAACAAAATTTAATACAAATAACTGTCACGCTCAAGCTTCCGCTTATCGAGCGATCTTAGAGGAGTGGCACTGCAAGATATAATTTTAATTAATTATAATAAAACATTTTTCTTCTTCTTCGGCCGGTACTCCCCTGCGCCGAAGGAATATGTGTATAAATTAGTTATCAATTATACCATTGTAATACAAAAATCAAAATAATAATAATATATATAACATACGGAAACACTCCAATTTTCACAATGTTGTTACAAGTGATATTATAACGGTACGTAAATGGCAAACGCATGTTGTTAGGCTTTCCTCCTAATGCTAAGTTGATTCATGGAATATATCTACAGTATGTTACACTTCTCGTTAAGAATATTACACGTGGTTAGCATTCTGCTGAGACACATTAATAGGCTTAAGTTACAACTCCTTCCCCAGAACGGAGATTATTGGTGGTCGGGCAGTACTTTGTTATGACGAGGTAAAACTAGACAAAATTGAGCCGACCTTAGAAATTGTTTCCCAATTTATGATTTTTTTACGTCTACACGCCGAATTTAATCGAAATTCATCGAGTAGTTTGTCGTCGGACATAGACAGGCAGGCACACCACCGTAAAGCTTTCCTTGTACAAATAGGAAATCACAAATCAGACCACTAAGGAAAATAGCATATGGATGTTTTGCTTACGGACGTACCTTCAAAACATAGATATCACCGGTGGTGCGGTTGATGTCGAATTTGGAGTTGGCGGGGTTGTCGGGGTCGATGCCCTGCCCGGTGAGGAAGTAGACGATGTTCTGCTGCCGGTCCTTGTCCCCGTCAGTGGCCGTCACCTACGCAACCACCACACGTCATTGTCTGCACTGCACTGCACTCCAACATTATGTTCAATAATAATGAACCCGTACATGCTTTAATGGTTATTAGTTAGTATAGGTACTAGGATTACTGCGTTCAATTTCGGTTGCCTCGACATTCCCTATCCCAAAGCACTGAATTTGTCGATGGGTGATTGCATAGTCAACAACGAAGAAACAAATATAATACTATACAACATAGTAATAATGACAATGTATTGGCGCATTCATTATCCATAATTTCTTCAAAAATTGATCATACAAACGTCTTGATCGAGTTCGTTAACCAGGTAGATCCGCCATTTTGCTTCAACTTTGCGGTGGATCAAAACCTTAAAAAGTCATATAGATCTCAGTTAATATTCGTCGCAGAGATCCAACCCGTATTATAATATACGATAGTGGTACTGTACACTCTACACGATTCCTAGGTGTCATGTCAAAGTGAAAATAATGCGAGACATTAGCAAATGGAATCAATACAGAGATTTTCGGAGCCTACGCGTCAAATTTAAACAAATTTCATCGAGCAATTTCACCACAAATCGACGGACGGACAGACATTTCGTAAAAACCACTTTTTTGGTTCCTGGGACCTCAAAACAAGTAAATCCATCCATTGGAATCTCAAAATCGACAATTTCGAACTTTCTTTATACTAAAGCACAATATAAATATGAAAACAACGAAGGCTCCAAATTTTTCTGATAAAGGAAATCAAAAGGCCTAATGTAGTGCGCTGTAAATGGTCTTATCGCCTGGAACAACGCGATAGAGTTTTACAATGATTTACTGCTGCCGCTAATTTTTCACATTTCTTCTATCATTCCTCATGTTTTCGTAACAGGTTAAACGGTCAAACATGGGCTGATGCGCTCCATCCAATCACTATGATGATCGCCCAGTAAATAAACACTTAAAGTCTATTACATTGTATAATGTCCTAGCAAGCGATTGAACCAACCAAGTGACAAACTCGTTCAAAGCAGAATCAAAATACAATTAAATACCGGGGCGCGATTGTGTAAATAATTGGAAAACCTTGCATGCACATGCAGTAGGCTATCTACTAAAACAAAGACACATTTAATGCAGTTAAAGACTGGTAACACACAACCTTACCATCACATTTGATACGAGTACAACTACTAGCCTACAGCATCCAATTTTCAATGAAAATGCAACTTACGATTATTACATTAATTTTATTATTATATATAAGTTGACATATGCTATAGTAACCACAATAATGAGTACATACAATTTCTATTAATATTCCTTAGCCACTAATCTTACTCTACCACTAGCTAAGGTCCGCCAACTTGAGTTTTTCTTCATCAAAGTGGAGGAAGCCTTGTTCGTCTGTTCAACTTTAAACGCTCCAAAACCTCACCATTTTCTTCATCATCTGTTTCAATAAAATTTGTCTGCACGATGTAGGTTTCTTTTCCACCTTTCGAAAGGTGAAACAAGATATGTGCAATAAAACAGATCATGTTCCGAATTCCATCTGCAGAAATTTAGTCATTAAATTGATGTTAAATTGAAACCCAGAAACTACAACTCAAGCATCTAAAAAAAAACATCCTTTTCTAAGTAAAAGTCAACTAATCGTATTGCCTGTTTGTCATGGTCCTACATAGGGTGCAGTCTAAAACAAACTCACCAAGTCTATAGCCGCACAGCGTCCATATTTTGTGGTAAATATAAGGCAGGTGCGGATCTTTACATAAAAAATGTGCGTCAGGTACGTGTTTCGATAACCCTAGTACTAAAATAGTAGCATTTGGAAAAAAAATAATACTTTTTGGGGACTGATTAGAGAAAAAAATAAATTCCTATTAAAGTCATGTTGTACAAATGCATATTAGATTAGATTAGATTAGTTTAGTAATGGGGCGATGCTGCTACTTGAGCTTGGCTCACTCTGACCTTAAAGATCTATTGTGAATCCCCGTACTTTTAGTCCTGGTCAGTCAGCAGGTCCCGTAAAAACCTGCACAACTGCCCAGGGGCCAACTGGCAAGCCTCCCTTGGTGATAGAAACCAAGAGGACGTTGCTAGCAGCCGTCTGTTCTTTACTGCCGGACACGAGCAGATGATATGCTCAGCCTTTTCTTTGCAGAATCGGCAGGTGTCATTCAAGACTTTACCCATGTTCTTTAAATGGTAGTTCACGTGGCAGTGTCCTGTGAGTGCACCTGTAAGTACCTTAAGTTCAGGCTTGCTGAGGTTCAGTGCTTTGGCGGTATAGCTCTTAGAGTGAGTGAGGAATATTTTGGATTGTCTGTGGCCTGTGACAGACTTCCAGTATGCTTCCTTTCTCTTTTCTTCCCATACGCCAATCTCTAGGGTTTGGCGGTTTCTCGGGAAGGCGCAGAAGGGTTCAGGCCCAATGAAGGGTAGCGCGCTCCCTTCTCTCGCCAAGGCGTCGGCATTTTCATTGCCTTCGATCCCGGCGTGTCCTGGAACCCACATGAGGGTGACTTTATTCGTCACTCCCAATGCATATTAGGTCGCCAATAATTTTTAATTCGTAGGTTCCGCAATATCAAGGTTCAAATAAGTCAAGGACATGACCTGTCGTATTAGAAATTGAAATTTACAACTCCACTTCAAACCAAGATTTTTGTGGAGTAACTAAGCCTAAGCAATTGCTGAAAACGAAATGAAATGAAACTCTCTGAAGAAAGAAAGTCAATTAGAAAGTTTGCAGAGACGGTTTCTTTAACAGCTTCCATCGCAAAATTACGAACAGCAACATAAAAACCTAAAAATTTACATCTGCATGTCACTTTCAACTGCTCCTTGAATAGAACGAGCAAAGTAATTAGCTGGAGCCTTTTCTTCCTTTCATGCAGGCAAGGATACCAAAATTAGACCTTGTACATTTTTTCGACTTGCAATACAAATTGGTTAAGTCCTACAATTCTACCATGGTAAATGATTGTCCTATGGTTAAATCACGGTTGCCTCGTGCATCCCTATCTCAAAGAACCGGTCCGAGTTTACTCGAACATGCTTTCCAATTTATCAAGTAGTAGCTAGAGAAAATGAGTAATTTCGTGGTAAATAATTTTCCTATAGTTAAATTTCGGGAATCTCAGGGGGGGGGGGGTTGTCCACCTGACGTCACTGGAGGTGAGGTAAATTCTAGATAGGTCAGACCTACAAATTACCACACAGCAATAATGGCAGGGCACGCAATGCATTTGACCGTGAATTTTCAATCATTTTTTCAGAAACATTTTTTTTTTGGAAAGCAACCTGTCCGGTTTCGTTACTCAATTTAACACCAAAAACATGCCTGAAGGTAGAAATTATCGATGGAAAGGTTTCACAGAAAAATTATTTTTTAGTCATTTTTCATGAATATTGAGTTATTTTTATTTTTTTACCCCCAGAAGCAAACTATCAAGGGGCAAGCGACCCCACGCATTATGTCAACATTAATAACGACTACAATATATGTGAATTTAAAAGAAATCGTTGGAGCCGTTTTGGAGTAATAATTTTTTTAGACGTTTTTTGGAGTTTTTTGAGAATAAAACCCCCCCAAATTAAGTTAGTCTAAACTAAAAAAAATGGACCCGAGGTATGGTATGATTTTTGTGAACCTACATGCCGAATTTCATCAAAATCGGCTGAGTAGTTTGCCCGGAAATCGACGCACAGACAGACAGAACGACAGACAGACAGACAGACATTTCGTAAAAACCACTTTTTTGGGTTCCTGGGACCTTAAAACGTGTAAATCCGTTGAAATCTCGGAATCGAAAATTTCGACCGTCACAAAGCTTTCCTTATACTACGTATAAGTTGGAAAGCAAAAACTGAATTGATATACTGCATGGTCTTGAACGGGCAGACCAATATAATACAACACAGTAACGGCATGGCACGGTATGCTATGTGTTGGATCATGAATTATCCATAATTTCTTCAAAAAATATTTTTTAATTAAATTCCAAACCCTGACTATGAGTGTATGTGTGTATTTCCAATGCAATATACAGTATTCAGGACATGTAGCGTAGTGGTACAGACTCTGACTCTGACTTTCACTCGCAAAGTTGTTGGTTCGAGTCCCACACTGGCTACATTTTCTGGCCATGCTTCGGAGAGCATGTAAAGCAGGCGGTCCCGGGTCTTCCTAGTTGAGTGTAAGAGTGTAACTCCGCTAGGTTGGCTTAGTAATAGAAACAATAAAAAGTCCTCATTTATTTATTTATTTATATACATTAGAATTGTTATCGCTGGGCTTTAGAAGCCCGTACGGGATCAGTACCTGTTACACTGTTGCTGTTTTTTCTCTCAAATAAAAAAATATTCTGCTAAAAAAATTTAAGATTAAAAATTACTAATTTTGTATTATGTGTATTCTTTTTACTTTTTACTGGGGAAAGCAACTTGTTCGGTTTTATTACTCTATTTAACTAGGTGTTACAGTGTACAGCCCGTAGCAAATTGACAACCCGAAATTTATTCCTTTTTATTTTTTATTTAATTAACTAAGCATGTTATTAAAGATGTGGCTCATCAAAGTTGTAAAAGACTACTTCATGCATCATATTATAAGATATTTTTAATTTTCGAAATTGTACTTTTTTCATGAACATGCAGATATTTTATAAACAATAACTTTTCACGTAAAAGCGATTTTATAAAAAAACTACAATTTCGAAAACTAAAAATACCTAATTATATGATGCATGAAGTAGTCTTCTACAACTTTGATGAGCCAAATCATTAATAACATGCTTAGTTAATTAAATAAAAAATAAAAAGTAATAAATTTCGTGTTGCCAATTCCCTACGGGCTGTACACTCTTAACCTACTTCAGATTGGACAGCATTGATCGATAGGTTCTGTTAAAAAATTTTTTTTAGTAATTTTTCATTAAAATTGAGTCTTTTTTTTATTTTTCCGCCCCAGAGCCAAACCATCAACGGGTAAGCGACCCATTGGATTTTGTTTTTATTAATAACCACTACAATATACAGTATGTGAGTCTGTGAGGAATCGTAGGAGCCATTTTTTGGAGTTTTTGCTTTCCAATTTATACGTAGTATAGGGAAAGCTTTGTGATGGCCGAAATTTTCGATTCCGAGATTTCAACGGATTTACACGTTTTGAGGTCCCAGGAACCCAAAAAACTGGTTTTTACGAAATGTCTGTCTGTCTGCCAGTGCATCGATTTCCGGGCAAACTACTCGGTCGATTTTGATGAAATTTAGCATGTAGGTTTACAAAAATTATTTCTCAAAAACGATTACTTTTAAATTCTCATATATTGTAGTCTGTATTAATGTTGACAAAATGCGCGGGGGTCGCTTGCCCCTTGATAGTTTGCTTCTGGGGGTAAAAAAATAAAAATTACTAAATTTTAATGAAAAATGACTAAAAAATAATTTTTCAGTGAAACCTTTCTATCCACGATTTCTACCTTCAGGCATGTTTTAGATGTTAAATTGATTAACGAAACCGGATAGGTTGCTTTCCCAAAAAATATTTGGTTTTGCACAATTTTTTTTTTTTTTTTTTAATGCATTGCGTGCCCTGCCATTATTGCTGTGTGGTAATTAATGTGTTCGTCCGATCTATCTATGTAGAATTTATCTCACTTCCAGTGACGTCAGGTGGACAACCCCCCCCCCCCCAGATATCGTAAATTTAACCACTGGAAAATTATTTACCAAGAAATTACTCATATTCTCTATCTACCAACGTAGATAAATTGGAAAGCATGTTCGAGAAAACTCGGACCGGTTCTTTAGGGTTGGGCTCCCCAAAAATTTAAAAAACGGTCTTGAGTTATTATTTTTGTGAACCTAAATGCAAATTTCATCCAAATCCAATCATCCAACCGATGAACAGACAGGCAGACAGAAATTTTGTAAAGAACACTTTTATATTTCTGGGACCTGAAAACGTGTAAATCCATTGAATTCTCGAAATCTAAAATTTGGACCATCACAAAGTTTTCTTTATACTAACGTATAAATAGGAAAGCAATAACTTACTTTTAAACATATCAGGCTTATTGCGAGTTCTACCCATTTACACGAAGAACCGACGGCGGAAACGTTGAGTGCCTGTGCTCCGGATGCCCATCTAGCCCGCCCGGTACAGGTATTATGATAGTTCCATGGTTAAATATCTGTTGCCAGATGGTCCCTGCGCTAAGGCAGAGTCTATAGGTAGAATGATACAAGAATAATAATATGGTACCGGTATGCGAAAGATCCACCACTGATGTTCTAACTTTACGCCCTATGCGTTAAACACGAAAAAAAGTCGGCAAACGAGGTGCTGGGTGCTCTGAGGTATCCCAGTATGCCGTCATCACTGCCAAGTTGACGCTTGTCGGAACTCTTGCAGAAAATAGGTGTGCATTGATTACCTGGAGTATGGTGTATGGGTAGGGGCCATGGTGCTCCTCCCTGAGCGTGGCCGCGTAGACCGGGCTGGTGAACGCGGGCGGCAGGTCGTTCACGTCCTTGATGTTGATGATGATGAACGTGTAGTTCTCCATGAGACTGTCGGAGGCCGTCAGCCGCAACGTGTACTGGACACAAACCAACCAAATAACATGCGCGCGTCATCAACTCACCTACCGCTAATTCATGGAATATTGCGTGCAACAGTAGCTTAACATAAAAAAAGCTACACAAACAAGCAACACAAAGCGCAAAACATACACATAACAATGCAAATCAGCTCACTCAATACACGAGTTATATGTTTCTAATTTGATTGCGTGATGACGCGTAAATGGACTTAAATGAGCTGATCCGATAATTAACATGGCAGGCACGAGTAATACAAGCTGGTGTGGACCTGCAAGACTCGCTTGGGGAGGTTGCGGTCGTCCTCCTCGGTGATCTGCGTCCTGTAGGTGGGCCTCTCGAACACGGGCGGGTTGTCGTTGACGTCCTTGACGTGAATTACGACAGTCGTGTAGTTCTCCTTTAGGTTGTCGGACGCCGCCAGCCGCAGCTCGTACTGCAACACCCCAAGCACCCATTCTCAATTTCAACCGCGTTTTAAACACTTCAATTCACAGTCAGAAGAAAATCTGCAACTAATAACATTAATAGTATGATATACGATGTAAATGTGCGACGAAAACGTCCATAGCTATAAATAAGCATATATATATACATATCAATGTCGGGCAAACTATGGTGAGTATAGCAGCATAACTCACAATTCCAATTGCCCATTAGTTATGTCTGTTATGTGCAATACAGCTGCAAATACTCGTCCTTTGATACTTAACTTGGAGATTAGTTAACTCAATGTTCATTATATCGCAGGATCCGCCCACAGGAGGAATGTTGAATTTGAGTAAACTTGCGTCAAGATTACACGGACGTTATTTGAACAAGTTTGAACAACTTAATATAAACTAAACGTACTCGTATATGGTATTTTACTGATATGTACCGTACGCTATAGACAAAGCAATCAGGGCCACATGAACGCGTTCAACCTACCACAAGGGATTTAAAAGATTAATGTAAATGCCTTCTCTTTGTGTTGCCATGCAAGTGCGGAATGGATGGGGGCAATCAATATCATTAATTGACCAGTTTGATAAATGCTGCGTTTTCGATACAATTTTGTACTAGTGCGATTTCCAGTCAAAATCTCTCTATCATTAAAATCACTTCATTCTCGCAGTCTTTTGACAACCGCTCCTCCCTCCGCCTCCTATATAGTTTCAAGGATATCCGACATCTGCTCCAAAATGAGAAACCAATTTCAACTGTGTAGGACGCCTATAATGCATAATCTCAACGGCACTACAGCTCTTATCTCGGCAAGTGGCGTGAGTTTTGTAGTGGCCATGGGCCCACACAATAGTCCACCACCAATTATCCCCGAGCAAAAGGTTAAATTATCGATGTCATCACATTGAAGCCTACTATATCTTAACTTAGACATGCCATTGCTGAAGTAACTTGTAAGTTTGATAATGACCATGTCCGATCCAGTATTTTCAATATTACTGCTAGATACCATTGTTGCTTTCCTATCTGTCTGTTAGTATAAGGTTTTTACTGTCTGTTGGTCGATTTGCGGGCAAACTACCATAGGTGGATTTTCATTAAAATTGGCATGTAGGTTGACAGAAATCATATCTCGGAATTTTTTTTTTGTTTTTTACTTTTGGCTAACTCAATTTTGAGGCGTTTCAACCTAAAAGACTCAAAATAAACGGCAAAATTCTCAAAAAAACGACTACAACGATTCTCTTTAAATTCACATATATCCTATTGCAGCCGTTATAAATGAAAACAAAATCCAACAGGTCGCTGGCCCCTTGTTACTTTGGGTTTCGTGACAAAAAAATAAACAAGACTCAATTTTCATGAAAATTGACTAAAAATAAATTTTCAGCGGAACCTTCCTATCGATGCTTTCCAACTTGAGATATCTTTTATATATTTTTATATTTTATATATTAGATGTTAAATAGAGTAACTAAACCGATAATTTCGACCATCACACAGCTTTCCTTACACTAACTTATAAATAGGAAACCAATAACATCCTTCTACTACACATCCTGAAAACAATTTATATTAAACATGCTTGTCGATTTCTGGCACCATTAATCGTGCGACTTTACGAACAGCCCCAAGTGGTTTCGAATCAACTGTAATCAAGAGGTCCACCCTGTCAGTCTACTCCTCTTCTCCCTGAGGTGAAGGAGTCTGCCCTTAACAGACTTACTACCCCGCCAGGCTGACAGGGTCACTTATACCAGAAAAAACAAACTAACATGCAGCTGAAATACCTATACCTACTCTCCACTTTCATTTTAGAATCAATATTTCCTAAACTAGCCAGGGACTGTCGACTCCGTAGCCTGGTAAAGGAAACACTCAAATTTTGCTGAAGGACCAATACAACTTTACCTATAACATAGTACAGTTAAGCAAGTCGATTAAAAGCTGAAAATGTTGAAATAAATATTATTTTATTGTAAAACAGCATATAGTCAGGCATAGTTCTGTAAATAACGTAGAGTTGATATTGTTGAGCTATCTATACCATACTGTAAGACTGTAAGAGAAAAACCAGCAATATACTGAACAAGCAGTCATGAGTTTTTACATTTTAGCAAAGCATATATATTATATTATGTAGATATGCAATGGATCCCAACCAAAACACTTCGTGTAAAAACAAGCCAAGTTCCTACCTATTGTAAGTGTGTAAAAAGTTTAGCCAATTAAGGTTGTCAGACACAGAAGTTGGCCAAGTTCTTTGGCCAATTAATGTTGTCAGAATCATCAGTTGACCAAGTTCCTTGGTCTTTAAATGTTGTGAGGTATGAAATCTTTTCAATTTGATTATTAGGCCTAGAAGTTGCCAAACTTCTTAGGTCTAGTAAAGTTGTCAGGTACGAAATCGCTCAAAGTTTATTTTTTAACTGAGAAACACAAACAACTTGGCCATGCGGATGCTGAAATGCAGGTGTAGGTCTTAGTTAACTGTACTTAAAAAACATTACTACCATATTAAACTTTTAATAACATGGAAGTAGACTTCTTGTATAATATACTAACGGGACCTCACTTCGATATTAACGTGTAATAACATTGAAGAGAAACTGACGAGATGCTACAACGCTGGCCAAGTTGTTTGTGTTCCTCAGTTTAAAAATAAACTTTGAGCGATTTAGTACCTGACAACTTTACTAGACCTAAGAAGTTTGGCAACTTCTAGGCCTAATAATCAAATTGAAAAGATTTCGTACCTCACAACATTTAAAGACCAAGGAACTTGGTCAACTGATGATTCTGACAACATTAATTGGCCAAAGAACTTGGCCAACTTCTGTGTCTGACAACCTTAATTAGCTAAACTTTTTACACACGTACAATAGGTAGGAATTTGGCTTGTTTTTACACGAAGTGTTTTGGTTGGGATCTCATAATTTTTTGCTGTACGGTAGGTCTACTTATGGGAGTCCCCGGAAAATAAAAATCTGCTTATATTTCGAATAAAAAGAGAAACTCAATACAAACTCAACTGCAAAAAACGGTAGAAACTCAGAAACCCCCAGGAATCCCCTGGAACACAATAGACCTAACCTCGAACCCCCCCCCCCCCCCCCAGAATCCCCTGGAAGACAAATAAAATGATTATTAATGTCCCTCGACTTCGAGGTCTACACCAACACATTAAAAATGGGCAAAAGTAAAAACTCCCAGAGAAAATTACTCGACAGAAATCGATGAAACTTTCCATACTTATAGAGCATGGTCCCAAACCAATAAAAAAATTATGAAAAGACCTCTACTTTATTGACTGAGCAGCGGCCAGTAATGTCACAAAATAAATATGAATTTGTTTCAATTTTGCGCATAGTTCAGGTAATAAACCAGCTCGGACTCTTGTCATAATTTTCTTTTAGTTTCTTACCACCCCCAATAAGTGTGAAAAATTTCATCTTTCTACGATCAGTGGTTCTCTCCAAACATTTGTGACAATTTGTTCCGCCATTTTTGACATTTCGGGGGTTTCAGATCTCAGCCCCCTGATTAGGTAGAGCGATGACATTTTGCACATTTGTTCACAAGGCCATGACTAGAAAACCTGCAAAATTTGGTTGGTTGCTGGGTGCAACACGAGCTCTACACCAACAGATTAAAAAATGGGCAAAAGTAAAAGAACTCCCAGAGAAAACCGCTCGAAAGAAATCTATGAAACATTCTATACTTCTAGAACATGGTCCTAAACCAATAAAAAAATTATGAAAAGAAATCTACCTACTTCATTGGGTAAACCGCGGCCAATAATGTATTAGAAAAAAATATGAATTTGTTACAATTTTGCCCATAGCTCAGGTAATAAACCAGCTAGTACTCATGTCATAATTTTTTCTTAGTTTCTTACCACCCTCAATAAGTGAGAAAAATTTCATCTTTCTACGATCAGTGGTTCTCTCCAAACATTTGTGTCAATATGTCCGCCATTTTTGACGTTTTAGGGGTATCAGATCTCAGCCCCCTCATTTAGGTCTTCTTCTTCTGTAGTTGCAATCTAGCGATTGGTTTGCAGCAAATCTTTCCACCTCCTTCTCCACTCCTCCCTGTCTTGGGCCGTTCTCTTGAGTTCCAAGTAGGTTCCGCATCTCATATATTTCTTGAGGTCTTCTGCGTACGCCTTCCTTGGTCGCCCTCTTGCATTGGTGCCTTCGATTGTGCCTTCTATTATGGTGCTTAAGAGTCCTACCTGTCTGATCAGGTGACCCATCCATTTTGCTCTTCTCACCGAAATGGAGGCAATTAGGGATCTTTTGTCATTTACCCTTTGAAGTATCGTACCTCTTCATTCGTTATGTGGTCTCTCCAAGATATTTTCATCATTCTCTTATAGCACCACATTTCGAAAGCCTCCAGCTTCTTTTTGCTTCCTTCGTGTATGCACCATGTCTCACAGCCATAAAGCAGTATGCTCCATACTAGTGATTTTTTTAACATTTATGTCGATGTTGTTAGCCTCAAATATCTTCGACTTTTTGTTAAACGCTAGCCGGGCCATTTGAAGTCTGCTGGAGATTTCGGCGCATGATTTTCCATCGTGCGTTATTTTACTGCCAAGGTATGGAAAACTATTTAGGTAGAGAGATGAAATTTTGCACATTTATTAACAAGGCTATGACTAGAAAACCTGCAAAATTTGGTTAAGCTGGGTCCCATAGGAGCGCTACAGGAGCAGCTCAAAAAGGCCGATTTTGGGGTTTTCGTTGTTTAGAGAAAGACTACTCTTGGCAGCGCTCAAACTGGAGGTTGCTTGAAACAGTTGATGGTGGGTTTATATGGTTTGATATGATTTCGGGGGTGTGTAGGAACTTGGCTCGCGCGTTGATAGATATAAGAAACAGACTTCTCAAAATTGTAGTATGGAGTGTGCTCTTGTACGGAAGTGAAACATGATGCGCTTATCAACAGAACCAAAAAAGATAGAAGCCTTTGAGATTTGGTACCACTATAGAAGGATCTTGAAAATACCATGGCGAGACCAAACAACTAACGAAGACGTGTTCCTTAGAAGAAAAATATATACACAATATATGCATTTATACTGTATATATTATTGCCGCCATTTCAATAAGAAGAGCCAAATGGATGGGGCATATTCTGAGACATGAAGGAATCCTCAAGCACATCATTGAGAGTATGGTCTCCAGGAGGACAACGGAGGAAGGAGTACCTGGTTGACATCAGAAGGACCAAAAATGCGACACCTGCCGCGGCACTAAAAAGAGGCACAGACAATAATGGAGAAGGAGATTGAAACATTCGCTGCTAACCAATCGATAGACTGAAACACCAGAAGAAGATATAAAGGATTTTATTTTTACACTTGTTAGGGGCGAAATATCAACTTTTAGGGCATCTAATTATGCTTTTGCCACTGCATTCTAATTTCTTACCATTAAAATAGCATCATTGGCATCACATGAGAATTATATCGCGAAATATGGGCGATTTTGGGATTCGCAAAATCGCGACTTTGAAGAGCTGATTCTGAAAAACGCAAAGAGTGACCATCTTAGGACTTTTTATGAGCACTTAGTTTTATCATACGGGTTTGTTTCGTCTACCTGGGTACATTGACAGTAGGTGATATACTGCGAATCGAACAGAGTTAGTGGAAAATACTAAAATAGGTAACCGTTAAGTTATGTTGTTATGGCTTGTTTATGGAGATTGGTGACATGTACTGCAGTGTAAGTAGAGTGAAATTATCGAATAGCAATTAAACCATTGAGCTGGCTCCGGCACACATTTAATTATATCCTGCTGACCCAATTGTTGTAATGACTTTCCGATACCGATATTAACTAACGTCCAAACTTACCATATCACAGCAAATCGAGCACGCGGCATAAAATTTAATGTACCTACTCGCGAAAATATTAATGTGGCGAAAATGTATGTGAAATATAATAATAGAGAGATCGAGAATAGAAGATTTTTTTTAATAATAAGGGCGGATTCTACATTTAGGCCTAAGTACCACATATACTGCTCTACATAATATGTAGGCTTCTTTCCCCCAATAATGTTCGTTATAAATTCTCGAATCGCCTTAATCATGTTCCCTATAACATAACTTATCGAACAGCCTAACCAGGAACATAGGTAGCCTGTAATTGGTATTGACCCGAAATACCTAATATTAGTGCCTTTGGCCTAGGCAGATGAAACCCAAGAGGTGACAAGCTAGCCGAGTTCTGTTCAGACACGATTTTGCAGCTACAAACACACTCTTTGAACACCACCCGAGAAGGAGATACACGTGGATGTCTCCTGGGGACAGAACAAGGCTGCAACTTGACTACATACTAATTAGAAACAGATTTATAAATCAGCTGAAAAACTGTAGGGCTTACGCCAGCCCGGATATAGATAGTGACCATAATATGGTCAAGGCAAAGAGCATACTTAAACTAAAGAAATTGGCGAAAAGAAAAGTAATTAAACTGAACCTAGAAAAATTCAGATACCAAGATGTAAGGGATGAATACCAAAGGAAGAGTGATGAAAACATAGGGTACCTTGATGAAAACAATGATCTTAATGAAAAATGGACTAAGATACGAGAAGGAATAAAACAAATAGCTGAAGAAGTGCTTGGTAGAAGAGTAGCTGATTTTGCTAGAAGGGACTGGATAACCGATGATATATTACAGCTCATACAGGAAAAAAAACAGCTAAAAAGAATGGAGATGATATACTCTACAGAGAACTTCGCAACAAAATTAACAGGCAATCGAGAATTGCTGAAGAAAACTATTATCAAGATAAGTGTAACGATATAGACCAATGTGGAACCACGGAAAAGGGATATGTCCTAGTGAAAGAGTTCTTTGGATTAAATAAAGGAAAAAGTGGGGCCATACAGGCGTCAAATGGAAATATGCTCTTCGAAGATGACCCGATTAGCAAGAGATGGAAGGAGTACATAAAGAAAGTTTATACTGTGGAAATGAACTCTACGAAGAACATGAAATAATAAAGATGTCGACAACACTATTGATAAAGAAATAGGAAACAGCATCTTAAGGGAAGAGTTTGACAAGGCAATTAAAAGACTAAAAGACAGAAAATCTCCTGGCATAGAAGACATTCACGCAGAGCTTTTAAAGAACTCAGGGGAAGGTACGAAAACAGCGCTTTTCAAAATCATTTCTGATGTATACGAGTCAAGGCAAGTGCCCGTAGATTTTAAGAAATGCCTTATAGTGACCCTGCCAAAGAAAGACGGTGCAGTAAAATGCGAACAACACCGCACTCTAAGCCTTATGTCACACGCGTCAAAAATTCTCACAAATATCATGCTGAATAGAATCGAACCTGTTATAGATAGAGCTCTAACGCAAGACGAATGTGGCTTTAGGAGAGGCATGGGGGCAAGAGAAGCCATTCTAGCCCTACGCTTAATACTTGAAAAAAGACTGAAAAGGGAAAATACACATATATTGCGTATGTAGATCTAGAAAAAGCTATTGACAAAGTGTCCTGGAAAAAGTCATTTGAGATCCTTAGAAAAGCCGGGATAAAGCACAAGGACAGAATCAATCAGAATCAAAATCCATATCATAACACAGTATGGTAAGATGAAAATTTTATAAATTTCTCAAATTCAAGAAACGCATCACTAATAATATTTATAACAATAAATATTGCTTTGATTTTGTTCTATGATGATCCTAAAACCGTTCCACTAACGTTGCTACAGTAGTTGAAGACAATTAACTAACATTCAGAAAATTTTAATTTTAATTTTGACATTGGAGTCGTGAATTCGTAAAAAGTGCAACAGATCGACAATTTTAGCTAAAAAAATAAGCAATGTCCACTTGTGACCTTAATGCATTAAATTTGGAATGGAACCCCCGTATGTTTTGTGTATACAAACACATGCAAAGTAGTTCTATCTGATTTGAATATGCGGCATAGGGCATTTACATGGAGAGGCGGGACTTGTCCCCGACTTGGTAAAGCATTAAGGGATATTTCCATGTGCATTTGCAAACTTTTCTGGGCGAGCAGTAGTACTTATCTATTATAAATTAAGTTATAATATGGCAGAGACTTATTAATGATGTCTGCTACTATATTATAACTTAATTCATAATAGATAAGTTAAGTATCTACATAATAGTCTCCTTAAAACAAAAGAACCGGTCCGAGTTTACTCGAACATGCTTTCCAATTTATCAAGTAGTAGCTAGAGAAAATGAGTAATTTCGTGGTAAATAATTTTCCTATAGTTAAATTTCGGGCATCTCAGGGGGGGGGGGTTGTCCACCTGACGTCACTGGAGGTGAGGTAAATTCTAGATAGGTCAGACCTACAAATTACCACACAGCAGGGCACGCAATGCATTTCACCGTGAATTTTCTATCATTTTTTCAAAAACATTTTTTTTGGGAAAGCAACCTGTCCGGTTTCGTTGCTCAATTTAACACCAAAAACATGCCTGAAGGTAGAAATTATCGATGGAAAGGTTTCACAGAAAAATTATTTTTTAGTCATTTTTCATTAAAATTTAGTAATTTTTATTTATTTACCCCCAGAAGCAAACTATCAAGGGGCAAGCGACCCCACGCATTATGTCCTTTCTGGTAGAGCAACCTGTCCAATTTCGTTACTCAATTAAACACCTAAAACATACCTGAAGGTAGAAATCATCGATAGAAAGGTTTCGCAGAAAAATTATTTTTTAGTCACTTTTCATTAAAACTTAATTATTTTTATTTTTTTACCCCAAGAAGCAACCTATCAAGGGGCAAGCGACCCCCCACATTTCGTTAACATTAATAACGACTACAATATATGTGAATTTAAAAGAAATCGTTGTAGCCGTTTTTGAGAAATAATTTTTTTTAGACCTTTTTTGCAGTTTTTTGAGAATAAAACCCCCCCAAATTAAGTTAGCCTCAAATAAAAAAAATCGTTCCGAGGTATGATTTTTGTGAACCTACATGCCGAATTTCATCAAAATCGACCGAGTAGTTTGCCCGGAAATCGACGCACAGACAGACAGCCATTTCGTAAAAACCTGGGACCATAAAACGTGTAAATCCGCTGAAATCTCGGAATCGAAAATTTCGACCGTCACAAAGCTTCCCTTATACTACTTATAAATTGGAAAGCAAAAACCTCAAATCACAAATGAAGTAAATTCGCCGGTGGAATTGCCGCCTTACCGAGCGCACTCCCGCGGACCCCGCCCACCTGTGTCAGTACACAGTAAATAATAATTATTATCCATCAAGTTAAATTTCCCAATGGCGTGTTTATTTTTTGATGTTTTAGTTTTTTGTCTTTTATAAGTTTTTATAAATATTTATGGACTGTCCCTTAATTCCGAGGCTTTTCATTTTTTTTTTTTTTCGTGTTACGGCGTTCCACTAATAATCAATGTATCGAGAATGGGGGACGTGATCTAAATGTTCTGATCTTCGAAACTATGTAGGCATATGACAAAAGTGTATAGTCTCGCCTCCCGAACGAGACCACTAACACTCCGCTTCGACATCAACCGACCGAATGGCGCGCGCGAAGTTATGCTGCCACACCCTGTAGTTAAAAATTGAGAGCGGGCAAAAATTTTTTTTAAACATTTTTCTATACTACTTACAACACATTTTCAAAGTTTTTATAAAGAACCGGTCCGAGTTTACTCGAACATGCTTACCAATTTATATAGAAGTAGATATAGACATGTGTAATTTCATAGGAAATAATTTCCCTATTGTTAAATTTCAGATCCCTCGAGGACTAGCAAACTATCAAGGGGCAAGCGACCCCCCTCATTTTGTTAACATTAGTAACGACTACAATATATGTGAATTTAAAAGAAATCGTTGGAGCCGTTTTTGAGAAATAATTTTTTTAGACGTTTTTTTGGAGTTTTTGAGAATAAAACCCCCCCAAATTGAGTTAGCCCAAAATAAAAACAAAATGGTCCCGAGGCATGATTTTTGTAAACCTACATATATGCCAAATTTCACCAAAATCGACTGAGTAGTTTGCCCTGAAATCAGTGAACAGATAGACAGAGCGACAGACAGTGCGACAGAGCGACAGACAGACAGACATTTCGTAAAAACACTTTTTTGGGTTCCTGGGACCTCAAAACGTGTAAATCCGTTGAAATCTCGGAATCGAAAATTTCGAACATCACAAAACTTTCCTTATACTACGTATAAATTGGAAAGCAATAATCATGGACTTCCCTGGATTCTGAGGTATAAAGCTTACGGCACTCCGCTATTTGACAAGTCGTTGAGACGTAATGCAGTGTTATGTTTGGGAACAATATATATTATAGTGTCTGATTTCAACACTGATAACAGTTACATTGTAGTATTATCTGGTATATATAACACTGACATTAAATTAACTTTGGTTGAAGAGGTAACCTCCTCGTTATAACAGAAATTAGAGGATATGGAAAAAACCGGGCTTGGCGGGATTCGAATCTACGATCTACGCCTAACCGGGGCGTCGTCTTAACCGCTCCCGTCTAGCCCGGTTTTTTCCATATCCTCTAATTTCGGTTATAACGAGGAGGTCACCTCTTCAACCAAAGTTAATTTAATGTCAGTGTTATATATGCGATATAATACTACAATGTAATGAATAAAGCATTGCCTTTATGCAATTAAGTCAGCTCACAGACCTGTTCGGTTAGATAGTTGTGTAGTTGTGCTAACCTGTCTAGCAACAGGAATCATGTCAATTAGAGCATAAGTAGAGGATTTGGCATTTACTGGACTTGTCGGGGCTTGTGGTCCAGCGGTTAAGACGACGCCCCGGTTAGGCGTAGATCGTGGGTTCGAATCCCGCCAAGCCCGGTTTTTTCCATATCCTCTAATTTCGGTTACTGATAACAGTTATAGCCTACATGATAGTATCCTGGTAAGTACCTTGTCAGGTTATACTTTGTTTAAAAAAATAACGCCGAAATATGCCATGAAACCTATTTAGTGTCCTCAAACATTGAAAAGTTTGATTGAGTAAGAAACATGGCACAAATTCATTTGAACTAGTTAAACATTAAATAAAAATGCCGCTGTAGCTAGGTACTAGCTCACCTATAATAACCCGGTATAACACCGATATAGGCTGTAGAGCCCGCTATATGGGGATATTTATTATATGGTAATGAAAAACATCAGCGATTGACTGCATGACACGAACAAAAACTTCTTTATATAGGGAGTATTTTAGAATCTTAGACCTTAGACCGACATTTTAGGCAATGCAAAGTAGGTAACAGAGTAAAGTTGTAATAATTTACCAACTTGAGGATGAAGGTAAAACAAAGACAGACGTACAATTATAACTATATAGTAAAAAAAGAAATGTTATAAGCAATGGAGACTGTGTGCACTGGTCAGAGACTCAGAGTTGTTTATGCAGGATATGATAGGCATGTCGGGACAGGGAGGTACTCACCCGCTTCCTGGTCTCGTAGTCGAGGGCGCCGGCCACGTAGATGGCGCCCGTCATGTTCTTTACCGCGAACGCTCCGCCCACGTTCCCGCTCGTGATTTCGTACCGAATCCTTGAGGCTGCAACAGACAGTAGCGAGTATAATGTGCGTGTTTTTTGTAACGTTTCTAATCATTTTCAATTAAATGTAAACATAATTTGCATGATATAGACTTGTGCTGATAATATTGTACTCAATTGCATAATAATGAGTGACTCTTGACAGCTAGGTTTAAGGCTAATACACCTGTGTACCCATGGCCTGCTGACTGCTGTCAAATTGTCATTAGTAGCCAATCAGGGCGGTAGTTGCATGTCTTTAGAATTTAGACTACTGATGGTTAGGGCCAGGCTCCCTGAAGTCATGAAGGGCAATTCCGAGTCGACTGCAGACGGTTGAGACGAGAGAGAGGGCAGTCATAAGTTTAGGGTAAGTGTATTTCATATTTTATATTTTAATTAAGTTTTTTTTTATTTGGTGCAGACTCCAAGCCTGTAGTCTATTTACTACGTGTCATGTGCAGTGCCGGGATTGGCTATGGGGCCACCGGGGCCTTGGCCCCAGGGCCCCCACAAAAAGCCACAAAATACAAAATTTACAGTAGGTATATTGTAGATTAGAATACCAAAACAAACCAATAAGGCAAGTAAACACATGTTCCCATAATTGACCAGTTTATGCTGTCACTGGATTGTTGAAAGTTGAGAATTAAATAAATCTATTAAAAATACTCATGACACCGAGAAAGGGCCCCCACACAATTCCGGCCAAGCCCGGCACTGGTCATGTGGTTGCTATATATTGTAATTGATAAATAATAATTGTAATTGATAATGCACACCGACGTCGACTAAGTCCCAGTCTTATTTTAAGGCGAAATAATGTGAGAGTGGCACTAATAGTTGCGGCAAGACGCACTTAAACACGAATTTATCGTTAAACAGTAACTAATGACTGAGCTATGAGTACAATCTAGGACAGACGGTGTTAAGTATTTGTTAATGTTTTTCCTGTTATAAAACGAAATTCTATCACATGGGTTCAGATGGATATGTTACATGATTTTTCGGTAGAGTACAACACTAATAAACTTGCAACTGGTAGGTTCAGTGATTATCTGGTTTGCGCTTTTGTTCATATTCAGAAATAATTTAGGTAACCATATCGAGTCCCTTTAATAGGCATTCAGAGAGTGTTGGGACAAACTGTTTACGTTTCAGTTGAAATCTGATTAGCCAGAAGTAATGAGGAAGCTTCCAACGATAATGAGCTGTAAATTAGCAATCAATCTTAAAATTTCCAACTTTTGGAACTTGGTCTCAACATGAAATAATTATCCATTAAAATAAATGTAACCGGGATTTTTTGTACATTTTGCATTTAATTTCACCCGTACATGCTCTCCTAATTATTATAATCTACTACTACTACCATAGCCTAATTTAGTAGTAATAAAAGTAGTAGTAATATGCAATAGTAGCAGCCAAATATGCAGTAGTTTTTGACGACGCCTAAAACAGGAGCTACTTGCTACGGCAGTTAATAATGGCTAACTTTGTTTCTTGAAATTGGTTGCAGATAATTAATTAGGATTGGCAATGATAAAGACAGTGCGATAGAATAGAATAGAATAGAATAGAAAAAATTTTTATTACATCACACAGCCGTAGCCCTTATGTGTATAAATATTACATAATATAAAGCGAAAAAACAACAACAAAAATTCCTACTGTTTATAGCCTATTGTAACTTCTTATTAAATAATTTAAATTTATATAAAAAAAAACCTACCTAACTACCAAAGAACAACGTAATATATAAATATATCCTAACTACCATTCTTACAATATAATTTGGTTACAAGTTCCTCTGTATAATTCTAAGCTTTGCATAAACGGATCTAAGGTGTCATGATCATTTAGTAAATGAGTGAGCCTGTTTACTGGAGAATTTATGGCTACGTCAATCCTGTTTTGCGGCTGGTAAAATAAGTTAAAATTTCTTGTTGGAAACTGGGGTACAATAAAATTTAGTTTGCTCAAGAAATTTTGATTGTCTTCTAGGCCATTTAATACTTTATAGATATATATGGCATCAGCAATTTTACGTCGTGCGCACAGACTCTTCGCCTCGTATTTTTCTAACAGAGTAGAATATGGTATATATGTGGGATCAATTTTATCAAACTTTCTCGTCAAATATTTTAAGAACTTTTTTTGCACTTTTTCAATTTGTTTTATTTTGGTTTGGTGGTAAGGATTCCACACCACACTACCATATTCAAGCTTGCTTCGAACAAATGAGTTGAATAATACCATAATCGTTTTCCATTCCAGGAAATAAACTGAGCATCTTTTGATGAATCCTAACATACGATAGGCCTCATTAACTTTTTTACTTATGTGGTTTTCGAACGTTAGTTTAGAGTCAAAGATAACGCCCAGATCCTTTGTCTCTTCCTTTCTCTCTAAAGGTCTATCTAACAGTGTGTACTCATTCAATATTATATCATGTTTTAACGTATATGTTATGATAAAGCATTTTTCTACATTTAGTTGAAGCTTATTTCTTTCACACCATTCTACCACTCTTTCTATGTCCCTTTGGAGTAATTTACAGTCATTTCTGTCAGTAATTTTTTTACACAGTTTAAAATCATCTGCAAATAGATAACAACTGCAACTTCTTATTACCTCTGGTAGATCATTTATTATTAATAGGAAACATAACGGTCCTAGATTTGATCCTTGCGGTACCGATGAGTTAATTGAATAGGTTTCCGAGTAGCTACCATTATATAATACTGTTTGTGTCCTACCACATAAGTAAGAGTGAAAGAGTTCTATCAGTTCATCAGAAAATCCAAATTGTCTTAATTTCCTTAGTAGGACTTCGAAATCAACTAGATCGAAGGCTTTGCGATAGTCTGTGTACACAACGTCAAATTGAAGCCTATTATTGAAGCTTAAAATAATTTCTTCTTCAAAGTTCACTAGATTTGTCACTGTTGACCGCTTACTCATGAAACCGTACTGATGCTCAGAAATTAGTGATTTCACTTGTTGAATAATTTTTTTATACAGAATAGATTCTAATATTTTACTTGGAGTGCTCAAAAGTGAAATTGGCCTATATTGATTAATCTGTTTCGCCATCGGCGTTTTAGGTATAGGGCATACAATGGAGTTTTTCCATACGGTAGGAAACTTGTTATTTTTAAGTGACAAGTTGCAAATATACCACATTGGATCAATGAGAAAGGTTGAATATAATTTATAAAAGAATTGTGGTATTCCATCTCTTCCTTTCGATTTTTTAGGCATTAATTTTTTAAATGCTTCAATGATATCACTCCTTTGAAGACAACCAATTTTTACCATATTAACTCCTACAGGTATTGGTTCTGAAATAATGGCCTGTAAATCAAAGCTGGGTGGATGCTGCGCGTACACTGATTTAAAGTAGCTGGCAAATGCTTGTGTTTTTTCTTTATCGTGTAGTAAAATGTTTCCATTATTTAACAACACTTGATCACCATTTGAATTTGACTTTTTACTTTTAATAAATTTCCAAAAATCCACTGGATTTTCCACTATATTTTTTTCTTGTTGACCATTATAAGTCCGTAAAACTTGCTTAATTTCTATTTTTAACTCGCTGCGGACTTTTGAATAAGATGCATAGTCTGAACCTAAATTAGTTTTTTTAAATTTTTTTCTTAGACGCTCTTTCAACTTAATTTTATTTATAATTTCTTTGGTAAACCAGATAGGCCACTTGCTCTTTTTAAAAGAAATTTTAGGTACAAAGGCGTTTAATAATTTATATATAATTTCATAAAACATTGTAACTGCAGCATCCACATCACTTTGTTGGTACAATTCTGACCAATCAACCTTGCTGATTGATTGAAGTAAGCCCTGACTATCAGCTTTCTGAAAATTATACTGAGCTTCTTTTGGAGTTTCAGGCCATTTTGCCTTAAAGGTACAAATAGTTATTTCTAAGCTTGGGTGATTTCTATCATTTTTAACTAAAGGAAACGTCGCTTTTCCTACCGTACACACCTGCAAATTTGTCAATACATAGTCAAGATAGTATCCATTAACATTTGTCACATGGTTAAATTGGCTCAGATTGAAATATGATATATTCCTTAACACATAATTTTCCAAAGCCGGTACAGTGCCAATCATATTATTCATCCAGTATTTACTAAGATTTTTTAAGTTAAAATCACCCATAAGTAAAATTTTACCATTAATCTCCTTCTCATATTCATGTAATTTGTCAAAAAAACTTTTAAAATGACTTCGTGGGGCGTTTACAATGAAATAAACTACTCCAATGCATAAGCAGGAGTTGGGTCTAATATATACTTTAATCCAAATGGACTCGGTGACGTCATCTTCCAAAATAAACAATCTCTCAGTTTTATATTCCTTCTTTATGGCTATTGCCACACCCCCTCCATCACCCTTATTCGCCTTTTTCAGATCTCTATCTTTGCGATATACTGTGTAGTTTCCCCCGAAAATTTCAGAATTTAAGTACCCATCATTTAACCATGTTTCAGTAAAAGTTACACAGTCGTAGTCCGTAATGGACAAGTTCATATATAATTCTGAAGTTTTAGTTTTGGCCCCATTTAGATTTTGATAATATATATTAAAATTATTTATATCTTTATCCATAGCCAAATTTTAACATTACATAGTCATAAACAAAATGACAATAAATAAAATGTACGAGTGAGTACGAGTGAATGTACGAGTGAGTGAGAGTACGCGATGTACGAGTGAACCCGTACATACTTTCCTATTTTGAAAACTAACGCATTTTGCGACTGTGATGTATATGTATGTACTGTAAATTCTCAATTGTCTCTAATGCACTCTACAGCATACAGGGGGAGGTTAATTCATATTACTGTAGCCTATATAGGGGTTCACCTGCGGGTAAAACGTTTTCAAAAAAATTGGCGCAAAATGGTCGGCTCTTACGCATTTTACTACGGCCATGAAATGTAATGGAATCAGCAGTCAAAATAAATATAAATTAAAAATCAATTTTTGGATTCAATTTCGGCTGCTTCGAGTTTCCCTATCCTACAGCACTGGAATCTGGTTTGATAGATTTTAAAATATTATATAATGGGCAGACCAATACAATCAATGCATGCCATAGTTGATTTTAGTTCTTTCTTTAAACATTTATTTTCTCTTTACAGACTTAATACTTGTTGCGAAAGCAACCTGCGGGGGTTTGTTACTATCTTTGACTCATAAGTCATCCCTCAAGTTGAGAAGCATCAATGCTAGGTTTCTCGAAAAAGAACATATTTTTGGGCAAAAAATGAAAAAAAGACAGATAGACAAAAGTGGGTGTGTGTACTTAGGCATGTACGCGCGTGAAAAGTTATACTTCTTTGGCATCATTAAAAAATAGTTTTTAATTGCATGCAAATAAATGAAGAACCAGTAGAATCCGGCCGTGAAAGCCTTTGCAGTTACATTGTATGCAAATAATTAATCACAATAAAATTAGAAAATTTTGTAAATATAAAATAACCAATAATAAATATTTACCATTAAAAATATTAAATAACCTCGTTTTGCACCGTGAGCGTGACATTGACGTGGTAGCAGACATTAAAGACTGTCTAGAAATGTCTGCTACCACGTCAATGTCACGCTCACGGTGCAAAACGAGGTCATTGGAATGCCGCCTAAGAAAGTAAAAGATTGAAAAGAACTAAAACACGGATACAAAATGGCGGATGACAATAATTAATTTATATCAAGAAATAATAATAAACCTCAATTATATTGGAGCACTTGAAAAAGTACATGTGCACAATTTTTTTCACTAATATTCACGAAAAGTAAATAGCCTAATATCAATCAAAATATTCCATTTAAAACACTACTGAGTATAATTTATTAGCACATAAAAACTGAAAACATGTTGATAAATATACTAAAACACGGATACTAAATGGTGGATGACAATACCTGTCCAGAAAACAGTGATCAGAGGTAAGGAGTGTACCAACATGCGCGACTAATATCGAGGTTCTATTTCTATTTTGTTGGCAGCTTCATTCTGTGAACTTTTGTGTATTACAGATGCGCACGCATCCTCAATATTCACTCTTGATCGTAAATAAGTATAACTTCAAAAACCCTTCTTTGTAGTCCCGGGACCGCAAAACGTGTAAATCCAATGAAATCTCGAAATCGAAAATATCAACCATCACAAAGCTTTGCTTACTTACATAGTAATCGTAAATAGGAATGAAACAAATAGTAAATAGGCGGAGACGTAAAGCAGCATTGCTGATGTCACTCCAAATAAGCTGCTATATACAATGGGAACAATTACTCAGTGAATTGTGAGGAACGTTAACAAAGACTGCTTGCTAGTACACAACCGAAAAACCAGGGATTGCAGTATAATGGCTGCTGCCCGGTATTAGCCTGTGCTCGCTGATTGATTGGCGAATTAATTTAAATTCAATTTTTTGCCGTCGCTGACATTGGAGAAATTTATGTGAACGGCTGCTGAAAATCCTACGGCGCGCCATCTACTTGATTAAAGCGGTCCCAGCCCGTGACAGCCCGGTTATAGATATTCTTAATTTTTAAATTATTGAATCAGCCTATAGGTAACATTCTTCCCCTTGCAACAAGGCGACTAGGTAAACCCATTAAAACATAAAACAATTCTCTAATATAATAGCAATAGCATACTATAACATATAATACTTAAGCATTAATTAAAGCTTAAATGATGACGTTGCTCGTTGCAATTATTTTACGAATTTGCTAGTAAAATTGAATTCATTTACGGTAAGCTGGATTTATCAAAAAAATAAGTAGGTAGCTTATTCCGTTTTCATAATGTCTGAGATGAGCTTCTATTGAGCTAGTCAACAAAATAAATCAGTGGCATTGCATTGGCGGATTGAAAAAAAAACATAAACATTTTAGTTTTCCTTAGTAAAACATTGTTCAATTAGTGGGCCCGAGCGAACGTTCGCAAAATTGTACAGCGCCTGGAAATTTTAAGACAAAACTGGAGGCCTTTGCGGCTTTGCCATCTAGCGGTTGGTGATGGAAATACTATTTTGTCTGACCAGCACTAGAGTTCGCGGGAAAGACACGCCACGATTTGGCTCAATTATTGTTTACAAATGGTGTAATTATCAACATGTCAAACTCGTCAAATAATTTAAAATAGGACATGAGTACCTAATATTTGGAGGAATTATCCAGGATTGAATTGAATTGAAGCGACTTTATTGAAATACCAAAAGGCGAACAATAAGACTATAAAGTCTTGTTTTCATGCTAACCCTAAATAAGACTGAATAATTAATTAGTACTTCAAATTAAATCGAGAAGAAAGGAAGAGAGGAAAAAAAGGATCAAGTATAAGTATATAGTACAGGTATAACTTTATTAATTTATTTTTCATTAAGATTGAGCCTTTTTTCTTCTCAGAACCAAACTATCAACGGGAAAGGGACCAATTGCGTTTTTTTACTTTAATAATAACTACTACAATGTATTTTTGAGAAGAAAAAAAAATCAGTCATTTTTTAAGCTTTTGGGGGGGGGGGGGGTAAAACTAAAAATAAAAAACCTAAAAATGTGTGCTGGGACATACAGTAGAAGTGAAACTTCAAAGGACCACGGCAAGTAGCAAAACGAATCGCAAAAAATTTTACGGGCAATTTGCCCCTAAAACTTCAAGTTACAATTTTTCCATTGCGTTGGTTCGGGGCTTGTGATGAGAACATTTTTAATTGTTGAACATAACTTTGGTTTTCCCGTAGGTGGTCGTAGTTACTGCCAAAAGTTTCTCTCTTATTCCATCACATGCACATTATTTAACACCGGAATGAAGCCATTGATTGCTTATTAAGTTATGAACAAAGACCAAAAAATGTAGGTAGGCCTACATTGCAGTAGCGATGATAATTATTCCCTTGTTTTTAATTTATTTTCCACCTTAATTGGAAAACCTGTAATTAAAAACTGTCTAAGCTGTGACTGCTTGGTTTGAATGGGTTTAAGATGTGATAGATAGTGTATTTGAAGTCTAGCAACAGTAGATAGACCCAAGGGGATATTTAAATCGATAAAAATATTTCCCTATTTCGTGATAGTGGAATGGCCCACAATACACATTGTATAATGGAGTAATTCTTCTTTTTGGTTAGCTTATAGTATAAGCTAAAATAGTATATAAATAGTAAACTATATATATATATACACTGGAAATACACCAGGAGCGCTAAGGCTGTCGGCAACGGACAAAACCTGATATCTTGGATATTATGGCAGAAGCGTTCCATGTCATATACACTTACGTGTAAATTTGATGTATTTCAATAATTTTTTTAATACGATTAATTGACATTTTCTGCTTTTGTAATATTTTTTTACTTACTATAGAACAATATTATATGGTCACAAGCCGGCATTTATGAAGATTTATTAATATTTAGCTAGGAATATGTTACTAAGAAAAATTGTGTCAAGCAGCAATTTAACAAAAGATAGTCAAACTATTTAGTCCAATCTAACCATGTTCGTCCATTTAATTGCATTGGGACTAAATTTGAAGTGTTCAACTTCCTAAATTTAGGCTCCTACCTATACCAGGAGTAGATACAGCCCATTGGGGGGGGGGGGGTAATTTGGATCAAAATATAATAAACATATGTAGTATCCTTTACATAATAACGTAATAAGTTAGGCAACTTACAACAGAATAGCTTATAAGATTTTGGGGGCAGCTCCCCCTTCATCTGTCTTTGACTACACTTCAACTAGAATAAGCAGAATATAAAAAGAATAAGTAGTCACTCTGGCTAGACCCCATGGACGGATACAGCGGGGCGGATGTCCCCCCCCCCCCAAAAAAAAAAAATCAGTAAATCTATTTTATAAGTTAATTGTTATAACGCTCTGATTTAATCGATACTACATAGGTTTTTCCTATTTTGACCCACAGCCACCCCCCCCCCCCCCATGAGCTGGATCCGTCCCTGATCAACCCACATGTTGAAAACTTAAAGAAGACGTGGAAGAAGACAAAAGAGGCGGCAGGACGCCTGCGCAATGAAGAAGGGTTAAAATGGCGGCTATTATTATGATTTTTCGATGAGGAGACTAAATAAACGATTTGACTGATTCTTAACGTATTGTTATTGTTAAAGTGAGTTGACATTTATTGGCGACCGTGATCATGGATTTCGAAACTCTAAAGAAGAAGAGATCGCCCTTGCGCATGATTGTTACAAAGATTTTGCAAGAATGTGACAAGGCTAACAAGGAAGAACGATTTGACGATTTGAAAGTAAAGATGAAGATGGTCCAATGCAAAGGTGAGGAACTTGTTCAGTTAGATGCGGCCATTTTAGATCTTATGGTTTCGTGTTCTTCAGTAACTGAAAAGGAGATTTTACACGAATGCGAGGTGGCAACCGATTATCAAGAAAGGATTTTAGCCAGTTGTTTGTACGAAGAGCAAGAGCCTACCCGTGCATGTGCCGGTAGTGTTCAAAATAGTGATAGTGGCACTACTGAATGCCGTCTCAAACTCCCCAAGTTGAAGCTTCTTACATTTGATGGGGATCTGGAACAGTGGCTCGGTTGGTGGTCTCAATTTGAGAAAATTGACAAATCACAAGAGTTAGATGACAGTGACAAGTTTCAATACTTGATTCAAGCGACCACAGGTAAGGCCCGTGAACTTGTTACAGGATTTCCTGCAACTGCAGACAATTATCAAAAGGTTAGAGCAGCTTTGCACGAACGTTTTGGAAATACTGACATTTTGGGAGAGTTGTATACACGTGAGTTGTTAGCTTTGTGTTTTGGGCAAGCAAAGCAAAGGAGGAATATTCAGTTTATTCATGATAAAGTTGAAACGGCTCTTCGTGCTTTGGAAAGCCTAAATATAGATATGAAAGGTTGCTCTCCGATACTAACACCTTTAGTAGAGAGCACCTTACCGGACGATACTCTCAGAACATTTCGTCGCACGCTCAGCAGTGGTAAGCAATCGTCCCATGACAGGCTGACTGAGTTGCTTAGTTTTTTGAAGAAAGAGATAGAAACAGAACAAAGGGTCACATTAGCCGCCCGAGGATTTGAAGAAGTTGAATCAAACGTTGGCAGATCGTCTGCGCAACTTTTGCACACCGGTGGTGCCTTAAAGTGCATTTTTTGCGACATTGTGGGGCACCAAGGACTTGATTGTCGTAAGTTTTCCTATAAGACTTTGGAAGAAAAAAGGGCAGTTTTATTGAAAAAAGGAGGTTGTTTCGTTTGTACCGGATTGAAACACAGGGCACTTGATTGCAATGCAGAGGTTAACTGCAAACGGTGCTCTGGACACCATGTTACCATAATGTGCAACAAAAATTATCAGACTCCACAGAAACAAGAGAAGGAGGTCAGCCAAAACAGCACTTCAAAAGAAGGGAGTCCGTCCCGAGCGACTGTAACTCTTTCAACCACTAAGGGACTCACAATTCTCCCAACAATGAAAGTACAGGTAAGGGGTCGATGGGGACAGATACGGTCGGTCAACGCCTTGTGCGACTCAGCAGCCCAATGGTCCTATATAGTGACTTCAGTTGCAGAACGTTTAGGACTCATTCCTACGCGAACGGAAACCATAGTGCATCAACTTTTCGGAGGAAAGGAGTTAGAGGCGCAGACCATGCCTGTGTATAATGTTGTGGCACTCGGGAAGTCAATGACATATGAAATTGAGGTCCTTGGTTCTGCTACCATCTCTAACTACCAACTTGATGCTGCAGTCTTACCCATTTTGAAAAGGAAGGGACTTCGTGTTAACCAATCTGATGGCCCCATTGAAATGCTGTTGGGAGCTGATATTATGGGTGCATTGCTGACTGGGAAAAAAGAACAAGTAGCAGAAGGGCTATTTGTTTTTGAAACTGAGCTTGGGTGGGCAGTGATGGGACAAACGCGTGGAAGACAACCTCACCTGACGTCAGCGGTTTTCACTACTACGGTTTTGCCACAGCCTCAGGAAATGATTGAAATTTTTTGGAGTCTAGAATGTCTAGGCATAACAGATCCTGCTCAGCAAATGAAACAGTGTGAGTTGAACTCCCGTGTAATGAAGGAGTTTGAAAGTAATCTTCAGTATAATAATCGACGTTATACAGTTACCTTACCATGGAAAAGCGATGAATGGAGACCTACTGTTAATAGAGACTTGGCAGAGCGTAGGTTGAAGAGTTTAACTCGACGGTTGACCCCGGCGATATTCGATGAGTACGCAAGAGTTTTCGAGAATTGGTTGCAAGAGGGGGTCATTGAAGGTGTTTCAAATTCTGGCTGTTACGGGCATTACCTCCCCCACCGCCCTGTGGTTAAGGAGGGCAGTTCCACTCGTGTGCGCCCTGTGTTTGATGCTTCTGCACACAAACTACATTGCCCCTCTCTAAATGACACGCTTGAGGAAGGTGTAAACTTAGTCGAAGACCTTCTATCTATTGTGCATCGGTTCAGAAAAGGCAGGTATGGGGTCTGTGCGGACATTGAAAAGGCTTTTCTTCAAATATCCCTCCATGAATCTGACCGTGATTTCCTTAAGTTTTTATGGTGGGACGCTAATGGTCAACTAAACACGTATAGACACGCACGTGTGGTTTTCGGTCTGAAACCGAGTCCGTTTCTCCTTGGAGCAGTTATCCAACACCATTTGCAGAGCCAAGAAAAAACATGGATCGTGGACAAAATGTTGAACTCATTTTATGTTGATGATCTGGTCTGTAGTTTAGATGATTGCACGCATCTTGATGAATTTATGACCTCGTCGACTCAGATAATGGATGCTGCATCGATGAATCTTCGAAAGTGGTATTATACGGGAGGGCCGTGTACTGATGTTCGAGTGCTGGGCTTAGAGTGGGACACCGTTGGTGACAATTTAGGTCTACACCTAAGTTGGTGGGAGAATCCGTGTTTGACTCAAACAATCACAAAGAGAGCCGTACTCAGCATGGCACAACGCATATTTGACCCACTGGGAATTGCCGCTCCGGTGACCATCATCCCGAAGATTTTGTTGCAGCGGTTGTGGAAGAAGAAAATTGGCTGGGATGATCCTTTAGAAGACACTGAAGAGGCCAAACCGTTTTGGGACTGGGCATCCGAATTGTGCAAACTAAAGCACTTAAAGATACCACGTTGGGTAGGAGAAGAAGCCATGTCCCTACATGTCTTCTGCGACGCTAGCAAATTTGCGATTGCTTGCGTGATATTTGGAAAGAGAGGTAAAACAGTGAGTTTTTTACAAGCCAAATCGCGAGTAGCACCAATGGATACTACTATACCCAGATTAGAACTTATGGCTGCCGTCATTGGGGTTCGCCTCCTCAACACAGTTCTGAAAGCAATGAACTTTCCTGAGCGTCCTAATGTAATTTTATGGTCCGATTCATCTACGGTCATCCAATGGATCCGTCAGCATGCGGAGTGGTCGGTTTTCGTACAAAATCGAGTAAAAGAAATTCGGGAAACGATAGAAGTTGCAGAAGTACGTCACGTTCCTGGCAAGCTAAATCCAGCCGACCTACCGTCTCGTGGTTGTTCACCGCTTCAATTACTACAGTCAAAATGGTGGGAGGGCCCGAGTTGGTTGAGGGCTGATCACACATTATGGCCATCTGCATCCGATGAATTCGATCAAGACGAAGTCAGCCAGGAACTGAAGAAAACGGCAGTGGTCCTAAATATAGTAAGCAGAAACTCTTTGTGCGAATGGTACCACAAGTTTTCTGATTATGAGAAAATTGTTCGTATCTCAGCTTGGATGAGACGGTTTTGTAACAACGCACAACGAAAACCTGATTCGACATCGGGGAGGGAGCTTGCATTAGAAGAAGTGGTTTATGCAGAAAAGGGCCTAATGCATCTTATACAACGGGAATTTAGTGGACCCAAGGATAAACGGCTTGAGACGCTTAATATTTGCGAAGAAGATGGACTGATCAAACTCAAGACGAGAATCACTTTAAGAGATGACATCGAAACTTTCAAGCTACCTGTCATCTTACCTGGAGAACATGTCCTCAAGTCGTCAAGAGGCTAATAGAAAAGGAACACCAAAAGGCTCACGCCGGAGTGACAGCGCTACTTGCCAAACTACGGGAACGATACTGGATTCTAGGTGGCCGGCGCTTCGTCAAAGCCATCGTACGGCAGTGCGTTATATGCAAGAGACACCATTCAAGACCACTCCAAAGACCGTTACCCCCTCTCCCGAACAACAGAATAAGAGATGCGGCACCGTTTGAAATTACTGGAATTGATTTTGCTGGTCCTTTAGTTTTAAGCTCTGGGGACAAGGTTTGGATATGTCTTTTTACATGTGCCGTTGTCAGGGCGGTTCATCTTGAACTTTGTGTTGAGCTTTCAACCATCTGTTTTCTGCAAGCACTAAGGCGGTTTGTAGCAAGACGAGGAAGATGCAGTATAATTTACAGTGACAACGGAACTAATTTTACTGGTGCAGCGAATTTGATTTCTCGCGACGAAGTGACTAAATATGCAGTGAGCGAGCGGATAAAATGGATTTTCTCGGCTCCCAGTGCTCCTTGGTGGGGAGGATGGTGGGAAAGGATCGTGGGCTTGACGAAGCAAGTGTTGCGGAAGGTCATGGGAAATGCCTCTCTAAATTATCACGAGATGGCTACACTGCTTTGCGAGGCGGAAGCGGTGGTAAACGATCGGCCGCTGACTGATTCCTGCCAACCCGCGGAAGTCGTGGCTTTGACACCGTCTTTGTTTTTGCGAGAGCTGCGAGGAGAGGGCATCCCACAACTAGAAGAAAACGAAGTTGCCATGTTGCAACGTCGGGAACGGCACCTACAATCGATTCGCGAAGCTCTCCGTGAGCGATTCCGAAGAGAGTACATCGGTTATCTGAAGGCCCCTAGACCTAAAAACGCTATTGGTGACTTGAAGGTAGGAGATCTTGTGCTGCTTGGATCGGAGTTGAAGAGGTTGCAGTGGCCACTGGCAAGAGTTGAGGAAATTTTTCCAGGAAGAGACGGTGTGGTGCGGTCTGCTCGCGTGCGCACGGCTAAGGGCGTTTTGACGCGGCCTACTCAATTGATATACCCTTTGGAGATGGGTCGCTGTACTGATTTAAGTGATGGAAATTTGGGCACGGATCAAGAGGACAAGAGCCCTTCTGACAACACAACGACCCGCTGTGAGATGAGTCGCTGTACTGACATAAGTGATGGAAGCTCGGACACGGATCAAGAGGACCGGTTCCTTTCGGATAACACGACGACCCGCTGTGGCCGGGTGGTCCGGTTGCCTGCACGCCTACGCTAGAAAGAAGATATTAAGATATTCTTTGGTGGGAGGATGTTGAAAACTTAAAGAAGACGTGGAAGAAGACAAAAGAGGCGGCAGGACGCCTGCGCAATGAAGAAGGGTAAAAATGGCGGCTATTATTATGATTTTTCGATGAGGAGACTAAATAAACGATTTGACTGATTCTTAACGTATTGTTATTGTTAAAGTGAGTTGACACCACACCTACATTCGAATTTTTAAATCTCATAGCCTACTTATTATGCTTACACGATGTGAATATTCTGTGTGCTATCATCGATGAAAAAATATTGCAGTGTAGTAGGCCAATGCTGTTGATTTAGGGATGTCAATATCAATAACCCCAATAATTTCTAGACATTTTGCAGTACGTGTGATTTGCAAGAAAGCCACGAAATTCGCCCTAATGGGAAATAAAACACTTTTTTCCTCTGTAAATTTGCCTTATAGTGTTTCGCTATTTTTATTCACTATCAAAACTTAGGTTCTGCAGGACTAGGCCAACTTAGGCTGCAAGAATTTTCAGCTTCCTAAAAGAATTTTAAACTTGACTAACTAAAAAATGCCTTGAGGTTGAAACAATAATAATAATAATAATTAGTATTAAAATTATACAGACAATCAAGGCCGTAGCCAGGATTTTTTTCGGGGGGGGGGGGGGGTAAAAATTTCATTGGGTATTACATAGTGGTTTTTATGTTTCCTCTCAAAATCCGATTCTATCTAGGCCTAGTGTCACGCCATTTCATTTCGGGGCAGGGACGGTTTCAGAAAAAGTTTTCGGGGGGGGGGGGCGGTGGCCCAAAAAATATCGCATTTCCCTTAATTGAGTAATAATTTCTCTTAATTTCCTTCAAAAGTCAATTCCAACTAGAATAATGCTATTTCTCTTTGGGGGGGGGGGGGGCGACCGCCCCCTCCGCCCCCAAGGATCCCCCAATCGACCCCCTTGGCTACGGCCTTGAGGACAATTGAAAGTGTGCAATTTGTTAACATAATGATTAAGAAAACTGAAATAAACCCATAAATGTTGCCTCAATTAATGACCAAACCATGGGAACACTTACTAGTGAAAAGTAATATTTTCCCCCGTTTCTAGACATATCTTGAACCTATTAGTGCATTTATAAGCAGAGCAAGATATGACCATTATGTCAAACCAAAGAAAAACTCAATAAATGGATAAATAGATTAAATATCAGGCAATGAAATACGTTTAAATCGCATTGAACGCAATGGAGTCAACCACTTCTTGCCATAATAACCCTTTTTGTCACGTGACCAAAAGTGAAGACATTTGTTCAGCGTGGGCTAGGTGCCGTTGTAGAAATCCATGTATATCAATGGATGAATGTGACTTCATAGGCACTTAGGCTGCAAAAAATTTAATGAATGTATCCGATTAGCGTTTATTTTCTGTAAGTTAATTACCGTGTTGAATTACGACACGTCTCCAATCGCATGGTGTCACACAAGTACAAGCACGCTACCGCCTTGCTCCCAAACACCGTGGCAGGTGGCTTGGTGTAGTTTGCATTATTTAACTCTATTTAGCTGTCATAAGAATAACATGGGAAAACACAATTTCGAGTTTTCCCATACACATCAGTATATCGCCTATGCAGTATTTTATATAACCTTGACGTCTGTAATTGAAGGATTTAAAGAAAATAGTTTAAGCCATTTTTGCAAAAAAATTAAAATCAGTTTTTTTCTCGACACCAAAAAAGTCTTTTTTTTGCGCGGTCACATTTGTATACAAATTCCCTCCAAATTTCAACGAATTCGGTCTTGTAAATGTAAACTTATAACTTGTAAATGCGAAAACATACGCCACTCTCAAAACCACTTTTCCGATTATTGGGTTTCTTTGGCAAAGTTAATTTTTTAACGTTGATTGGGGTTTAATATCTCCAGTTTTAAAAACAAGATTTGATAAAAGACGTATTTATTGTTTGTTGACTGAAATGAAATGCTCCGAAGGTTGTATTATGGAATCCGTAGATAGAACTGCTGAAAAGGATCTGGCTTAATCATGACGTCATCGGCAGCGTGCAATGATATCTAGTCATTTTTCATTGTTTTAGAGGTAATAATGTGGACATTCCCATAAGCTTATCGATTCCTACAACAAGCCAATTAAAATGGAACAATACAGGAAATATTCATAACACATAACTGTGTTGTCAGCACCGCTGCGTGTTTCGGAAAGCTCTCATTTTCGCTCCTACTTTCACCCAAGTACCGCTTATTACCTGCAAAAGTTATGTTTTTCAATTCCACTGCTTGCCCTAGTCATAGAGCTGCGATTCAATTTGTTTTATTTCCTAACGGTTAAAGCCAGTCCACAACTATTGCAAATTCCTCAAAGCTGTTGTACATTACTTTATACCTATCATACAGTATATTGTTCGTTAATACATGTTTAAGTCAAACTGTTATCCTTAAAACATTTATGCAAATTATGCAGGAATACGATAGCTAAGGAATTAGTTACATCTCGGCACGACTGGTGAAGCCATCTTTCAATATTTCGGTTAGGTTGACTCTGAATATTTTAAGCAAAAAATTCTTTATCTCTCTTTTTTGATTTCCATGGGGCTTAATTGACTTAAGTGCGACTTAGCAATTTTTTTTTAAAGTGGAACCATTTCCACTCTCTTCTTTAACGGAATACTCGAATTAAATTGATGCTTTTGTAGCCAGAAAAGAATTTCTTTATTACGCAAGTGAGGGTTAAAAATTCGGATAAGGACCAAAAATTAATTTTAAATAAAAATGCAGTGTGAGATTTATATCGCTTATAGTCGGCAGTCGGATTAGCACTCAACACGCTTGGTGTGAGCAGTGGCCATTTGAACGTGGTGATTTGTGCTGTGACTCCATGCTGATTGGTTGGACTGCTGCCAAGTCTTCATTCAACACTACTTGTTCCATACTTCCATTGGAGCCGTCCAATATTTCAAATTTTATTTTTGAAGGTCGCACCGATGACGTGCAACTGTCTTTAAGTTCCATGATTTCACAAGCGAAGTATATGCCTACATTAAGTAAGAATTGTCCGAGGAGGCAAGCAAGGAAACCAAATTTTCACGGAATTCACGGATCACGCCGTTTTAAGGTGTTCAAACTACCAACTAAAACACGATAACAAATAAAACACTAAAAACCAATAGCCTAAAACAATATACCAGTTGTAGGTAGTGGTTTCAGTACTATCTGCACTGCGAATGATGAGAAGAACATCGACTGTCTAGATCCACATCATTTCCTCCACAACCAAACATTTGTCTACCAATTTTCTATACCAACATTTCAGAAAAAAAAAAAAAAAAAAAAAAAAATGTTTAATTTCCCACCAATTTCAAAACTTTGTTTGGAAATTGTTTTCAACTTTCAATTTTTTGATGAAAAAGTATCTGCCGTTTGTGGGGGCCGGAATTTGAGGTATTTTTTTTGGGGGGGGGGACGTGGGCTTGTGCCCCAATTGCCCATGGGTTAATCCGGTACTGCCATTATTTGTCTACAAGTTGCCTCCTTAGTTTTCTTCTAAAAACAGCTATTTCTTCTACCTCTCTAATGTTCCTAGGCAGCTCTTGTATAAGTATCTAGCACCCGCGTAGGCTGGTTTACCCTCATACCTACAGGTTCTATGTTTAGGGATCACAAGGTCATCCCTGCTCCTAGTACTTTAGTACCGTAAGAATACCCATCAGTCTTTTGAAATGTGGACGACGTGATGCGACTCCATAGGCTGACTACCACAGAGATATCGTGTCGCCCTCTTCTGGAGCTTAAAACCCCTCAAGATTGTAATTAGAGCTTGCTCCCCAGAGGGCAATCATAATAATAAAATTACCGTGGGGGTCCGGGGTACTCCCCATATTTTCTGGGAATCTGGTTTTCCCCGGCTATTGGAGTCCGCCAATAGTACCCAATAGCTGATGGCGAACTCCAAGCATGGAAAGAGAGTAAAATGAATGACAACTCGGGGAAAGTCTATTTCAGGAAAAAATATTTTGAAATTCTTTGCAGAGATTCCCAGAAAATAATGGGGTTTACGTATTTTAAACGTGAAATACTGGTGATTTAGCAGACGAAGACCGAGATTTTTTTTTTAAATAAATGAGCACGAAATAGTGGGCTTCATGATCCACAACGTTAGCCCAGGTCTGAGGGTAATAACCAAAGCGCGAGGCCCTGAAGCGGTCACCCCATTGCATCTTGTGTAAGTCGAAAAAGATTCAGGGCAGGGGAATCGAACCCCCAAAAGCCCCTGCAAAGGTACCACATGCATGCCTTGCAAGGCGAACAGAAACAGACATTGCAGCTGTTATCATTTATCAACACCGTTGGCAACGGTTGAATCAACAGTCAACACCCAAGCTGTACCTACTGTACTGTTAGCTACCAACTTAAAGGTATACGATATCCCGGCTTTGTCCAGTCCAGTCAGTAAATCCTTTTGTTGTTGCAAATATTCGCCTCTGTTTCATCGGCGGCATAACAATAGTTGCTGTGAGTGTGCGTCCGTCCATTTCTGGCCAGATTTTCTGAGACTGATGCACAAGCGCAAAAATTCAGTTTGTTTATCAGCGCATTTGAAATGGCAACCAGCCAGAATTGTTGCAGCTTGCAGAACAATCGTTGTGTGACGTTTTGTTAGTTTCTGCCTATATTTGAGAAGCATGCGCTCAGTGACTGTGTTGGCAACTTAAGCCCATATTATGTCAAACGCAGCCAATGGGGTGGCAGCCTACCATTAAGAAATATCGCCATCCTCCTTTGTCCCGGCAATTCTCATATCTTCCTCTTTGTGCTCATTTCCCTTACTTTCCAGATTTGTTATACTCTTCAAAGGGCTACTGCCTGTTCAAATTTTTACCAGAATATCAGTCTGAACAAGCTTTCTGACTTCGGACGGCTATCGTTTCTGTGGCACATTGTTGAGATATTTTTGGTTATAAATTATACAAATTCTATAATAAATTATACAAATTGACTTAAAATGGAAATTAATACTAGTAGCTTGTTAGTTGGCTTTGGTCTACTGATGATGAAATACGTTTACTCTATTATTTAGTCAAACCATTTCCCAGAATCGGTCGATAAATAAATACTTTAAATACTGGCCTTTATATAGTTCACATTATCGTAATAACATGGTATTTGTCATTTGATCCTATAGCGCAAGTTGTTATGTAAGAATATAACGCAGGAAATATCAACTGAAAAACTTGTTGCTGTGTAAGCGATTCTGTAAAAATAGGCAATTCAGCGTTATATCGGCGTTATATAAATTTAAACTTTGACTTGTCATAAAGTTTGAAATGATGCTTTCAATTACATTTAGGTGCTTAGTCTACAATTTCATTTCAAACACCACTCAATCACAAAATCTTATATTTACTTGCATATGAGGAAGTATATAGTGCAAAGACAAGACAAGACCATTGCAGAAAACTGAAAGGCATTGGCAGTTAACCTAAAAATTTACTATTGTTCGTAGTACATATCTTCTTTTCAACGTTTTCTTTCGACGATTCCCTTTCGGAACTGTCAGTATCCCATAAATTATTAAACTTTGCAGATGATTATGCGCTAATTGTCAAAGCTGGCAGCTCAAATAAACTCGCACAAAAACTAAATTCCGACATGCACCTTATAATGAGTTGGCTAAAACAACACAGATTGATCCCGAACCTACAAAAAACAAAAGTAATGTACCCTTCATGTAGAGCCACTGATGAGACACCCCCGCTTTGACGTATAACGGAATTACAATTGGTAGTACACGGGTAATGAATTACCTTGGAGTACAACTAGATGAAAAACTGTTTTGGAAGGAGCATATCAACAAATTGCATAACAGTCTACGCCCAATAAACATGATACTATACAACCTTGCAAAAATTTTCCCCCAGAAAGCCCTATTACAAATATATAGGGCCTGGTACGAGGCCAAGTTAAGCTACTGTCTAGGAGTATGGGGTGGGGCTGCAACCACTCACTTACGTCCACTCCGCACAGCACAGAACTATGCACTTAAGACAATTACAAGAACACCCAGGCTGACACACTCAAACACAGTTTACAAATCTAGCAATATACTACCGCTGGAACTACTATAAAATAAGCAACTACTTTCCCTGTCGTTGGTCCGTCTGTCACTATCCGAAACACTAGATCTCATGGTCTCTTTCGCGCACAAGGAACACTCTGCTATATAAGGCAATATCAGCCTTCAACATATACTCTAAGCACATCTATAACAAACCAGAATACGATGTCAAAAGCAGTCATATGTCAAAAATAAGCCTATACGTAACTAACAAATTGAAAACACTCACTTAAGACTTAACACTCACTTGCAAAACAATTAACACAAATCACTTAATTGATATCTTTATATTGTCTATCTTTAAGTAATTTTAAGCTTGTAAGGCTGTAGCCTACGACATAGATTGGGCGGCTATTACACTGAGGATTGTCAGTGTAATAGCCGCCCAAGATAATGCGTGACCCTCACACGCCTCACGGTACGAGGGAGCGCAACCATTATTAAAAAACTGTATAAACATTAGATCTAGTAAATACACGTTTATTTTATTATTATTATTTTCTGCCGAGCCCCTAGCCCAGCAACCCCATGGATAATATCTCCAAAGATTCCGTTGGTAAAATGTAAATTTCCCTGTCTAAAATACTCGCATACGGTATTAGTAGTAGTTACTGTTCGCCCAGAAAAGTTTGCAAATGCACAATAGATTTTCCTATAATGCATTCCCAAGTCCCGCCTCTCCATGCAAAAATCCTATGCTACATTTTCAAATCAGATAGAACTACTTTGCATGTGTTTGTATACACAAAACTTATGGGGGGTTCCATTCCAAATTTAATGCATTAAGGTCACAAGTAGACATTGCTTATTTATTTAGCTAAAATTGTAGATCTGTTGCACTTTTTACAAATTTACTGCTCCAATGTCAAAATTAAAAATTAAATTTTCTGAAAGTTAGTTCATTGTCTTCAACTACTTAGCACGGTTAGTGGAACGGTTTTAGGGTCATCATAGAACAAAATCAAAGCAATATTTATTGTTATAAATATTATTAGTGCGTTTCTTGAATTTGAGAAATGTATTACATTTTGTTCTTACTATACTGTATTATAAAATGAATCAACTTGAAAGTAAACAGTTAACTTCGACGTTAAAAGCATTCAGACCACAGAAAAGAGTGGTAAGTGTTAGCAAAGGAAGCAGGCCTATTAAGAGGAAGATGGAAGCAGTGAAACTGAAGCAACATTTCCGCATAAACCGTTTGATAGTTAGGCTAAGGCAAGCAAATTCACTAGCAGGCTCGAATGATGATCTTAAACCATTGCGAACTATTTAAGAAAGAGGGGTGAAGTTGAAAGTTATATCAGTGCTGATTTATTGCCAAATTTGCTTCAATTCTGATATAACAGAGTCAAGGAGTCCGTCGAGGTATAAAATCAACAAAAATATAAAGGAAAAAAGACGTCAAGAATACTACGCGATCTCGACGAATGTGATGGAAGTATGATAAGGATATTATGTGCATTCATTCTAGAATGATTGCTGACCCTTAAGCTAGGACACCCTACGACAAGAAATATTAGAACTTGATGGTCGTTACCAAATGCCCAAGGAGATCCTCCCCAGCCTGTCTTTTCCTGCTGTAACCATACCATTGGTCATGGCTTCATGGACACGTCAAAATCAAACCACATGAGAATTTCTCTCTGAATAATCCAAATTATGGCTACATTCAGAAGCCCGTATTCTCTAACATGATGCTTTACAGGGGGTATGAAATCCTGTCCCACTGCAGTAATGGAGATAGTATTGGCCTTCGCACCCCTCCATGTTGCAGTGGAAACTTCAGCCTAAATGGCATTATTAGGAGTGGAAGGGCAATTAAGAGAGACTCAGCCTCTCTTAAATAATTAGATTACTCGTGACTTCGTTGTATTTCATTTTAATAAACAAAAAATAACGAAAACTTAGAGTTTTAGAAAAACTTGTTATAACAACCCCAATTAGTAAAACCCAAATAATCGTTAAGAAATTAACTTTGTCTAAGAAACCCACTAGTGTTAGTATAAAACCCTGAGCGCTTTTGGCAAGAACTGCCATCTACAGAGGGAAACCCACTAGCACAGCCACACCTTATCTGCGATTTGAGACTTGCTCAACTCGAGCAGAAGATGCCGAAAGCGCTCAGGGTTTTATACTAACACTTTCTTAGACAAAGTTAATATCTTAACGATTATTTGGGTTTTACTAATTCGGGTTGTTATAACAAGTTTTTCTAAAACTCTAAGTTTTTGTTATTTTTTGTTTACTCAGCCTCTCTGACTACGTCTGACCACTGCCTGGATATGTCAAGCGATTGAATCCATCTAAAATACTGTTTTAGGAGGGAATTCGAAACTAAATTAGGGACAATGAAAGAATGCTGCGAATCAGCAGGAATTCTCAACAGTCACACAATCAAGTGGTTTACTGATGCCTCTAGGCTAGGAAGTACAAAACCAAGAACAGGCCTTGGCGTCTTTTGTCCTGGGGATAAATATCTGGAGTCTCTTGGGGAGACAACTATAGTCTTGCAGGTTCTGCAATGAAGGTGTGGAGGACCTGCGATGCGATGCGATGCAATCGCACGAAGAAGAGCAGCATGCTCGGGAAGCTTGCAGTTACATGTAAAAGACCTACCACTTCTGAATCCCCTGAAGATCCAGGCTCTCCTGAGGGAGATAGGCCTCGAGAAATTGATGTAGATACTTTGTTGAAGGGGGCACAATAGGCCAATAGGCTTAAGTGCACACAGGTATCACCTGCACTCAATTTAAATGTAAAAAAAAGAGAGATCCTCCGCGTATTTATCACTATAGACGTCTTCATTTTCATTTCAGGTAAATTAACAATCTGTACTCTGTAGTTACCATATATATAGTATTAGTATTTTGGTCTCATAGATACAATATTTCAAAAGACTTCTCCATAATATAAGGAAAACAATGTAATCAATTAGTACTCACATCAGAACTCATTGTGGAAATATTTTTCTTTGTAAAATTTTACGCAATAAAATAAAAAAACACAAGCCGTTTCGGCTCTCGCCATCGTCAAGTTACTAAGGAGACTATTGTGTATATACACGCATCAGAAGTGCAGCAGAAACAAAGCAGTCAGAATTTCGATGCTTTGCAGATTTAAGATGTTTAACAAAGAACAACGTTTTGATCGGGTCGCCACGCACCGGTTCTTGGCGTAATACAACGAATCCGGAACGCCAGGTCTGAAGGAAAGCGCATTGTATACCTTGATGAGACCCTTATTTCAAGTTGATCCATTTTATAATACCGTAGAGTAAGAACAAAATGTTGCTTCAGTTTCACTGCGTTGGCCATCCATCTTCCTCTTACTAGGCCTGCTTCCTTTGGTAAGAATTACCACTCTTTTCTGTAGTCTGAATGCTCTTAACGACGAAGTTAACTGTTTACTTTCATGTTAATCCATTTTATAATACAGTATAGTAAGTAGAACATTTTATAAGTTTCTAAAATTCAAGAAACGCAATAATAATATTTATAACAATAAATATTGCTTTGATTTTGTTCTATGATGACCCTAAAACCGTTCCACCAACGGTGTTACAGTAGTTGAAGACAATTAACTAACATTCAGAAAATTTTAATTTTAATTTTGACATTGGAGTAGTAAATTCGTAAAAAGTGCAACAGATCGACAATTTTAGCTAAATAAATAAGCAATAAGCAATGCAAGCGCGTTACCACCTGGCCATCGAAGTCGATGTCGACTTGGGAAGGCATTACGGGAAAATCTATTGTGCATTTCCAAACTTTTCTGGGCGAACAGTAGCTAAGCTAAGCCATAAATGCTAGGTCAGGACACGTAGAGTAGTGGTACAGCCTCAGACTTTCACCCAAAAGGTTGTTTGTTCGAGTCTCACACTTGCTTCATTTTGTGACCATGCTTCAGAGGGCATGTTAATCAGTCCCAGGTCTTCCTAGTTCAGTGGAAGCGGGGGGGGGGGGGGAGTAAAAGCAACACCACAAGAACCGGTACTAGTCAACTCGTACATGCTATCCTATTTTTGTTTTTTTATAAAAAGTTAATCGCGTGCAAACAAGTTAATGAATGTATCCGATTAACCTCTTCAATCGCCTCACTAAGGCACCTAATAGATACTTGCGTCGAGTTACGACACGTCTCCGACCGCAAGGTGTGTAGAGACATGCACAAGTACAAGCACGCTACCACCTTGCCATCGAAATCGCTTAATGGTAATACTTCCATGGTATTTAATTGTCCCGCGGTTAAACATCTGTTGCCTACAGATTTTCCCTATTCTAAAGCACTGGATTGATCGATGGGACAATTGCATAGTATAGAATAAATAAATAATTAAAATCCCTTTCGGCTCTGGCCGATCAGGAGTAGGGATCGAGATTCCGCAGACCCTGCTTTTCCTCTACGCTTCCTACGCTATGTATGTAATAACAAATAAAAAATACGTCATTATTTTCCCGACCACAACATCAACACACAAAACACTCTTGTGTTCCAAATTTCGAACCACAATTCCGACTATGAACTTTTATTTATCAAATTATTTTCACTTTGACTGGATGCCATCTTAAAATGGTTGATTTGTCGTAAAAAGTGGTGATTACCATTATCGTAGACAATAATCCGGAATTTCAGTCAGATTTTAATTCATTCCATAACGGAGATATTAATTATACAAGGTTTCAATCGGCCGCCATAATAAAAATGGATCTAGCTGGTTAACGAACGAGTTAGAGTGTTTCCTAAAATCGATATACATACACACAGTACTGTATATATATATATATATATATATAAAACATTTTGAACGGAGGGTGGTTTTAGGCTCAGGGGGTCATGAAATATCGCATATGCTGATGGCTACAATATTAAGTACTACCTTTGGTACTCTAGGCAACCTACCTACTAGTAGAGTGCCACGAGCTGGTCACAACGGGAAAACAGTTGCTGGTCTAATGGAAGTTGGCAGGCATGTTCTAGAGTTTAGACCTACAAAGCAATTATAATCGGCGTAAAGGACTCAAAAGGCGGCAAACAAAATAAAATGATTAGCATTAGGTGGAATGAAATTTTGTAATCTTATAGCTGCGCATTAGATACGTGCACAGATCCGTTGCTCCCATTAGAAGGTCGGGTTTTCATTAAAGTCGCCATGAATATGCAACAAACGTGCATTCCCTTTGTTGGTGTCTGTAACTCTGTAAGGCAGCTTTGCGTGGTCGAGCTTTGCATTTCATTTGGTTTGAGTTGCGACCGAGCTAGCTGGGTAATAGTAAATGTACATGTAAGGCAACCACAATTACACTACAATAGATTGGCCAATTATTTATGTTTAGCTTATGAGGCAGGCCAAGACAGCAATTACTTTTCCGGAATTAATTCGGCCCAAATACTCTAGCGAACCCGGCCAAATCTTACCCACAAAAAAGGGGTTGGAAAAACCGAGTGTGTGCTTAAGACCGCACGGCAGAAGTGACAACTTTATTCAGTTCCTTGGCAATCCCAATCAATTTATATGCATATAGTAAATAATATTATGTGTTATTGATTATAGATTGAATGAGAAATAAGTCAGAAATTAAAGTTAATATTTATTAAATTCTATATAGACCTAGAACTTATTCAATTCTTACGTCTTAATTGTCTTTTTAATGATAATTATTTTAACAATTATTTTTATTTTCATGAGTTATAATAATATGATATACCTATAAAGGACTACTGTCTACTGTCTTTTTTTAGATTGGAAAATCGACGATGAAATCCCTACTACATAAATAATATTATTTACTATGTACATATAAATTGATTAAGATTGCCAATGAAGTTCTCACTTCTGCCGTGCGGTCCTAAGCACACACTCGTTTTTTTTTTTTAACAAGTTTTGTGTTCCACTCGGGTTTAAAGGGTGAAGGGGTAAATTTGAAACAATGTATTTTTACTCGTTTGAAACCTTATTCATACAGCTTTTAATGATAGATTAAAAATTAATTTTGGCTGAAAATTGCAGGCTGTGGAATTTTTTTACTCTATGCATTTAAATTGAAAAGTACCATTTGAACGCATGATGGCTTATACACTCACCTGAGCCTGAACGAAGAAACGGATAGTAAAACTGAATATATGTCTGCAAAGAGTAATAAAGGTGGAAAAGAACTAAAGTAGGCCTAGTTTGAAGTTTTTAAATTGATATTAACACCCCCAAAAACGCGTCAAAAAAGGCCTATTTTCGATTAATATCGGTAAATTTGGGCGCTCCTCCTCACGCCCCCCTAAGTCAAACACCTTTCTCTATCACATCAGGTATATCATGGCCTGAAAGAGGAAGAATAGACGAAGACATGGGTATAATTTAAATTGAGATAGGCCCTGTACATCTGCCCAAAACTGAGCGTCATCCCACGAGTACAGAAATCAGGATGCGCGTAACAAGATGGCGCGTCACGATGATTTTCTCCCTGCGTCGATAAAGAAGTTTCACTAGTTTTATACCCGCCCATGCATTTAAATGGGGTGCTCAGTTCACTCGATCGAGCGTGACGCGTCACGATCCAGCTCGACTTACTACCCTGCTAAAATCTGTGTGTGGTGCGCCTATAGAAGTTTTCACTTCAAACATCGTTTTAGACCCATGGCTGAGTAATTTCTTCAAAACTTTGCAGAAAATTCGCCTTGGCAGGAAAGTGCAGTTCCACCACATGTTGAATAATGGACAACTTTCTCATAGAAATGCAAAAAATAAATTAAAGTAACAAAGTGCTCTCCACTAATTTAGGGCCGAAATTATAGCGCCCAGAATGAAATTATGGAGAGAGACACATAGTATCTTTGTTTATTTTAATATTAAGACAAAATATCAGTTGGTTTTCAAATGTACATTGCATTCATTTCATTAATTTGACTAATAATAAGCGAACCTAAAAACGAATTATTATAAATGAGGACTTTTTTTGTTCTATTACTATGGCAACCTAGTGGAGTTAGGGCTATAAAGCCCTCTCTTACACTCAACTCCCTCCGAAGCATGGCCAGAAAATGTAGGAAGTGTAGGACTCGAACCAAGAACCTTTCGACTGAAAGTCAGAGTCCGTACCACTACTCTACATGTCTTGACAATTATTAATGGACTACTTACTTACTTAACGTGTCCAGGCGGAACTCGTTTTGATTGTCGTGTTGTTCCACCTTAATGGACTGTTAGCCTATCATTCGGGTGCACATTATCAACGACAGTTCAATTAAAAAAACAACAAACAAAAAACCATATTTTTAGCGGGAAAGATTACTCTACTTGTATGGCCAAGAAAAATATAGGCAACCCTACGTTTTCATACTCTATAGACTTAGTACTTATGGCTAGTGTAAAATTTTTTCGATAGACGATAAACACATTGGTGAAAATTCGACAAAAAAGTGATTTTTGAATTTTGAATTAATGGTAGCCTGGCCAGGATTTTTCCAGGCAACCCATTATTTTTATGATCTTTAGCCTACTAAATTGCTTATAAAACCATTTTCATCCAATAACCAGATCGGAAAAGGTCGATCTTACTTCGGATCTCCTACTAAAGCCAATGGAACATGTTCTGCTAGCCCATAAGTGGCGTGACACGCCATGTAAAATGAATGGTGACAGCACGAGCCCCCACCGGTCGATTGCAATCCTGTGCACACTGCTTACATTACAATAAATGACTCCAACGTATGGAGTACAGCATGGAAACATTATCGTAGGATAATAAGATATAAGAAAAATATTTCCCAAAACTGTGTGAGACATGGTGCATTTATAACCAGAAAAAAAGCTAGAAGCCTTTGAGATGTGCTGCTAAAGAAGGATCTTGAAAATATTATGGAGACCACATAGCCAACGCAGACGTGCTCTTTAGAATAAGCAAGATCTATTATTGTCGCCATTTCAATAAGAAAGTCAAATGGATGGTGCATATTCTGTGACATGAATGACTCCTCAAGAACATCATTCAACGTATGGTCGAAGATACCAATTCAAGAGGACGACGGGGGAAGGAGTACCTAGATGATGCCATGAAGGACCTAGCATGCGACACCTGCCTTTTGCTAAAAAGATAGACAAGAGTGGAGAAGGAGATTGAAACGTTCGCTGCAAACCAATCGATAGATTGAAAGAATTGTACCTACGCACAACTCGAAATCATGTTTTCACAGAAATTTATAAAGAGATCAACCAACCAATTTCATCAAAATCCACTGAGAAGTTTGCTCACAAACGGACGACAAATTGACAATCATAAAGTAAAAACCATTCTAGGAAGATTCATCTACCTATTGAGGCGGCGACCTATGTACGACTTTGAGGTCCCAGGAACCCAAAAAAGTGGTTTACACTTAATACGAAATGTCTGTCTGTCTGTCGCTCTGTCGATCTGTCTGTCTGTTCATGTTGCGGGCAAACCACTCAATGGATTTGGTTGAAATTTGGCATGTCGGTTTTCAAAAATCATACCCCGGGATCTTTTTTTTATTTTGGGGAAACTTCTTTTTGGGGGGGGGGTTTATTCTCAAAGAACCGGTCCGAGTTTACTCGAACATGCTTTCCAATTTATGAATTAGTAGGGAGAGAAGAGAAAATGATTAATTTCATGGTAAATAATTTTCCTATGGTTAAATTTCGGATATCACATTGGGTCGTTCACCTGACGTCACTGGAGGTGACGTAAATTCTAGATAGGACAGACCAACACATTACCACACAGCAATAATGGCAGGGCACGCAATGCATTTCAGCGTGAATTTGCTTTCATTTTTTCAAAAAAAATTTTTTTGCACAAAACCAAATAGTTTTTTGGGAAAGGAAACTGTCCGGTTTCGTTACTCAATTTAACACCTAAAACATGCCTGAAGGTAGAAATCATCGATAGAAAGGTTTCGCAGAAAAATTATTTTTTAAGTCATTTTTCATTAAAATTTAGTCATTTTTATTTTTTTACACCCAGATGGAAACTATCAAGGGGCAAGCGACCCTCCGCATTTTATCAACATTAACAACTACAATATATGTGAATTTAAAAGATATCGTTCGAGCCTTTTTTGAGAAATAATTATTTTAGACGTTTTTTTGGAGTTTTTGGAAAATAAAACCCCCCCAATTTGAGTTAGCCCAAAATAAAAAAAATTGTCCCGAGGTATGATTTTTGTGAACCTACATGTCTAATTTCACACAAATCCACCGAGTAGTTTGCCCGGAAATCGATGAACAGACTGACAGGCAGACATACATACAGACAGACAGACATGCAGACAGACAGACGGACAGACAGACATTTCGTAAAAACCACTTTTTTGGGTTCCTGGGACCTGAAAACGTGTAAATCCGTTGAAATCTCGGAATCGAAAATTTCGGCCATCACAAAGCTTTCCTTATACTACGTATACTTTGGAAAGCAAAAATTCCAAAGGGAAGGAGAAAATGAAATCTCTCTACCCCTCATTGGCCAGAGCCAAAAGGGATTTTTTTAGTTACTAGCACGATAGGTTTTTGAAGGGGCCAGGGGGGCGGTATATAATTTGGCGCCCCTCCCCATTTTCGTAAAGTATTGAAATGGGGAAAACCGTTCTCACTTAATTCATACCTCAATTTTTGTGCCAAGTTTCATCAAAATCGATATAGATACATACATACATACATAATTATTATATACAGTATATTGTATATAACATTTTGAACGGGGGTGGTTTTAGACACAGGGGGTCATGATATATAAAGTTGTGAAGGTAGATGAATCTCCCTAAAAAGAAAAGCCAGATACGACGAGCTTGGTTATGATATGTGGCATACTCGCCCGTCTCCCACCCACAACAAAGCTCACAAGGACATAATCACCATCACACCATTTACCTGAGTTACTCTAAGCCCTCTAAACCACCACCAAAGTATATTACCTACACAAACTTTAAACATTTCAAAAAGGCGGAATTTAGAAATTGCGTGCCACTCCTACCATGCCACGAAATTCAGGTAGGTACTTTCGAGTGTTAATGATAAAATAGACCGGCTCAACTCAATGATAATCTCATTGCATGACAATTGACAGGTTTGCACATCACGTACAGTCAAACACACATAATCACTATGCAACCGTAGTGCCTGTGCCTATTATATATAAATGAACTACTCAAGACGTTGTAATCTTTTATAAATTAATATATACGGTAGCCTGCAAGGAATCCGCATAGCCTTTCAAAAAAACGGACGGGCGGGGCTTGCTTTTTGCAACTCTGCGTCCGTAAATGTACGTATTAGCGAAGCCCACTGAGTTGGCACAACACAGTTCAGTGCTAGAAAGGGGGGGGGGGGGGGGCGGAGGGCAGGTGAAGATGGCGTCTGCGGGCCGTGCGTCAGCTTGGCTCTCCTCCACCACTTTTTGCTGACTTGGGCCTTTTGAATTCTCATCAAAATTGATATGACTTACGTCACACCAATACTTCCGTCTACTCCACGGAGTTGACACATTCGCAAAATATAGATATGCCAAAGTACGCACAATTAGGTACTGTAGAGTAGTTATGAGGGCCCTGTTTATTGAGTATACGGAATCCCATGAGCATTGCTGTCCCAGCCAATATAGTACAAACACATGAGTTTTACCTGCATGGAAAGTTTTCCGGGAGTTTTGAAAATTGGTAATTTTATAGATTTCGATGAGCTCTTTACGAATTTCAGCTTTGTCCCTCGTATCTTTGCCGTTCGCGCCGCCATATGGAAAAAATTGCGCCTAAAAACAGTTTTTAACAATATCTCCTTTCCGGCTCATTTTACGATAAAAATAGCTACTGTTCGCTCAGAAAAGTTTGCAAATGCACAATAGATGATCCCGTAATGCCTTCCCAAGTCTCGCCTCACCATGCGAATTTCCTATGCTGCATTTTCAAATCAGATACAAAGGATAGAACTGCTTTGCATGTGTTTATATGCACAAAACTTAAGCGGGTTCCATTTCAAATTTGATGCATTAAGGTCACAAGTGGACATTGCTTATTTATTTAGCTAAAAATGTCGATCAGCTGTTGCACTTTTTACGAATTTACTGCTCCAATGTCAATATTAAAATTATAATTTTCTGAATGTTAGTTAATTGTCTTAAATTTTTTTTATTTTTTTTTAAGGTTAAATCGCGTACAAACATTTAATGAATGTTGCCGATTAACCACTTCAATCGCCTCACTAAGTAACCTAAAAGGTGCTTGTGTCGAGTTACGACACGTCTCCGACAAGGTGTGCAGAGACTCGCACAAGTACAAGCACGCCATTTATAATAATTATCCATTATCCATTATAAAATTATCTTGTTTACATTTTTAATACTAGGGGATTACATAAATACCGTTATTATAATCGCCATAATCAGGCTGCAGCAGCCTGATCGAGGCGATTATAATACCGGGGTTAAATAAATACCCTAGGATTATAACTGTAAACAAACAAATTTTGAATAGCACTTTCCATTATAAAATTATCTTCTTTACATTTTTAATACCAGGGGATTAAATAAATACCGGTATTATAATCGCCTCGATCAGGCTGCAGATCGACAATTTTAGCTAAATAAATAAGCAATGTCCACTTGTGATCTTAATGCATCAAATTTGGAATGGAACCCCCATAAGTTTTGTATATACAAACACAAAGTAGTTCTACCTGATTTGAAAATGCAGCATAGGAAATTTGCATGGGGAGGCGGGACATGGGAAGGCATTGCGGGAATATCTATTGTGCATTTGCAAACTTTTCTGGGCGAACAGTAATGGTGAATTTTCTATCATGTTTTCAAAAAAAATTTTTCACAAAACCAAATATTTTTTTGGGAAAGCAACCTATCCGGTTTGGTTACTCAACTTAACAGCTAAAACATGCCTGAAGGTTGAAACCATCGATAAAAAGGTTCGGCAGAAAAATTCTTTTTAGTCATTTTTCATGAAAATTTAGTTATTATTATTTTTCTACCCCCAGAAGCAAACAATCAAGGGGCAAGCGACCCCCGCATTTTATTAACATTATTATTAACATGGTAATTTACACTTTCTACGACAAATCAACGATTTTAAGATGATGACCAGTCAAAGTGAAAGAGATGTGACACGTGCACATAAGTTCAGTCGTGTAAGAAGTGCTGTAAAGGAGGAACCAGACCATCTGCCCTGTATTAAAATAACAGTTCCAAGACTCATCAAAGTATAATAATGACTCGAAAGGGGTTACAAGACTGCCAATACAACTGTTTTTTGGTGGATGCAACTTTTTTTATCGTGGTAAGTTCCCAGTAGGCCTAATCAACATGAAATATACGATTCCAAAATTTAGTGCCTTCTCCTCTGCTTCGCTATTCTCGATGAACCAGGTGCTGCGAGTTCATCGTCTTCAGGACCCATCGAAACGTCATAGGTAGAAATTTCTTCCACATCCGGGTAAAATGAATTGGTTTATGTGGTGCAAGGTGAATGTATCTTAAGTCAATAGGCTACATACATTGTAATGATACTTACCTGCTGGTATCCGTGGCTTACAAATATCCCAGCAGTGAGCACAATATACACTATTACACTATAAGAGTGCAGACCGAACAATCAATCACAATATATATATAAACTACAATTGCAATAGGCTTAATGAGCACTGCGTGTACACTGTAAACAAATGAGCGAACCTAATGGAGCCGCAATACCAGTATAGCAAGTGCCTAAAATTGGTCCCAATATAAGGGGGGGGGGGTGGCGAGGGTGCCTGCCTGCGACAACAGCCCGCAACTGTGTTTAGCTTGTGCAATGCAAGGCAACCACGGACAAAGAGTATTCAGGAAAGAAGTCTCCCACAATTTGCTTGAAAGGTTAAAAGCAGGCGAGAGTTTATAGTGCCAACTAATTGCGCTCTTTACTTTCGTCATATCCATTGCGGTGTTTTTCGTGAGCACTCTGCAAACTCTTACTTTTGCCAGTTGGATCAGTGCTCACTTCACCGTGAATTCCTCACCCCTCTTCCATACTAATGCTTTCCCATTTACAAATGTATTCCTAAACCGGTTGCAAACGTCAATGGGCTTTCTCTCCTCATTTTCTACCGGCATCTCTCATTTGTAATTGGTTTGTCATGCTTACATTTGAATATTCCAAGAAAGCCCCCCCCCCCCACTGTGTCGCAACCTGACCCATTTCCAATACGCTTGTGCCCGGATGGAAGTCTCCACACAAAACTGTTAGTTTCCAACTTGTCCAGAACTCGGTTTGGTGTCACACGCTACACAAGAAAATCAAGCCACAGAATGTTAGTTATCCAGTTTCCGGCTGTAGGGAGATTTCATATATTTTCCGGAAGTCGACCATAAGTCGTCGTGCTTTAGGTGAATCTAGCTTGATAACGGCTATTCTGAGCGCCTCACTATTTCGAATATGCCATGTCTGACTATAGCCCTAAATAAAAGTTACAGTACTGCATGTCATGTTTATTATTGACTTGACGGAGCCTATACAGTTGAGTGGAAGATAAGTGGCATTAGACAAATCGCCGTGGATGGAACTGTGCCTAGATTGTCAAAAGATCACAACAAAAACATGGCCTACGTGCATTGTCTTAAATTAAAAACTACGATATATAAAATTTTTTCTCTAAATTACGTAAAACACAGAAAGTTTTATAAAGCTCCGTCAATCGTGATTGTTTCGCTATCTGTTATTTTTAATATGGTAATTGAAACTCAAAACATTTCCTCAATTCTCAATCATTAGTGAATACATGACGTCTAACTGCTTTCCAATTTATACGTAGTATAAGGAAAGCTTTGCGATGGTCGAAATTTTCGATTCCGAGATATCAACGGATTTCCAATTTCATGAAAATGAAAATCATAAGTAAATGTGTCGCACGTTCTACGAATTTTACAGTTCAGTCACAAGGTTTCTGCTTGTTATTGTTGGGGATAGAAGCAGATCAGTTTAGTACTGGAAGGGAGTAGGTACAACCGAATTGGGGCAGCAGAGGAAAAAACAGTCGACTAATAAATTAAATGCTGCTCCTCAGCGGGATAGTTTCTTACAGCAATTAATGCGGTTAAATGGAAACACAAGTTGCGTTCGATACCTTGATTAAAGCTTCCAACTTTCAAAGGAATAAGTCACTGCCGCGCCGCGTCGGCTTCCTCAGCTCAATAAGTTTGAGGCAAGTTTGCTGATTTGGGCAGTCATGCGGAATGCGCTCAATACGGTCACCGTCACCCTAATTCAGCTGATTAAATTGTTTACTTCAAGACGGTCAGAGGTATAAAAGTATTCAAAATGAGCTCTGCATAGCTTAGAAGAATTAAATATTTTTCTCGGTTCGAAAAACCATTTGCACTCTGCAGCGCCAGCACTACGTCACACATAAATATTAACAATAGACCGCATCGTATGGTATCAATTATCATATTAAATTAGACTTCAAGCGTAAATAGGCCAACGGCATAGCTTGTTGTAAGCTCACACCTCTTCAAAGCAATCAAATCAAGCTCAACCTGCTGCGCTATGTTCGGCAGCTTCAATGACCATGAACATGGTACCATAGAATGTGGCAAACGCTTGCAGGTGTTATTTAGCGAATAACAATAGGAGGCGAATTGCCATTTAAGAAACCAGGCATAACCACAGAACGCCTTCTTATTAAACGTAGTATAAGGAAAACTTTGGGATGGCCGAAATTTTCGATTTCGGGATGTCAGTGAATTTACACGTTTTCAGGTACAAAGAAGTGTTTTTTACGGAATGTCTGTTTGTCAGGCTGGTCGTCAATTTGTGGTAAACTACTCGTTGGGTTTCGGATGTAATTTGGCATGTAGATAATACAAAAACTATACCTCGGGACCATTTATTTTTATTTTGAGCTAACTAAATAAACCGGCTAAAAAATTGTTTCTCAAAAAACGGCTCCAACTATTTTCTTTAAATTCACATACAATATATTGTAGTCGTTATTAATGTAATATTATTAATACAACAGGTCGCTTGCCCCTTGATAGTTTTCTTCTGGGGGCAAAAAAATAAAAAAGTCTCAATTTTCATAAAAAACTATTAAATAACAATTTTTTTTTTTCTGTGGAACGTTCCTATCGATTCTTTCTAACATCAGGTTTATTTTAGGTTTTAAATAGAGCAACAAAACCGAATAGGTTGCTTTCACCTGAAAGGTGTTGGTGTTGAATTAAAAAATAGTTTTGGAAAAATATAAATAATTCATATATTATGTTTTAATAATCATACCAACAGCAATTACAATGTAATACCGCAAGGCGTTGGCCTATGTGCGGTTTGACGCGTTATCTAGACAAATAAAAACATATAAAATGCGTCCAGTATCAAATCTTAAAATGCTAAAATAAAAACAAAAACTCATTGTAGAGAAGGACTTTTAAACCGGAGGAGGGGGGCATCGTAGGGGGAATTAAAACATATAAGAGAGCATAGTAAGTGGTTAATTAATTCTTAACTTGAGTTCGCAACCATTTGTCTAAATGTTTTTTGAATATTTCTAAAAATGTGATCCAGTGAATTCTGTTTGTCTCTGTATTATGGTAGTTTCAGGTCTGATCTGTATTAGTGGTTGTGTTTGTATGTATCGAGTGTTATCGTTGTGATTTACTGTTCCCTTCGATTTTTTATTTTTGTATAACTGCAGAATAAATTTTTTCACAAATAATTGTTGAACAGTTAGCCCAGGATAGATAATTTTTTTAAAGACATCAAATTATAGTAAAATGAAACCCATTGGAAATGGAAGATAATATGGCAGAAATTAAAGTAAGTAGGGGTGGGTTTTTAAGGGTGAAATACGGTACATCTTCATTTCCGACAAAATTACAAGCCCTATGGAAAAACGTCAAATAGCAAAAAGGTAGGTAGTAAGAAGATCTATAACTTTAGTGATTACACTTTTTTCACATAACCTCATGAGAAAAATGTCGAAAACCAAGGTTTTGGTTCTTTTAAATTTAACTTTAAAAAAAAAAACATTTTTTACGTGAAATTAGGTGAAAACTTACCTTTTTATGTTCTGAATACACTGTAATTTTGTTGATTTAAAATATTAATTTATTTTACCTAATTTTGACTATATATGGAGAAAGCACCCTAATTTTCACGTCAAAATGCCAATTTTTTATTTTAAATTAGGTGGGCTTTTTGTTCGTTGAAATGTCTACTTTCCGATGGTGAAAAAACAATATACAATACTGTGCAAAGTTTTCTTAAAAAATGCCAAAAACGAAATCGAAAAATGATGTCTTTAATATTTGAAATATAGTCCGGCCAATTTAGTTTAACTAGGCCATATATTTATATCTGTGTCAATCAGCTCTTAAATTAAAATAGTAATATTTTCGTTTATAAGTAGTATGTTTAACGTTGAATCCCCTTAAAAAAATAAAATCGAATGATATTTTAGTACAATATTGTGTGCGAATTATTGTAATTTTGGGTGACTAAATTTACCGGACTATATTTTAAATATTAAAGACATCATTCATCGATTTGGTTTTTTACACCATTGGAAAGTAAAGATTTCAACAAACAAAAAGCCAACCTCATTTTTTTTTTTTAAATCGACATTTTGACGTGAGTTTTTTCGATTGAAAATTAGGGTGCTTTCTAAATTATATAGTCAAAATTAGGTTAAAAAAATGAAATTTTATATCAAAAAAATTGCGGTGTATTCAGAACAAAAGGTAAGTTTCACTAAATTTCACGTAAAAAATTGTTTTTTGTAAAAATAAAAAATAAAAAACCAAAACCTTTATTTGGCATTTTTCTCATAAAATTTGAGGTTATGTGAAAAAAGTGTCATAACTAAACTTTTAGATCTTCGTATTACCTACATTTTTGCTATTTGGCGTTTTTCTATAGGACTTGTAGTTTTGCCGGAAATGAAGATGTACCGTATTTCACCATTAAAAACCCACCCCTACCTACTTCCCGAACTCAGATCGCCCGTAATTTATTTTTCCTTTAATATCTTCTACTTCCATTTACAATGGGTTTCATTCTACTATAATTTGATGTTTTTTTCACTATTTTTCAGGGGATCTACCCTGGGCTAAGTAAGTAGTGTATTCGATATTTCAAACAAAGTGCTTGTAGAAAAAGTGTTTGGTTTCTTAAGCATAATTTTTAGGGTTTTCCGTTGAATAACATTTAACTTATCTATAGTGTTTTTTAATGCTCCTCCCCATGCAGTTATTCCATATTGCAGGTATGTACATGTACCAGGGCATGGTAGATGGTTTTTTACAGTATTGGGTTAGCTATATTTTTAAGTTGTATAAATTTGTAGATAGGTAGTCTTTTAAAGTTTTGGTAACGAATACTGAATGCGGCCTTCCCATTTCAACTTCTCATCTATTAATAGACCTAAATATTTAGTGACATTGTTTACCGTGACATTCTGAGTGTTTTTTTTTGTTTGAAAAATTTATAAAATTGGCTTTTGCTAGGTTAAGATTTAGGTAGTTTTCTTTTAGCCATTTCTGTACTAAACTGAAGTCTGCATTTGCTTTTTGTTGCAGTTCCTGGCTTGACTCAGCTGTACTTGTAATTCTAGTATCATCTGCAAACGCGGAAACTGAGCCATTGGCTTTTAGGGTCAATAAATCGTTTATAAAAGGTGAAAATATTAGGGGTGCTAAAACAGTACCTTGCGGTAGACCGAGGAAGATTTTGTTTTCGTCATTGAGTTCAATTGCTATTCTATAGTTCGTTGAATTCTATTGGTTAAGTAATTTTTAATTAATTTCGATGCATCTCCACGTATTCCAAATTTATCTAATTCTATTATTAATCTGTCGTGCAGTATTGTGTCGAATGCTTTCTGTAAGTCAAGTGCGACAGTTAAGCAATGCTGCTGTTTTTCGCGAGCTTCGTAAAGTCTTTGTACCATGTTGTTGATAGCAGTTTCCTCAATCCGAATTGATTTGGTGACAATAGGTTAAATTTTTCAGAGAATGTTCGGATTCTCATGTGTATGATTCTTTCGAAAATTTTGCTTATGTTAGACAATAAAGTAATTACATATGTCCATACGGTTCCCATTTTTGTGTATGGGTATAACTTCGATGGCCAGGTGGTAACGTGCTTGCACTTGTGCGAGTCTTTACACGCCATGCGATCGGAGACGTGTCGTAACTCAACACGGGTACTAACCTACAGATGTGACTGAAGAGGTCAATAGGATACATTAATTAATTTTTTGAAGTGAAACTTCTTTAGGCGCACCACATACAGATTTTAGCAGGGCAGTGAGTTGTGCTGGCCCCCTTGTGGCGCGACACGTGACACGCTCGATGGGGGGCTTGAACACCCCATTAAAATTGCATGGGCGGGCCTAAAGCAACTTTTTGGTCAGATGTAGAAGGCCTAACTCAATTCAAATTATAGCCATGTCTTCGTCTATTCTTCCTCTTTCTGGCCATGCTATACTTTATGTGATAGGGCTAGGAGTTCGACTTTGGGGGGTGGAAACGTGATGAGGTGCGCCCAATTTAGACGATTTTCGGCGACAAATGTAATGCAAAAATGTACGCGCGTGAGAAGTTATACTACTTTGGCATCATTAAAAAATAGTTTTTAATTACACGCAAATAATTAATTACAATAAAATAATAAAATTGTGTAAATATTAAATAGCCAATAATAAATATTTAAAATTGTAATTTAATAATATTTTGTGTTAATTATATTAAATAAAAATATTTTAATTTATATCAAGAAATAATACGTACGTATAGTTAACCTCAATTATATTTGAGCACTTGAAAAGGTATATGTAAGCACAATTTTTTAATCATTGGCGTAAATTCCCAAAATGTCTGGGGGGGCTTTAGAACTTTAATCCCCCGGATAAAAAAATCGATAAATGGGCCCAAATTAGTGGGAGTTTACGCATAATATACCCTGGAGAAAGGGGAGCCTGGGGGTCTCACCCGGAGAAAAAAAAATTGATAAATGGGCCCAAATTGGCGAGGTTTTACGAATAACCGACCCTGGAGAAAGGGGGGCCCGGGGGTCTTCCCCGGAGAAAAAAATTGATGAATAGGCTCAAATTAGGGAGGTTTTACGCATTTTGCAAGCAGTGCAGTTGAGATTTAACAGACGAATAAACGTACTACTGAGGGGGGCCCGGGGGTCTCCCTCGAAGAAAAATTTTGAAAAAATAGGTCTGGGGGTTTTAAGCATTTTGAGTAATAAATTTTTGAAAGTACTTGGGCAATATGTTGATTTTTTTTTCATGTGAAATAAGCATACCATGAATTAATTTCCCTTTCATTAATGTGGATTGTATTGGCCATTCGCCTACATAACGTCTTTGTCACCAGAAATCCTGGGGAGGGGGGCTGCGAGTGCTTCTGGGCTCAGGATCCCCCCTATTTACGCCAATGTTTGCAAGCAGTACAATTGAGTTATTATAACGACGAATAAACGTAGCATTGAGGGGGGCCCGGAAAAAAGAAAAATTTGGAAAAAATAGCTCTGAAGTATAGGGGTTTTAAGCATTTTGAGTAATACATTTTTTTTTAAAGTACTTGGTCAATATGTTGATTTTTTTCATGTAAAAGAATACTAAGAATTAATTTCCCATTCATTATTATAGATACCATGCCTTTAACCTCCAGAACGTCATCCGCCATTTTGTATCCTATAATTCCTATATGGTTAGAATTGTAAGAAAGTGAAAGATTGAAAAGAACTAAAACACAGATACAAAATGGCGGATGACAATACCTGTCTAGAAAACAGTGATCAGAGGTGACGAGTGTACCAACATGCGCGACAAATATCGAGGTTCTATTTCTATTTTGTTGGCAGCTCCATTAGAGGGGAACCATTAATGCGATCTGGCAACTATGGGTGAACTTTATCGTGTTACAGATGCTCGCGCATTTTCCAAATTCACTCTCATCATTTCTTCATAATGCGGCTAAAGAAGTATAAGTTCAAAAATTCCACAGCTTGCAATTTTCAACTAAAATGAATTTTTAATGTTTCCTTAGAAGCAGTATGTATTAAGGTTTCATAGGAATATAAATACATAGTTTCAAATTTACCCCCTCACCCCTTAAACACGAGTGGAACACAAAATGACGCATTTCCAGCAATCCCATTTGAATGGCATGGGCGGGTTAACTTAAAACAATTATTTGTTTTACATTGTGAGGCTGGTTTGTGTATTTAGCGGTTTGCTAATATTGAAAAATACTACATTTTGGAAAAAATAATATAATTGAAAAAACCGAACGTGTGCTTAAGACCGCACGGCACAAGTGAAAACTTGATTAGCATTCCCAATCAATTTAGTACAATTTTAGTACGTATATGTAGTAAATAATATTATGCATTATGTAGTATTATTAGGGATTGTCAGAAATTAGTACTATATAATACATAATATTGTATTACGGTACTTACTATTTACATATGTAAGTTATAAATTGATTGGGATTGCCAATGAAATTTCTCTTCGGCCCTGCTTAAGCACTCAGTTGGTTTTTTGTATGAGATTAACCATTTTAAAATAAATATAGATATAAATAAATAAAAATTAATTTTTTAGTGCGTCTGGAAAAATACCCGTCTTTAATGTATTATTTATTATGTGTGTTAAGGGCAGACTTATGTGTGTTCCCGACTTTTTTAAGGTGTTGTTTGTTATTTCGTTTATGGTGTTTTCTATACATGATTCTGTGGTAGGAGTAACAAATATTGCCTTTGCCATGCCCCAATAGATTGCATACCCTGCCATTATTGCTGTGGTGTAATCCGAATATTGGTGGGCCCGTAGAGAAAGTCGTAAATGTAACCCTAGGACAATTGTTTACCCTGGAACCAGCCTACTTATTATTATCTATCTCTGTACCTGTAATATTCATAAGTAGGAAAGCATGTCATTCCATGGGGGGGGGAGGTCAGGGGGGTCATGACCCCCCCCTAAGTGAGTAAATTCATAGTAAGTAGTATAGTATATAATAACACTCAACTTTTCAACAACAAAAAATACCTTTTAAACTTATAAAAAACTTGTGACCCCCCCCCCCCCTAAATTTTCGGCTGGATCCGCCCTTGAAGCATGTACGGGTTGACTCGTAGCAGTTCTTGTCGGTGTAATGTCGATCAGATTCAGGCTTCTTTACATGTGTTATTGTTGTGTTTCCAGTCAATATGGAAAAAATCTCGGTGGAAGCAACTGGGCTTATAGATAAATGTAGAAGAAGATAAATGTATTGAGCCATTGAAATCAAACAGAAATGACTTGAGGCATCAACAAGAGGATTAATGAATGTAACTGTATGTTAGTCGCGTTGCAGGAAGAGTACCGCAGGGGAGGGGAGGGGAATTTGTATCGTACATTGTCCAATAAAAAGAGTTGCAAGCAACATAAAACTAGCACGAAGACGAATATGGGACAAGTTGTAGAGCTTGCAATGGCAAATGCCGCCCAAGGGACTGCGCGGCATATCTGTGCAGTCAATGCCAAGCCCTGTCCAATCAATTTCGCAGTGAAAACTACAACTTATGGAATCTCCCTTATTTCTTACCATGGGCGAAGGTTTTGTTGTCATAAAAATATACAATAGATTAGAGAAATATAGAGTTTTTCACAATCAAATATATTATGTGCTGCTAATCAAATATTACTTTAAGAGCCCTTCATTTTGAGCGCAAAAGGTAACGTAGTAAAACCCCTATGTATATGTATCAAGGCTAACTGAAATACCATGAATAACGAACAAGTACGGAAGGCAGCCCAAAAAATGTAAATAAATGTTGGTGACTTACATTCGTCATGGTCCTTGGCGGTGACTGTAAGCACGGTGTGCTGGATGTCTTCATTTTCGTCGACTTCCGCCTCGTAGAGTGCTTTGTCAAAGTACGGCGGATTGTCATTCTTGTCCGCGATTCCAATACGAATGAATTTCGTAACTGAAATTACACAATAACAATAGTTAGTGTCTTATCCAAACATCAAATATTGCGCACTAAGGCCCAATTAGGGTAAACAAATGGAAACTTTGCAAGAATTTCTAGGATTTGGGATGAAACCGGAGAATTATAAATGTGATGACAATTATGTTGGATTATTCGAAACACGTTTAGCTACAACAGTACGCAGTTAAATCCGGGGAATAAGATGACATGCCAGCGATACATGTATGTGCTGGGGTTGAGTGTTAAATTGCAAAATATTACTTACTTATATTTAGCTATACTGTCCCGTTTTGCCGTATCGGAAATGTTGGTCAGCTTAACGGGAAAGGCTGTTAGTAAGGCTTGCCGTCAGTGGATGTGTGTATTTTAAAGGTATGAGCTGTAGGAAACGGCAGCGGCAGCGACTTCCCAGCTAATTACAATTCAACCAATTCTCCCTTTCTATTTTCGACTTTGCTAGCATTAATGGCAATTAATCAATTTATTGATTTTCCTTTTATACGTAAGTATAAGTAAGGAAAGATTTGTGATGTCATCAAGTTTTCGATTTTGAGATTTCAACAGATTGACAGCTTTTAAGGTCTGAAGAACCAAAAAAAGTTGATTTTGGTCTGTCTGTTTCTATTTTGAGCTAACTTAATCTTTTATGGGGCGGGTTTATACACAAACTCTGGACACTATCTAACTTCATCTGTTCAACCAAGACATACTACAAGTACGGTACGTCCTTCACTATATTTTTGCACACAGGTATGTTAGGATCGGCACATGAAAAATGTATTATTGCATAAGTAAGCTACTTGATCTTATCATCAATGATGGTGGATCTACTGGGTGGATGGCTAAGTACTTTGTAAGCTTTTACTAGAATTAAGCTTGTTTTAGGTACCAAAATCTAAAAAAATATCCACAAAAGTTCGCCACATTGGTAGCTGGCTTGGCTATACTCCCCATGCACCACAAAACCGGTTCTCAGGTTTTGTCTATGTCTGTATGCGGGGCTACCAATCAAACATTACGGTTGAAAGCAGTGAATACGTTAAGTCATGCCTGCAATTACTCTACAATTTTCTGATAATGACCATGACTTGTTACTTCTGGCCAAAATATTGCTCCAATTTTAGGGTCAAGCCCTTGATTCAAATCATTGATAGGGCTATACTGGTATACATAACATTTCTTGAGACCACTTTCACGGAAGAAAGCAAATCTTTAGGATCTTCACACAAACACATTATTTTCAATACCAAAGATGAGCCCAATCACTTTTCAATGACTGCATTGACCATTGGCGTAAATAGGGGGGTTCTAGGGGGGGCTTGCCCCCCCAGGTCCACCCGTAACCCCCCCCCCCCCCAGGATTTCTTGTGACGAAGACGTTATGGAGGCTAAAGGCATAGTATCCACAATAATGTAAGGGAAATAAATTCTTAGCATGCTTATTTTACATGAAAAAAATCAACATATTGACCAAGTACTTTCACAAAAAATATATTACTCAAAATGCTTAAAACCTCAATACTTCAGGGCTGTTTTTTCCAAATTTTTCTCCGGTAGGTTTATTTGTCGTTATAATAAACCAATTGTACTGCTTGCGAACAGGGTCCTGCCCCCCCCCCCCCATGATTTCTGGTGACAAAGACGTTATGGAGGCGAAAGGCATAGTAGCGACAATAACGAAAGGGAAATTAATTCTTGGTATGCTTATTTCACATGAAAGACATCATGAAAAAAATCAACTTATTGACCAAGTACTTTCACAAAAATATGTTACTCAAAATGCTCAAAACCCCAATATTTCAGACCTATTTTTTCAAAAAATTTCTTCGGGGAACCCCCGGTCCTCCCTCAGTGGTAGGTTCATTCGTCTGTATAATCTGAACTGTACTGCTTGCAAAATGCGTAAAACCTCCCTAATTTGGCCCTATTCATCAATTTTTTTTCTCCGGGGGACACCCCCGGGCCCACCTTTCTCCAGGATAACATATTCGTAAAACCTCACTAATTTAGGCCCAATTATCATTATTTTTTGGTCCAGGGGGGACCCCCGGGCTCCCGTTTCTCCGGGGTATAATATGCGTAAGACGTCACTGATTTGGGCCCGCATTTATCGATTTTTTTTCTCCGGGAGAACAAGGTCTTGGGTCCCCCCCAGAAACTTTGGGAATTTACGCCAATGGCATTGACGCATCAGCCACGAATCGTACAGGGAACACGTAATACATTGTGGTATATATAACACTGACATTAAATTAACTTGGTTGAAGAGGTAACCTCCTCGTTATAACCAAAATTAGAGGATATGAAAAAAAAAAACTGGGCTTGGCGGGATTCGAACCCACAATCTACGCCTAACCGGGGAGTCGTCTTAACCGCTGGACCACAAGCCCCGATAAGCCCAGTAATCGCCAAATCGTCTACTTATGCTCAAATTGACATGATTCGTGTTGCTAGACAGGTTAGCACAACTACACAACTATCAAACCGAACAGGTCTGTGAGCTTACATAATTGCATAAAGGCAATGCTTTATTCAATATATTGTAGTATTATATGGTATATACTAGTTAACTGACATTAAATTAACTTTGTTTGAAGAGGTAACCTCCTCGTTATAACCGAATTAGAGGATATGGAAAAAACTGGGCTTGGCGGGATTCGAACCAACAAGATACACCTAACTGGGGTGTCGTCTTAACCGCTGGACCACAAGCCCCGACAAGTCCAGTAATCACCAAATCCTTCACTAATGCTCAAATTGACAAGCCCTGACAAGTCCAGTAATCCAAAATCCTTTATGCAATAAAGTAAGATCACAGACCTGTTCGGTTAGCTAGTTGTGTAGTTGTGCTAACCTGTCTAGCAACACGAATCATGTCAATTAGAGCATAAGTAGAGGATTTGGTGATTACTGGACTTGTCGGGGCTTGTGGTCGAGCGGTTAAGACGACACCCCGGTTAGGCGTAGCTTGTTGGTTCGAATCCCGCCAAGCCCAGTTTTTTCCATATCCTCTAATTTCGGAGGGAACAAGTAGTCTCAGTAGTTTTCTTACCAACCAACTTGCAGTATGATAAACAAGGCGGAAACTGTAAACCAATTAATTAGCAGCAGAAAGTTTGCAATCAGTTTCGCACTTATTTACGTACATGCTGGGTAGTATTTTCATATTTAATTCGGAAAGTTGAAACACAACAGCTGAGGATGCTGTATGCTACGTATCATATTTTTGCGCATGTTGCGTAAGATGTGCTAATACAGTAATAGAGAACATATTATTAGATGGTACAACTTTCTGCGGATTTTTCTATCAAGAAAATTGTAAAGAATCTCCGGTTTTATCCAGAGCAAAGGTCCATTTTATTAAATTTGGGTTTGCTACCTTTCAAAGAAAAAGTCACAGTCCGTTGCCATGGCCAGTCAATTTCCGGTTAAGCTTCTCTAAAAAAACATTTTCTTCACCTCGGCATACTATGGGTTGTATTTCGTAGATATACGGTGTCTCAAAACAAAGTTTATATTTTGCGGGTCAATAAAATAAAAAATAAGATATCATTAAATAAAATGTTCATTAATTATTGAAATACCGAATTTGGGAATTTATTTCTTTAAAATAATATCGTCTAAATGTTAACCTTCACGGCATTCATTGAGTCGAAAATTTGCAATGAAGGCCCGGCAGGTACCCTGCGAACAGACTGGTTTACACTATCCACGTTTTCTGCCGTTCGTGATGACCTTGGCCACCCAGATTTAGGTATTTCTAGTGTTGAGCCTGCCTCTTAAAAATTTTTGACCCATTTTCGTACTAAAGCGATGCTTAAATGACGGAAACCTCGAATATTGCAGTCTTCTACGTGCTGCAGTCGCTGAATCACCGTACTTGTAAAACTCTCGGACGCACAGCGCTGGGTCCGGTCCCGAGAATTCTTCCATGGCACTTGAATTGCCAAGAACCAGCCGCCAGGCATACCCGTCGATGTATCCACGCAGTCAGCGAAACAAATGTAAAGTTTCTTTCGAGACACACTGTACATTTATCACACTTGGGTCAGATGACATGGACTTTAAATGACTTGTACAAAAAGTAGTCAAATATCGGACTGGCAAAGAAAGCTAAGCTAGGGCCATGGTTCATTGCAATGATAACCGAGTCCGCTGCCATCTCGGAAACAAAAAAATCTAATTCTGTTTGGAATAAGTTTGAAACAAACGTATTCTCCATTACGGTGAGTTTTAAGCAAAAGATAATTAATTTAATAAAAGGTTACGCTACAGGCTCCTTTGACACATAAGCCGCACTAAAAGGATTTTAATGCCTTCATCAAATTTAAAAGTTTTAATGCCAGATATAATTAATTCAGTTATTACAAAGTTGTAATCCACACCAAAAGACTATGTGAACAGGCTTTAAGGTGAAGTTCCTTAAGATGATACCAGTACACCTGGTCAAATATGTCAAACATGTAATAAGAGTAGGTCTTTTAATATTATAATGTAAGACATAATGTAAAAATGCTATTTACTTACTTCATAACCTAAATTGTTAACTACAGGCAAATCTCTCACCAATTACAATGCAATTTGCAACTACTGTATATCCGAAACATAAGGTATATACCATTTACAAAAAAAAAACCGTATTTTTTCACATTTGGTGAAAATTTTATTATTAATTTTTTTGATTTAAAATATAATTTTTTTTCAACTAATTTTGACGAAATATCAAAGGTGCACTCTAATTTTCCATCGAAAAATCTCACGTCAAAATATCAATTTTTTTAAATTAAATTATTGAATAATAAATGACATTGGCAAGGGTTGAAAATGATAAAAGATTTTTTTTTTTAAACAGGGAAATTTATCCATCTGATTCATAATTCAGATATAATTTATAATGGTGTTTTGAACAATCCTGCCCATTTTCAGCTAGATGCGAATTATTGCAATGGATGCCTAAGTTGACCGGACTATATTTTAAATAAAGACATCATTTTTCAATTTTGTTTTTTGAATCTTTGAAGACAATTTTGCACAGTAGTGTATATTGTTTTTTACACCATCGGAAAGTAGTCTAGTGATTTCAACGAACAAAAACCAATTTAAAAAAAAAAATCGATATTTTGTGACGTGAGCTTTTTCGATTGAAAATTAGGGTGCTTTCTTGATATTTAGTGAAAATTAGGTGAAAAATATTAATATTTTAAATCAAAAAAATTATAGTACCTTTAGAACATAAAAAGGTAAGTTTTCGTCAAACTTCGTGGAAAAATGTTTTTTAGGCGCGGGACTCTTTCCAGTATTTAATATTTAATATAATAAGAGATCAAAACATTTTTTTATATCTCTTACATTAAAAATGTTTTAATATGGTATGTTTTCACCAAATTTCACGTGAAAAAATGTTTTTTGTAAAAGTTAAAAATAAAAAACCAAAACCTTGATTTTTGGAATTTTCACATAATTTTTGAGGTTATGTGAAAAAGTGTCATCACTAAAGTTGTAGATCTTCTTTTTACCTACCTTTTCCTATTTGACGTTTTTGCATAGGACTTGTAGTTTTGCCGGAAATCAAGATATACCGTATTTCACCCTAAAAAGCTGAGCTTGAGTACATTAACATTAGTGTAGTGAGTGCTCACAGGTTCGTCGTAAACCGTTGCTTGAAAATGAGCAAAAAAAACGTTGCGTTTGTGAGATTTATTGGGGCAGGGGGGCGGGATACACTGTATCTGGCTGTGCTCCAGCGATGGCCACCACAACCTCACAAAATTTGAAATCACCAACAATACACATACACACTTTGCCAACTACCCACTACCCTATGTCTCAAGAAAAGTAAAGGCAATATTGAATATAAAGCACCGGTTGACCGTTGACCCGTACATGCTTTCCTATTTATCAATTGCTATAGGTACCGCAATAGTCCCATGGCAAATCATTTTCCCATGATTATTATTATTATTATGATTATCAATGGGAGTTAATAATAAATAAAAACAAACTGACATTAAAATATCAAGTAAAAATAAAATAAATTATAAATAAATAACAAAAAATAAATGATTAAGCCTTGTTTAGCAGCACTGTATGAGTCTTTTGCCCCAAATAAGCGTTAGCTTGGGGATGCGAGATGTATTATTCTGTAAGTTATTGTATTTTTGTAATATATGCTCCTTGTCCAGGGAATACTGGGCAGGGAAACGAAAGAAAGAAAGAAGAATGCAAATGCATTCAAGATGGCCGCCGTGTGAAGTTGTGTGTTCGGTTAGCAAAATTTCATTTCTACTTTTATCATAGAGTTAAGTGAGTAACAGTGCCTAAACCGTATTAAATAGAAAATAATACTAATTTAAATATCTAGAAACTTACAATTAAAAATGGAAATTACGAGCTAAAGTATTGTTCTATAAACTGGAACTATAGTACGAAGTTGAAGAGTACAGCAAAACAGCATAGAAAAACTCCTGTCAAGACTTGCCTTTTCAATAACACAACTAGAGATTCGCCTGAAATCCCAGTCCCAACACACAATAACGCCATTGAAATAGCTCAAGTTGCGTAAGCAATTAAGTGCAGTAATGGGCATGAAATGTATAAAATCGGATGGAAACATATCCAACAACTCAATTAAAGTTAAATGTCATGGGAGTTGCCAGGGCAGTTTTCATCTGCAATGTAGCAATCAATCCATCGGCAAGAATATACAAAAGTAAGTTTGAAGCTGAAAAAAAGAAATGGATCTGCACAGGCTGCCGTGAGCAAAAGAAATCCAATAGAAAACAGGAAACCGAATCAGAAGACTCAGAAAGTGAAGATGACATAGAAATTGCAAGTGGAGGTACAGAACTATTCATTGGAAAGATATCAAAATTAGAAGAAAAAAAAACTTGATGAACTCCTAGCAGGTAATACGAAAACCAATAAACTATTGGAGTCACTTACGAAAACCGTCCAAACACTCGAGACGGCTCTGTACGAAAAAGATAAGATAATTTACGTATTGAAGGAAGAGATACACGTTATTCAGCAACACTACCGGAGTAAGTGTCTAGAAGTACACAACATTCCAAACAAGGAAAACGAAAACAAAGAAGACCTCGAAAAATACATAAAAAAAGTTGGAACGGTCATATCGAAGGAAATGACATTGAGACACATTACAGAATTCCAGCAAGAAATGTCGCCCAAACCTCGCCCAATATTCATTGAATTCCTATCAAAGAAAAAAAATGAAATAATGGAAAAAAAAGGAAATTAATGATCACAGAAGATATGATACTAGGAAACGGAAATAAAAACAAGATATACATAAATGAAAGTTTAACCAAGTCGAGCAAGCAATTATTATTCCAGGCAAAAGAAAAGGCAAGAAATGAAGGGTTCAATTTTGTGTGGACGAAGGGAGGCAAAATATACATAAAAAAAGAAGAAAACAGTCGCGTGCACCCCATAAGAAATGGAGAAGAACTCAAGAAGATATAGCAGATGAAGAATATGAAAAAAAGGGAAAGCGAAGAAAATCAACTTTATTTACCCTCATGTAGGAAAGGTAATGGCACTGCAAAATATAAATATAAATGTGAGAGTAATTTTTCATCTCAGCATAGCATCAATTAGATAGCACTTTGCCGAGCTACAAATAGATATATAGACGAAAAATACAGCTTTCTAGATATACAACCAATAGGAAAACTGTACAAATATCTTATAATAAAGAATAACTATTTCAAGTACCTATTTAAGCAAAATTGCTGGAAACACACAGAATAAGAGGCAACTGAGAAATGAAGACACATTGAGACAGAATATTCCTATAAAACATAACAAGTACGGCGGACGCCTCAATGAATCAGTTTTACCAGAGATATTTAACTTATTGCCACGTAAACAAAAAGAATTGAACAAAATAGGGAATATAAAAAAATACTTAATTTCAAACACAGACTATTTACCAATTTATTATATATATAACAATATCATCCTTCAGAGTTCAGAGGGATCTCATTCATTGCCAGAAGGCTAGAGTGAGTACTCTATAATGGTTTATTATTATTAATGATTAATTAAATTTTATATCTTGCAGTGCCACTGCACTAAGATCGCTCGATAAGCGGAAGCTTGAGCGTCATAATTATGCTATTATACAAATTGTTTTTTCAAAATATGCACCTTGTCCGGGCAGGGACGGATCCTTGGGGGGGGGGGGTGGAGAAATAGCTTTATACTAGGTAGAATGGACTTTTGAAGGAAATGAAGAGAAATTATTACTAAAGTAAGGGAAACGCGATATTTTTCAGGCCACCGCCCCCCCCCCCCAAAATTTTTTCTGAAACCGCCCCTGTGTCCGGGGTTACTGGTCAAGGAAAAAAGTGAAAGTGAAGTGAATGCTAATGCTATTTTTAAAAGTGAGTTTCGGTTCCCAAAGAGTAAATGAATCACTAAGGTACAATTCTATGGAAATTTTAATGGTCGAAATCCATTGTGGAAACTCAAAAATAACATTAATTCTAATTTATAGATTACAAAATCGATTTTTAACTTTTTGGAAGACCTAAATGATGTGATAGAAAATAAAATAAAAACAACCAAGGATATAATAATAGGAGACATAAATATAAATTTAATGAAGAGGAGCCGAGACGTAGAGGATTATTTAAATATTATGGTTCTCAACAATGCATAAATAAAGTAACAAGGGAACATTATAAAGAATTACAACTGAAAAGAAGCTGCCTTGATCATTGCTTTATTAAAAACCAAAAGCTTAAAAACGCAAAGGTCATTCAAACTAAAATTTCGGACCACTATTGATACCAGCAACAAAACAATTACAATTTATGACATATCCATATCCAAAAGCACTGGATTGATCGAGGGGATAATTGCTCATTCTAGACTGGGCAGGCCAATGGTACCTACATAACAATACACAATGATAACGATCGATGTGGTAAAATAATGTTTTCTTCAAAACCAAAACCTTGCTTTGGAAAGTACCATGTTTTGTTTCGTTGCTCTATTTAACACCTAAAACATATACCTGAAGTTAGAACGCATTGATAGAATTTTTTTAGCCATTTTTCATGAAAATTGAGCCTTTTTTTGCGCCCATTACTCAAATCATCAAGGGAGATGGCTTCATTAATGACACAAATGTGACTTTAAATGAAGTCGCCGAGCTAATTAGTCGTTACTAAACTAACCAAACCCAAAAGGTCGCTTTTCCTTGACAGTTTGGTTCTGGGGGTAAAAAAATAAAAAAGACTAAATTTTCATGAAAAATTACTTTAAAAAATAAATTTTCTGTGGAACCATATCGATGCTTTATAACTTCAGGTATGGTGTCGGTGTTAAAAAGAGTAACGAAACCAATGAGGTTGCTTTCCCAAAAAAGTCTTGGTTTCAATAAACAATTTTTTGGAAGAAATTGGATCATTCATGCTCCAATATATTGCTTACCTTGCCATTATTACTGTGCTGCTTACAGCATTGGTCTGCCCGTTCTAGGCTATTCAATGGCCCCATCGATCAATGCAGTGCTTTGGGATCGATAGGGGATATCGAGCCAACCGAAATAATGTAACCCTAAGGAATATTATTGCTTTCCAATTTATACGTAGTATAAGGACAGCTTTGTGACGGTCGAAATTTTCGATTCCGAGATTTCAACGGATTTACACGTTTTAAGGAGCCAGGAACCAAAAACAGTGGTTTTTACGAAATGTCTGTCTGACTGTCTGTCTGTTCGTCGATTTCCCGGCAAACTACTCGGTCGATTTTGATGAAACTCGGCATGTAGTTTCACAAACATCATACCTCGGGAACATTATTTTTTAGTTTGGGCTAACTTAATTTGGGGGGGTTTTATTCTCAAAAAACTCCAAAAAAACGTCTAAAAAATTTATTTCTCAAAAACGGCTACAACGATTTCTTTTAAATTCACATATATTGTAGTCGTTATTAATGTTAACGAAATGCGGGGGGTCACTTGCCCCTTGATAGGTTGCTTCTGGGGGTAAAAAAATAAAAATAACTTAAATTTTAATGAAAAATGAAAATGGATAAAAAATAATTTCTCTGTGACACCTTTCCATCATTGATTTCTACCATCAGGTATGTTTTAGGTGTTAAATTGAGTAACGAAACCGGACAGGTTGTTTTCCCCAAGAAAGTAATTGGTTTTGTACAAAAAGATGTTTTTTTGAAAAAATTATAGAAAATTCACGCTCAAATGCATTGCGTGCCCTGCCAGTATTGCTGTGTGGCAATGTGTTGGTCTGACCTATCTAGAATTTACCTCACCACCAGTGATGAGTGACGTCAGGTGGACAACCCCCCCCCCCCCCCCGAGATATCGGAAATTTAACCATAGGAAAATTATTTAACATGAAATTACTCATTTTCTCTATTTGCTAATTTTGATAAATTGTAAAGCATGTTCGAGTAACTCGGACCGCTTCTTATTATTATAAATGATAAGCACGTCACTCCCCCCCCCTCCCTAAAGTTCAACCTACGGTTTTACTTGTATTTTAATTGCTTTCCAATTTACACGTAGTATAAGGAAAGCTTTACAGCCTGTCTTTTCCTGCTGTAACCATACCATTGGTCATGGCTTCATGGACACGGCAAAATCAAACCACATGAGAATTTTTCTCTGAATTAGGTATCCAAATTATGGCTAAATTCAGAAGCCCGTATTCTCTAACATGATGCTTTACAGGGGCTATGAAATCCTGTCCCACTGCAGCAATGGAGATAGTACTGGACTTCCCACCCCTCCATGTTGCAGTGGAAACTTCAGCCGAATGGGCATTATTAGGAGCGGGTTAAAAAGGAGTGGAAGGGCAGTTAAGAGAGACTCAGCCTCTCTGACTACGTCTAACCACTGCCTGGATATGCCAAGCGATAGAATCCATCCAAAATACTGTTTTAGGAGGGAATTCGAAACTATATTAGGGACAAAGAAAGAATACTGCGAATCAGCAGGAATTCTCAATAGTCACACAATCAAGTGGTTTACTGATGGCTCTAAGCTGGGACATACAAAACCAAGAACAGGCCTTGGCGTCTTTGGTCTTAGGGTTATATATCTGAAGTCTCTTGGGGATACAACTACAGTCTTGCAGATTCTGCAATGAAGGAGTGGAGGACCTCAAGCACATCCTCCTTCATTGCGATACAATCGCACGAGGAAAAGCAGCATGCTCGGGAAGCTTGCAGTTACATGTAAAAGACCTACCACTTCTAAATCCCCTCAAGATCCTGGTTCTCCTGAGGGAGATAGTTCTCGAGGAAGAGATGTAGAAGTGATGTAGATACTTTGTTGTAGGGGCACAATAGGCCAAATAGGCTTAAGTGCACACAGGTAACACCTGTACCCCAATTTAAAAAAAAAAAAAAAAAAAAAAAAAGGAAAGCTTTGTGATGTCTCTCTGTCTGTAGTTCTGTCTGTTCATCGATTTTCGGGCAAACTGCTCGGTCGATTTTGTTGAAATTTGGCATGTAGGTTTACAAAAATCATACCTCGGGACCATTTTTTTATTTTGGGCCAATTCAATTTGGGGGGGTTTTATTCTCAAAAAACTCCAAAAAAAACGTCTAAAAAAATTATTTCTCAAAAACGCCTCCAACGATTTCTTTTAAATTCACATATATTGTAGTCGTTATTAATGTTGGCAAAATAAGGGGGGCTAGCTTGCCCCTTGATAGTTTGCTTCTGGGGGTAAAAAAATAAAAATAACTAAATTTTAATGAAAAATGACTAAAAAATATTTTTTCTGCGAAACCTTTCAATTAATTATTTCTACCTTCAGTCATGTTTTCGGTGTTAAATTGAGTAGCGAAACCGGACAGGTTGCTTTCCCAAAAAAAATATTTGGTTTTGCAAAAACAAATTGTGTTTTGAAAAAATGATAGAAAATTCGCGCTCAAATGCATTGCGTGCCCTGCCATTATTGCTGTGTGGTAATTAATGTGTTGGTCTGACCTATCTAGAAGTTATCTCACTTCTAGTGACGTCAGGTAGACAACCCCCTCCCCTCGAGATATCAGAAATTTAACCACTGGAAAATTATTTACCATGAAATTACTCATATTCTCTACCTAGGCTACTAATTGATAAATTGGAAAGCATGTTCGAATAAACTCGGACAGGTTCTTTACTATCGAATTACTCACATTATCTATTTACTAATAAAACATAGGAACGCAATAGGGTAAATCCGTTGGAGTAGCATCTAGATTTGAAGTCTTCGAAGAGACGATCTGTCACGTATCTTCTCGGTTGCTTTCGTCTGCTTTTAATTACAAGTTCTTGAGCTTTTTATGGGCCAATCACACAATCAGCGCATACTAGCAGTGATGCAAAAATAAAATAGAAGCAGAGTAACTGTTTTCAGCGATGTATTGCTCTGTAGTGCTCATCAAGCTCAATCTACTTCCAGTAGTGTTGGCAGTGATATTGGTCCGTATTTCATCCGTATAACATTGCCTGTTTGCTTTAGTATTTGTATGTAATAGGCTATAATGAAAGCTTTGTGATGGTCGAAATGTTCGATTTTCGGATTTCAGTAGATTACACGTTTTGAGGTCCCAGAAACCCAAAAAAGTGGTTTTTAAGAAAAACGTCTGTCGGTCGATTTGTAGCAGACAATTATCCAGTGGGTTTTGATGAAATTCGGCATGTAGGTTCACAGAAATCACATATCAGGACAATTTTTTACTATTTTGGGCTAACTCAATTTTGGGGGGTTTCCCTTAAAAAAAAACTAAAAAAAAACGTCTAAAAAAATTATTTCTCAAAAACGGCTCGAACTATTTCTTTTCAATTCACACATTATATTGTAGTCGTTATTAATGTTAACAAAACGCGTTGGGTCGCTTGCCCCTTGATAGTTTACTTCTGGGGGTAACCAATAAAATTAACTCAATTTTCATGAAAAATGATTTAAAAGAAAAAAAAATCTGCGAAACCTCTCTATCGATTATTTCTACCTTCAGGTACGTTTCAGGTGTAATATAGTAACAAAACCTAACAGGATGCTTTCCCAAAAAAAGATTTGGTTTTGTGCAAAAAAAAAATTATTTTTTGAAGAAAATTATGGAAATTTCATGCTCCAATACATTGCGTACCTACCCTGTCATTATTACTGTGTTGAAAGCCGAAAAGTATTGGTCTAACCGTCCCATCAGCCCCCCCCCCCCGAATTTTTTTGACTTTAACCTAGATAGAAAATTGTACTTTCCAGATGTGCGACATTTCCCTACCCTCATTTCCCTACCCTCCTCGAAATATAATCCTGGTTAACGGTCCCATCGATTAATTCAGAGCAGGGAATTTTGAACCAACCGAAACTTAACGCTAGGAAAATTATTTTCTATGATCATATCATATGAGTTATCCAGTACCTACACTAATTTGATAAATCGGAAAGCATGTTGAAGTAAACTCGGACCAATCCTTTCCGGTTTTGCCGGAAGATTTTTGTGCCAAGGATGTGAGCTGGCTACTTCTTCCTTGATGTATTTTTGGTGATTCTGTCATCTTGAAGGGTGCTTTTACTTAAATATTTGATTTTCTGGAAGAAAAGCTAGTACCGGAGGTCGTTTCTGTAACCAGGACATGCTCAGATGAATCCAAGCAGGGTCTCAGCTAAGATTGCACCCATTTTCTTTGAAATTATGGGTTCACGATTTCACTCGAGTTTGATTAGATGTTCCCTATCAATTCTATTTATCCAGCCAAAAACCTATTTCAGCATTAGTGCCTTTGGTTGGACGGTTGCCTGTTCTTGTATTCTTGAAAAATTAGTTATAACGGGTAAAAATAGGTTAGCAAGCAGAGGGCAATCATTATAAATGTAAAGCATTCTGAGAGTTCAACACCAATATTAGTACCTACTGTAAAGCTAAATATTGCGATTGAGCGGGCTGGTAAAAGTATTCGCGGCAGCAACAAATCCAAACAATTTTAAAACAGATATAAACCCCAATTCCCTCTTCTTGCTGTTTACAACTTTTCATGATGCTAACAAGCTTAGTACCGGACTAGCACATTTTGTACACATGTTTCAATTTCTGCCCAGCCTCAGTAAAATAATAAAAATGTTTTATATATATATATACATATGTTTTATACAATATAAGTATTAGTGTTTCCTTTATTTGAAGAATTATAAAGAAATGTATGCAACGAATTCGTACAAGAGGTCAAAGTATAGTTGATGAATTGCTAATGCATTAAGAATACTTTGGCAAAAATGCAGTGTATTAAACAGTAGTACTACCTAAGTATCTATTGTATTGTATATTGTATGGCAATCCATATTCCATATCCATTTAGAGTAGTGGTACAGACTCCAACTTTCACCCGAAAGATTGTTGGTTCGAGTCCCACACTTGCTACATTTTCTGGCCTCTCTGCCTCAACATGTCCATTACCGCTTGTAGCCAGTGTACGTTGACATTGAGGACATATACTGGTTTGGCAATGTTCAAAAATTCATACAGAAACAATACAAATAATGTCTGAAATCCATGGGGTCGTTGGCATTGGGCATGGGACATATGAGCCACTAAAAATAGGCCTAGGTCAATAAAAAGTCTTTAAAATAAACAAGGCCTTCACTGTACTTCATTATATGTAGTAGGTTAAATATACACTACACATATTGTAGCAATAATTCTACATTGCACTGGATATAAATACAACTTGGATCAAGGCATGGATAAGAGATACAGGAGGATGGAAAAATAAAACTGTAAACCATTTTGCACTGAAGAACATGAAGAGAAAATGTATATAAAAAATAAATTGAATAAAAGAGAATAATGAAAAGCAAGGAGCGAATTGCCTGGAAGGAGCGAAATAAAAGCAGCCTTGTCATACTGGCACCGCACTACGCCAACCCAAACTAATTTTCTTCCATCGCCGATCCTTCCAACGCGCATGTTGGGCCCATTACTGTCACTGAAAATAACCTGCAGACATTCTTCAAATTCGGAATTAATTTTGAGGGTAAAGTGGCGACCGGGCTAAAATGCACACAGATGTGTGTGCTAATTAAACCTAGTCCAATAACACTCCATTAAAATTTTATAGGCAGTGTAAATCTATGGCGACATTACTTGCAGACGGCTCTCACTTTAACTGGCTTAGTCCTTTGGAGCGTTAGCCTAAGGCCAAACCGGAGGGGGTCACGTGACTGGCCTGGAAATCTCTATGCAGGGGGTTCCTAATGCCCGTTTTAATTTTTTTTTTTTTTTTTTTTTTTTCTATTTCTAATCTGCAGTAATAATCAATCGGAGGGACTATTATACGCGTAGACTTACTTACACTATTTTTTCTAGCTAAAATGACTGTTACATTAGGTCTAAAATTCGTGCATGAAGCATTTAAAGACATGCCTTTTACAACATTTTTACGTGCCCCACAGGGAATAAAAACCTCCAACTTTTGAAATTAAATGCATTTAAACAAAAGATCAATACTTAATTTGACGGTAAAGCGCTAGCAATAGGTAAAACTGCAATTATTTGAAATAATACAGGTGAAATACGGAACAGGTACGTGACGCGGGGCCGACGTCACATTTGTTTATAAAATGGATATTCAACCATCCCGTGGCTGGAGACAGTTATCAATATGGCTGCTAGTGTAGCCTGCACAAGATAAGTACGCAATTCGGCGGGGAAAATAGCCTGCACAAGCTAACTACTAAACTACAGAGTTTTTGACCGGGTCCAGGTATCCGCTTTGCTATGCAGCAATGTGTCAGACTTGGATATTTTTTACGTTAGTACTTATCTCTGATAGTTGGCTTTGGTTAACGGGTGCCTCGTAAGGTATATTATGGCTCCCGACGCTCCAGTTCTATTATATTTCCATGAAATTCAACGCTCAAGGTCACAAGCCTCCGGTTTGGCCTTAACAGTCGATGTCATCTATAGAGCCAAGTTTGGACACCACAGCACTATACCGTAGTTTTAAAGTAGGCTATTGTTTTAACCCACTCAACGATCGCAGCTGTCAGCAGTATCAGGGGCGTAAAGTTGGCAGGGACACGGTCCATCTTGCCCCCGCCAGCAGCCTCGAACATTGTAAGACGTGGTTCATGGAGACCCAGGCCCCCTGTTTGCAGCAATATCAATAAAACATTCCTTTGTTAGCTTATTTGTAAAATCTTAAATCTACAGCTATACTTTACTACCTATTATTAAAATGCGTAAAACCTTACTATTTTGGAATTATATTTTCAATTTTTTCCCCCGGGGGAGACCCCCGCGCCCCCCTCTTTGGTTAAATGCAATATTATTTCTATACAATCTAAACTGTCATAATGATAACATTAAGATTTAAGCCGCATACCCGCAAAATTTTATCTGCCTGGGTCCGCACCAAAGCTAAATCCACCAATAAATTGAAGTGAAGTGCAGAATTGATGTGCCAATGCTATCATATTATAATATACGAGTAACACCATAACCTTTAAAGACACAATTGAGTTCTCAAGAAAACAATTTACACTAGACAGAATCACAGTCGGCACAGCCCCCAAGCCCTCCAAAATCCAGGCTACACCCTTGAGGCCCTACATCATTACAAGTTAAGAACTATCAAACGCTTTAAATTTTTGTGAATCTGTGATTCCGGCTAGGGGAAGCCTATGCATGAAAAATATTACGATAAGCCTGATGACGTCAAAAGTTCTACTTAGTTTTGCCCCCGCCATCATTGATCACTCTAAAACTTTACGCCTCTGAACAGTATCTATATGATAAACCTTTTCATAAGGATAGTGTACACAAGCATGTATAGAGTTAGCAAACCACTTTTTGTTGTCGTATTGATGGCTGTCGCCAGTGTTACAGCTCGTGTTACATAATATACCGCTGAAAATGATGAATCGGATAAAAAATGCTTATCGCTTAAAATTCTATGTAAATTAGCAATTTAGTATTAATTAATTAATATTAATAAGGGTATTGAAAGGCAATGTGTGCTTGAGTAGTTGTTACAGAAACGAAAAAGAATACCAAGAATTTAAAATTATAAATTTTTAGACTTAAAAATTGAAACAATCAACTGTTTTATTATATTGTATATTTATTTACACTATATTTATATATACAATATTCTTGTACGATAGCGAACTGTGTATCACCTAACAGTCGAAGAATGTTGTGTCCGAAAATTGAATTTCTCCTATTTGGCGTCCCATCCACTTTATTTTTCAGCAAAATATTTTAGATCTTGCGGACGAAGACTTTGTTTACAAACCTGAATGGGAGTCTCCACCCGTGATTTGTTGTTGAATAAATAGACTCAAAATAGTGAGTTTCTACAAAAGCGCGGGGCTTTAAGTGGTCACCATTTTCGCTTAATAGAGGGGGCTTCGGGGCACCCCTAGACAAAAGAGAGCTCAGCCCCTCTTGAGGCATTGCGGTTCTTAAATAATCTCTCACGATAGGGAAATTGTCAACAAGTTTAGAAACCAGAGTTATTGCAGTTTGGGTTCTATAAATAAACTCCCAATCCACAATTAAATCCAAATAATGACAGTATATTCTGTAATTTTTTTGTTACAAAGTATTCATGTTGATTATTTTTTTGTCGAATTTGGCGATGTGTTGCGCTACTGTTGGGTACACAAGTCTCTCCTGTTCAGCTTCTTCTATGTCCTTCACTCCTGCCCCTTTACTTCACTTCCAAACCATCTCTCTTCCTCCTCAACCAACACGGGCTGCCTCTCTATGAATACATTTATTAATTACAGCCACACCTGACGGTTATTGGTTTAGAAAGAAATACATATACGATTGATTTTCGTTAGGTATTGTATATCTGATAGTATGGGCATTCTCATCAATATTATGGTGTTGACTGCATAGTCAACTGTCGGCTTAATTGAGTATAAGGGAGGACCTCATGACTAAGGTGACCAGACGTCCCGTTTTTTAAGTGTATGTCCCGATGTCCCGAGCAATCCTATCGGAACGCCGATTTAACAGAATTTGTCCCCACCAACTAGAAAGAATGCTCTTTTTAATCAAAAATTAAAAGGGAAGTTATTTTTTGCTTTCCAATTTATATGTTGTATAAGGAAAGCTTTGTGATGTTTTCGATTCCGAGATTTCAACGGATTTACACGTTCTGAGGTTTCAGGAACCAAAAAAAGTGGTTTTTACGAAATGCCTGTCGTCTGTTCATGGATTTCCGGCAAAACTACTCGGTCGATTTTGATGAAATTTGACATGTAGGTTTACAAAAATCATACCTCGGGACAATTTTTTTCATTTTGGGTTAACTCAATTTGGGGGGGGGGGGTTATTCTCAAAAAACTCCAAAAAACGTCTAAAGAAAATATTTGTCAAAAACGGCTCCAACGATTTCTTTTAAATTCCCACGTATTGTGGTCGTTATAAAAGTTAATAAGATGCGGGGGATTTCTTGCCCCTTGATAGTTTGCTTCTGGGAGTATAAAAATAAAAATAACTAAATTTTAATGAAAAATGACTAAAAAATAATTTTTCTGCGAAACCTTTCTATCGATTATTTCTACCTTCAGGCATGTTTTAGGTTTTAAATTGAGTAACGAAGCTGGACAACCTGTTAAAAAAAAACAATATGGTTTTGTGCAAAAAAAATGTTTTTGAAAAAATTCACGCTCAAATGCATTGCATGCCCTGCCATTATTGCTGTGTAGAAATGTGTTAGTCTGACCTATCTAGAATTTACCTCACCTCTATCTACAATTGATAAATTGGAAAGCATGTTCGAGTAAACTTGGTATAGGAACTAAGAAGTAAGCTGTACGCACCCTGGTTTCGGCCTTGTTCGTTTACGTTCGGGACTATCCGAAACCGTTTTTGCTGTCTTAGAGCCGATGCATGAACTCCGTATCAGAATTGTTGGAGAATCTTCGCTAATTCTGCAATCGCGTTTTAACCTGCCTCAAATCATGCAAAATTCCCCTGGAAGCATTCTCCGTCGAATGTCCGAGAGACCTCCGTAGGAAGTGGCACCGAGCCTATCGAAGTGTCTGAGGGTGGCACAGGTGGTTCCATGAATTTGATCATGGGGGGGATGTCATATTCCTCACAGCGTCCTTGGTTAAGATAGAAATGGCCTTAGACTAAATTTTTTATTTGATTTTAATAAGTTGCCGTAAATTATAATAGGCCAAGTTTCCTTTTGATTTTAAAAAGATCTAAAAATAAAAAACTTCCCTCAAGTGCTTTAAAACGAGTGATTTTGAACCTTCATTTACACACTTTTCTCTGACGGTTTGTTATCTCCGGGGCCCGGACCCCCCCCCCCCCCCCGTGGGGGGCCACCACGTGTGCGTCCTGTTTTGAAGTTCTCAGAATCTGGTCACCTTACTCATGACCCAAACTAAATAAAGAATTTTTTTAATTGTTAATGTTGCCTCAACAATTGCCCATATCATTTGCTTTATAATTTGTGATTTACAATTACAATGGTAATCATTGTTAAGGTATACAGTAGGAATCTAGTGTGGGGTAATTTGTCATCTTGCAGCCTCAAGTACAATTTGAGAAGCATTATGTTCCAAAATTTGCCTCTCTCTTCAAGATTAACATTACAAAGAGGTCCTCACAATAAGATGCCTCTTCATGAACAACAGGGCAAGTGCGCTCCACTGGAATTGCTGATTTCACAAGTTATAATGGTCAAAGCCCCTTTTGTTAAGTACAATAGGCCACGGCTTACTTTCAAAATTCAACATTTCAATGACCAACTCGTAGTCGATGGTGGCCTGCTCGACAAAATTAACAATTGAAATGACGCACAGTACCTCGGCAAGATATTGTAAGAGACTGAAAGCACAGGTAGGGGTTTTTAACTGTCAGCTACCGCATATTTTAATTCACAAAAACCATACACTCGCCTTATTGGCCAAGTTCAACAGTGCGACAGTATGTACAGTCGGCACAGCCTTCTTGTCACATTCCGAGATTACTCAATTCCATTTTATGGACTGAATAATTTAAGTTTTTTTACTTGTTTAATTTAAATGTATCCCGGCAACACAAGTCCCATTGAGGAACTTAGGGCCGGGATAACTAATAGTATTTTATACGTGTAGTTTTTTTGCAAACAAAGGAGAAAAATACAACATTCGCTGCAAACCAATCCCTAGATTGCAACTCAAGAAGAAGATAGGTTTATTACACAGCGTTTACATACAGCTGGAGGTTTCAAATTTTAGTTCGAACAGTTTTACAAAAGTCTAAGTTTTAGAGAATGAATAAGCGCGGGAACTCCCTTTCTATTGTATTTAGCGGAAAGAAAAAATGTATTTTCGTCGCTTTTTCAATTGGTCTCATGAATTGTGTGTGCCACAGCCTCGAGAAATGAAACGTTCTATACCCTGCGTGTGTATTACATTTTTAGGTGTAATAGTAGTAGTAGTTGATTGCCATTGTCAAAGAAAGGGTGAAGATGAGTGAATTGAATATAAATGTTGTAGTGAGAAATGTGGAGGGGGGGGGGGGGAGGGACAGGACTAATGCATTTGGACTGTCGCAACTGACCACTCGGCATGTCCTCAAGCCGTCGCCTTTCCATTTTTCACCGTGCCCATTACAACGCGACGAAATCGCAAAGGCTGCAGGCTGCAACTACAGGCATAGCCAATTTGAAAATGCGTAATAAACCCGGTGTCTTGGACGCCGGACGGCTTTTGCTTGGCAGAAGGAACCACACTTTCCTGTTGTAGGGTACCATCGAAGTCTATACTACTACATACTTACTCCTTGGCCTACTTTGCCACATCGCACCAGCCTGCGCTGTGAGGAAATATTTTGTGCTTCGCGTATTTCCTTTTTGGGGATCTCCTGTTGTACTAAATGTACTGTCTGGAGGCTTCAAATTGATATTTGTGTAATTAAATATTTCTCTACAATATTTGAATTTGGTGGTACTACGGCGTAATTGCTGTCAGCGCTCTGGCGGAAGAAGGTGGAAACGAGCTAGAGGACTTTTTCTTGGTTCCTGTTGCAACGTTAAAGCTTCATTTTCGTATTCAACGCATTTTAAATATAAATCTATTATTAATTACTTCGTTTATTTATCTATTTCCTTATCACATAACGTCCCACTACAGTGGTGAGTAAAATCTTATAATATTCCGAACATTAAATATAGTAATAATTTATCTAATATTCCTCATTATGAATAGGCTACTGCCCGTATTCTCCGGCGCAGACAAGCTCTTAACTTGCAAATTTTGTAGACCGTATTTTTTCTCCGTTTTCATATTAAATTGTCTTTTATAGCTTTTAAACATTAGCTCTTCCTTTTTATTTAATTTTAATCATTTTAGGGTGCTTGTGCACGGTGCAAGTGTTTGTGCAAGGTGCTGGTGCACGGCGTTGTGCCGTTGTCCACCTACCTACTGCAATCGGTCACCTCTAAGGACCTTCCTTCCATGATGATGAGAGTCGGCTGTTCCATGTACCTTACCGGCCACTGATGTTGGAGTAGAGCTTCCACGCCCGATGGGGTGAACGGCGGAAGGGCCATCGCCAATGGAGCGTCGGCCCACATAATAAGGTAGGCTACATGTTATCAGCGTCCAATTATCCCCCCCCCCCCATAGACTTTAGGGCAAATCCCGCTTCCCTCTTCTGTGAACTCCTATTTTATTACTTCAGTGAACTTATGGTATAGTGCTTTGTTCTGGATATCCGGTATATACTGTATCCTATGTTAATTCTGTCACCAGCATTCTGGTATAGCCTATCGTGGTACTAACATTCTATATATTATTATTCATTCTCTATTAATTCAACATTTTTCTACGCCTTTAAAGGCAAGGTATGTACTTGTTATTGCCCTTGCTCCACACCTAATAAAGTGCAGACACTATACTGTACCTGTCCATCGTGTTCCGTGCTGCAGGAAACTGCTAAGGGTTCCTCTGTTGGTAATATTTATCGCCCTGACTAGTTTCTCAAGGGTGAGGTTGAACAATACGGAAGATAGAGTATCACCTTGTTTTAGTCCCTGTTTCACTAGGAATTCTTCAGATAGTTCTCCTTGCACTTGGACCTTGTTTCTAGTATTTCTGAGGGTTACTCGTACCAGTCTCATCAATTTCCCTAACTCTTTCGCATAGGAACCCCCTTTTGACACTGGCATATGCTTTCCTAATCAACATAGACTTGGTATACTGCCTATACTGGTATGTACGTACTAGTAGTATTCCCAGCACTTGTATATTTGGTCGGTAGTAGAGCGGTACGGTCACGAAGGATATTTTCTGCAAACTCATCCATGCAATTAGCCATTATTCGGGTAAGTACCTTGTATGTGGTGTTGAGCAAGGATATCCCCCTGTAGTTATCACAATTTAGTTTTGATTCTATGTTGTGTTATGGAACTATCAGCGCCACCTCCCTGCAGGTATTTTTTTTCCTCCTTCCATACCTTAAGCACGAGGGCATGTAGCGTTTGGTGCAAATATTCTCCACCTTTCTTCCGTAGCTCAGCTATTATCATGTCTTCTCCTGGCGCTTTGTGGGTTTTCATGCCCTTTATAGCAATCTTTACTTCCTCCAGAGACGGCTCATCCTCCTCCGGGTCTTGGTCTATCATCATCATCATCATCATCATCATCATCATCATCCCGTGCTCCTCCTACGCCGCTGTCACCGGCGTCGTTAAGGACGGTTCTGAAGTGCTCGGCCCATCTTTTCAGTATTTCGTTGACCAGGTTTCCATCCTTATCCTCACACATGTTGAACCGTGCCTGGTATCCCATCTTTTCGTTCCTGATTCCAGCGTACATGCCTCTAACGTCACTTGTCATAGAAATATCTTCAATATTTTCTACCTTGGCTTTTTGCCAAGCCCTTTTCTTCCTTTGACACAATGTGCTGGCTGTTCGTTACTCATCCCGGATTTTGATACTTTTGAGCGTGTTGGTTGCTGCAGCTTTGCTCTTCGAGCTTCTACAGTCTCCGTCAAACCAGGTCGTGTCGGTTCTTTTAATCCCATTACTGTTTCCGCAGTTTCTTGCACGGCATTCCTAATCTCCTGCCATTGGTTCTCTACGTCATCCACTTCTTCTTCCTCTAGGAGGCTCTCTTGCAACAGGCGTTGGTTCTGCTCGACCCTATGACCTGTTAACTTAACCATCAATGTCTTGAGCTGCGAAGTTTCAGGGGCAAGACTTAATCAAACACTATAGATTTTTGTTATTAAAATTAAGTTCTGAATTTTTTTTTAATTAAATAATTTAATTTAACATTATACAATGAAAAACTTAAATTTTTACTACCATCAATTATTGAACTTTTTGGTCTAAAAATTTTAAAGATGAAATGTTGTTTTTTGAGAATTTTAGGGTAAGTCGAACGTGTACTATCCAGGCCACTGCAATTTATCAAACTATGTTCGCTGTCAGTGTCAATTTCGGGGCTATTCTATTGCTACCCTGCAACTTTACCTCGTAGTAAAATATTCCAGTTAATTAGTATTTTAACGTTTAGCCCAGCTCAGCCCCCCAGCACAATTGCCACAATTCGGTCAATCAATCAATATTTAGCAGACCTGTAGGCAGTTGTGGATTGGCAGGAACATAAAACATCTTGAAAGAACAGTCATCAGTGAGCCAGCAGTGAGTAAACAAGCCACGAGCAGACAGCCATTCACAAAAGAGAAATAAATGGAGAAAAAGTGAAGAATTGAACAAGTCGAAATGGAGGGAAGACATGCAGAAAACCGTAAACCGTAGAAAGGAAAGCAAAAGTCAAAATCAATGACAGCAATGAAAAATGGAAAATTTAGGGAATTGATCCGAGACTTAACCCCCGGCAACAATGCCTCATTACTGTGAAATAATGCTTCGCTAAATGGTTTATATCCTCAGCGCAGGCCAAACGGAGCAACATATTTCAAACAAAGCTTCAACTTCTCAGTTCTCCTGCAGCGGAATCGATGTACATAAATTAGTCGGACGTGAGTTTGAGGAGATGTGACAAACTTTGCGCATAAATATAAAATACCCCTGAAAATAAGATTATTCAACCGGAAGGCCATGATTAAGCAAATTCGGTCCTTGTTAACAAACTTGACAACTTGCACTTTAAATTAATACTAGACAGCTAATTAATTTAAACATCTCGAAGTTGGCTGTACCGCGCGACGAGGAATTAAAAGAAATGGAACACCGCGTTTGTATTTTAGAAGGAATGTTTACGTGAAGGGTTGCAGTGCGAATTACTTGATGTAGCGATGCGTACCGTATGAATGCAGCCAGGGTTCACAAGGAGTACATGCAATATACACACAATTACATTCCCTTTCATTTTAATCAAAAGCTTTGTTCAACTCACAGTGAGCCGGCGGCTTCTTTCAAACTTAGCCCTTAAAATCTCAGGAAAGAGGAATCGCCTAAAATCGGCTGCTAAATAATTGCATACTTTTTGATTCCTATTGATTGTAACATGCAGTAATACATTATTGCGCGTCATATTGCAGTACCACAACACTTGAAGAAATAATGTAAAACCGTTTTTTTTTTACAAACTAAGCAAAGTTGCCATGCTCACAAAAAATGAGTTGTGTGATAAAAGATAATAATATGGGTACTAGGGGTGTACTCACCTAGGAAGGTACTGTTGGTAAACACCCAGAACACCTTCAGGGGGTCCATCAGCACCATGGAATCTCCATCATAACACACCGACCACTCAACGCACAAAAGTCCACCAATATCTTACAGAAATAAAATCACAACTCTTTCGCAACTCTCACATATTCACAATAAGTTTTCGACTTATAGCCAAAGTGTTTTAAACAACGTTGCAAACAAATAAGTCTAATGGTCCATGGATCCCTCAAAACTTTTGAACTTTACAGCAAACAACTCAGCAGCTCCTTTTTTATGGCCTACATTTATTGCACGACCGCGTAACGAAACAAAAATTACAGTTATGCCGGTAAATTCTAGATTGGGTTTATTGGTGAACATTAATTAATACATTTAAATGTCATCAAATTAAATACATTATTGTATTTGAGGTATTACTCATTGCCGAAGCCCAAAACAATGACGTACCCAATTACCCAATAATAATTTTTACGAGTCTGTAATCACATACAGACATGTAAATGGATTGTCTACAAGTGTCAACATTGAGCTAGATTATATACTGCAAACTCATGGACTAGTGGAAAAATAAAAAGCAAGACTGAGCTTGCCAGGACGGAGAAATTCTATTAGAAATTTGACGGGAACGGGTTTAATTATAAAACTTAATTTGAAAGTGTGAGGGAGAAATATTGAATATTCAGCCGCAAGCATCAGACACAACCAGGAAATTAAAAACACAAAGTTGTGCACATCTCGTACACCTCGCTCCATCAATCTCCCATTCCACTTGTAAATTAAATGTAAATATTCTTCAAATGCTAATGTTAAACGTTTTTAAGTTAATATGAGTTGAAACCTGATGGGATGCAGGCAGGTATCTATGATTTACAAAATACTACAGTAGTATGATACCCCCTTAGACCATATAATACTCTACGTAGACACGCCATGTTACAATTTCCGAGGGACCAACATAAAATGACGTCACATATACATATATGTAGTATAAGGAAAGCTTTGTGATGGTCAAAATTTTCAATTTCGGGATTTCAACGGATTTACACGTTTTGGGGTGCCAGGAACGAAATGCCTGTCTGTCTGTTCATCGATTTCCAGGCAAACTACTCGGTCAACTTTGATGAAATTTGGTTTGCTTCTGGGGGTAAAAAAATAAAATAACTAAATTTTCATGAACAATGACTAAAAAATCTTATTTCTCCGGAACCTTTCAATCGATGATTTCTACTTTCAGGTATGTTTTATGTGCTAAAAAGGGTAACAAAACCGAACAGGTTGCTTTCCCAAAAAAGATTCTTTTTTGAAGAATTATGGAAAATTCACGCTTCAGTACATTATTTTATTACTTTGTTCTAATGTATGCATTCCCATCGATCAATTCAGTGGTTTAGGATAGGGGATATCCAACGCCGTAGCCAGAGGGGGGGGGGTCCAGGGGTTCGGGACCACCCCCCCTCTCCCCGAAATATTTGCAGCATACACTATGTAGTTTTAAATATACTATATATTGAGGTTATCTGACATCCGGTGACGGCCCCCACCCCCTGAAAAAAATGTCTAGCTGCGGCCATTCGAGGGATCCGAAGTTTAATTTTATAGCAAATTATTTACTATCAATATTTTCAATATTAAACTAATCAGCATCAAGGACAATTTTATTGAGTGCACTGTGAACTTTTAGAAAATAAGCAACTAACCTAACCTAACGTAATCTTTAATTAATTTTAATTTTTTTTTTAACTAACTTTATTTTTAAGCTTGACTAACATCCCTTTAACTAGCCACGCACGGCCTTGGCCTGTGGCAATACCTATGTATCACTATGTAATGTTTATGGGACTGAATAAATATAATAATAGTAATAATAATAATAATAATCAAATTACTCATATTATCTATCCACTAATTGATAAATTGGAAAGCATCTTCGAGTAAACTCGGACCGGTTCTTTAACTTTGGGAAAACTTATTTAATATTCAAATATTCAATTAGAAACGTTTAACGATCTGGAAGTCCGTTATTTTTACAAAAAAACTAACTTGCCATTCGGGTGACCAGCTTACCTACCAACAAAAGTCTCTGTTGCTAGGTAACTCGTGAAAAATAAATCCTTTTCCAGCGGGTGACGTGATTAATGCTGGATGGTGCCCCAACTTTCCCATGCAGTGCATCCAGAGTGCCGTGTCTTGAGTATGATATGGTCTAAGATTACCCTCAAGTGAAAAAAAACACAGAATAACCTTGTCATTCCGTGTTTACATTGGTCAAAGTGTGTCCTTCCTATAAGACTTGTGTAACGTACCTAAAAAAGAGACTACTATACGTTCTACAGAAATTAACAAACTTCAAGTTTCTCTAGTGTTTTTTTTTTTTTCTTAAGTTCTCGCATGCTATGAGAGGGCATTTGTATTACAACTTTTTTTTTTTTTTAAACAAATAAAGTTGCTTGACAATTTTTGAACCTATTTTAATGCATTACTAGATTTATTTTATAAACCCTTAAAATTATTATTTTTTCTCCTAAAAATTTTATTTAGTAGGAATAAAAAAAATTATACCCAACGATTTAAGTTTGATGCTTAAAAGGTTATGTGACTGCATAGTATTAAGACATCATATTAAAGGCGATGCCACAGAGTTAGTGTTATCCAACCCAAAACACTCCGTGTAAAAAATACCAAGTTCCTTTGGCCCATCAAAGTTGTGATATCCAGATGGGCCAAATTCCTTTTTTCTGCCTATGTATGTTGTGATATCAGGATGGGCCAAGTTCTTGTAATTTTTCTCTTTGAATATTTTCTCTAAAAGATTAATTTAAATTTTTTTTCGGAACTTGGGTGCTTCCCTTGCAAAACTCTTCGTAGTTTCCTATCGTTTATTAGAGGTATACCTACGTAACGACACTGTGGCCGCAGTTGCAAATTTGTCATTTAGCCATATCTTATGCGTCATCAATGGCCAATTACAGCAAGTGTCAGTGTCAAGGGACATAAGCATGAAGAAGCACCAAGTTCTGAAAAAAAATTTAAATTAATCTTTTAGAGAAAATATTCAAAGAGAAAAATTACAAGAACTTGGCCCATCCTGATATCACAACATACATAGGCAGAAAAAAGGAACTTGACCCATCTGGATATAACAACTTTGATGGGCCAAAGGAACTTGGTATTTTTTACACGGAGTGTTTTGGGTTGGATATCATATCTTTTTGTACAAATAACAAATAACTTGACAAGTATTTGTTAAAAAAATTGAAAGACAGAGGAAGAATTTGCCATCTATTCACCAAACATGGCTGTACTATGTATGGTGAAAAATGCTGGAACCGGAACAGCCATGATGGAAGATCGAGAATAAATTTGAAAAGTGAAGATTCGAGAATTTTCGGGAAGAGTCTAGCTAGCACCAGAGTAACTAGAAGACTGACAACTTATTGATAGCCCATATGAAAGAAAGAACAATATACAACATGCTAATTGCGAACCACTATATATAGATATACCTACCTACCTACGTAGGAATTTAGCACATCTAGAAGCTAGCTTTCGTTAAGTCACTACGTTAAGTTACGAAATCTATTTTCTGAATAAAGTGGAAAAAATGGGAAATGGCAAGAATGAACCCAATCCCAAATTTCAGTTGTCCTGAACACGTGGATTGGATGAGCGTGCCATAGGTATGCTCGGCCGTAAGCTAAGTACGTAAAATTCATTACGTGATTGCTAAGTTATCATAAAACTTTTTCGGGGTTTTTGATTTATTCTGGGGGTTTGATGGTAAGAGTTTCACATCTCCAGCACATCTGGAAGTGGTCTATAATTTGTGTCAGTCAGTGAGTCCACGCGAAAAGCGTGGTTTTGGGGTATATGGATTTCAGCAAGCAATCATGCTAGAGTGCTGAATTTTTAAATTGGGAATCTGTGCTGTATTTAAAGCCTGAATGCAAAATTAGAAGTCAATCGGACAACTGGCTGAGCTACAGTGATGGTTGGAAAGTGGCTAAAATGCCGTAAACTCGCCGTGGAGATATACTTGCTAGGCAGCTCATCGGGGTGTATATGGAACTTGGTCGCGCGCTGCCGCGCGCGTTTATTCCAGTATTGGTAGCATACGAAATGTGACGTCATTTTCCTGTCACCCATGTGTACCGGCGATTTGGCTCTTGTAATCCACAATAAAAAACAACATTTATTAATATAATAAGTAAGGCTTTCACGGCCGGAGTTACTTGATGAAGCAGTAGGATAATAGGCCGTGGTCGTTTTGATAGCATACTTCCGAATCGACCGGACATACCGGATTCTACTACTTCATCATCAAACAAAATTTTTTTTAAAATATTTACAACTTTTTTATGCAAAAAACATATTGTATTATTATTGTTAACTTTATCTAGCATGTTTTATAATAATATATTGTTACAGCTGTGAAGTAGCCAATTAATTAATATCATTCAACTGTAAAAAATTCAACTTTCCTAGCAAATTTGTACAAAATATTACTACTCTAAAGCCCCGATAAAATGCATTACACCGATTTTATAGAAAAGCACTAGGTTGGCAGGGTAAATTGTCCGCGTCAAAAGACTATTTTTAAATGTTTGTAACCGCAACGTAATTAATTTTGCCAAAAAACCGACTGTATTTTGTTTACTAGTGTCGAGTGTTTACCTAAAGTAGGGCCCTGTATATACGGATATTCTCATTGAACCATAGCAGTGGGAAATGGACCTGCGCTGTGAGGTTAAGGTTTGAAAAAATATTTATTAAGTGTTTAGTGTTAGTTAATTACGATTCATGTTAGGAGTCAATTTTTGGTATTTCCATATCCGTAAGAATGTGAAACCATATTTACAAGAGTATGTCTATTTCCCACTAGGATGGCGGAGTAAGAATACCCGTATATTCAGAGCCCTAGCCTAAAGGTCTTTATGGGTGGAATATGATATGTGATAATGTGATATTCTGTGAATTATTCTATTGTAATATAATGATTTTGTAACTAATGACTAGTAACTTTGTAACTTATGTATCCGTCATTCGCTTGAAATTTCGGCTCTTGGTTATTATTTCATGTAAAATACCCTTAATTTACAGCTCTCATTAATGGAAACCAATTTATTAACTGTTACCTTATTGGCAGCAGAAGTCATAACAAAGACGGCTCAACTAATCATTTAATAAAACGAATACGTTAAAGGGCAGATTTATGTGAAATCCCTTTGCAGTATTCCAAAACATAATTAAATTAACCCGAGGTATACTTTAAATTATATTATATATTAACAATGTTTCATTTAGTTCACTTCTTCACTCATCGTTTCAAACGATTCGTTTGGGTATGCTTGGAAAAAATGAGTATTTAATTAAAGCATAAAAACAAACACTGCTCCGCAATCAAGCATTTTGAAAGATACTCGTACACGCCTTCTGCAATGCAATTAGAGAAGAATGATGCATTTGTGCTACCAGTTAGGTTTGCTGCAGTAGGTATTAGTAAACATTAAAACAGGCATTATATATTGTACTGTATGTTTAATCCGTCTTCCTCGTTCAATGCAATTCACCCTGCGCTATTGATCTAGATTTAGAAAAATCCATCAACGCAGGGTCACCATTTTACGTTTGATAGTTTGCATACAGTATGTACTTTTTGGCAGTGCACACGAAGACTCAAGACATGTAAATTAGTGCGACTTTCACCCGAAAGGTTGTTGGCTCAAGTCCTACACTTGCTACATTTTCTGGCCGTGCTCCGGAGGGCATGTAAAGCAGGCAGTCCCGCACCTTCCCAGTTGAGTGTAAAAAAGAGCATTATAACCCTAACTCCGATAGGTTGGCTTAGTAATAGAACAAAAAGCCCTTATTTGTTTATTAAGGGTACTGACATCTTTTTTTTCTGTAGTCGCAGTGTATCGATTGGTTGGCAGTAAATCCCTCCATCTTGTTCTCCATCATTTTCTCTCCTGGGTACTCATATACGGACATACCTGTGGTAAAGTCAGCCAACATAATTTAGGTAAAAATTAAGTAAAAACATAAAATGCAATTGAAAGTCCATTTATTTACTTTTTCTCGGATCACTACTTCAGCACACGTACTGTATGGCTGCACTATGCTATTTCCCCATTTATTGCAATTTATTGTAGCCTAGGTAACTACAATTTTCAATTCATGAAAATTTGTCAGGAGAAGAAGTAGAGTAGGAAGACGTATTGCATCGGCTTTGTTTTTTTGCTTTCCAATTTATACGTAGTATAAGGAAAGCTTTGTGATGGTCGAATTTTTCGATTCCGAGATTTCAACGGATTTACACGTTTTGAGGTCCCAGGAACCCAAAAAAGTGGTTTTTACGAAATGTCTGCCTGTCTGTCTGTCGGTCTGTCTGTTCATTGATTTTCGGGCAAACTACTCGGTGGATTTGGGTGGAATTCGGCATGTAGGTTCACAAAAATCATACCTCGAGACCATTTTTTTATTTGGGGCTAACTCAATTTGGGGGGGTTTTATTCTCAAAAAACTCCAAAAAAACGTCTAAAAAAAATTATTTCTCAAAAACGGCTCCAACGATTTCTTTTAAATTCTCATATATTGTAGTCATTATCAATGTTGACAAAATGCGGGGGGTCGCTTGCCCCTTGATAGTTTGCTTCTGGGGGTAAAAAAAAAAAAAATAACTACATTTTATTGAAAAATGACTAAAAAATAATATTTCTGCGAAACCTTTCAATTAATTATTTCTACCATCAGTCATGTTTTAGGTGTTAAATTGAGTAACGAAAACGGATAGGTTGCTTTCCCAAAAAAAAATTTGGTTTTGCACAAAATATTATTTTTTGAAAAAATGATAGAAAATTCGCGCTCAAATGCATTGCGTGCCCTGCCATTATTGCTGTGTGGTAATGTGTTGGTCTGTCCTATCTAGAATTTACGACACCTCCAGTGACGTCAGGTGGACAACCCCCCCCCCTCCCCCCGAGATATCGGATATTTAACCACTGGAAAATTATTTACCATGAAATTACTCATATTCTCTATCTACTAATGTTGATAAATTGGAAAGCATGTTCGAGTAAACTCGGACCGGTTCTTTTATATAAGTACCATCTTTCATTTATATACTGTATAAATGCACTAACTACCTATATATTGAATTGTCGCTAATATTTTTAGCCATTTAAGGACTGCTGTAGTAACGATTTCAGCGGTGAAAACAACTTGTAAACAATACACCATCTCAAGAAGCGATATTCCAATAAAAACTAATTAAAGTGATAAGGAAAGTTACAAGGCATATGAGAGGAAAGCTCTGGTACTTTTAAGTTTTTCACATCGCAGACCGTAAATCACAACAGCTCACACTACGTCTGGTTCCCAAACTTTTTTGGATCCGCCAGCGAGTACTTTTGAAAGAAAAGAAACCGTGCTTGCAATTATGTCAATTGCTTCAGTTGAGATCTTACGAGCGTTCATTTATCAAGAGTACCTTCTCGTTTTGGTTTGGGCGGTGGTTCCTTAGGGCCCCAGTTCCCCGTTTACAGTGGTGTGGAGACGGATATTATTTTATGCCCACTAACTTTTTTTAACCCTACATTGGCTTTTGGATGAAGAGGCAACCTCTTGAGTGAATAGTACAACGTGTACTATATGGACCTTGTGTGTTTGAATAAGTTTACATGATCTGTCCACCAGTGAATGGAACTCTTGAGAAAGGCAAGAAAGGCAGAATGCAAATAATGAAAAAAAATGTCATAATTCTATGGTGGAAATTTTGAAGGGGATAAACAGCGTGCATTCTAAATTTGCTTCTTTCCTTCATTCCAAATTCTCGATTTGTTGGAAACTGGTCAACTTTTCATGTTACTGTAGCTACCCCTAATTGCAGAGAAGGGGTAAAACGTTGAAGGCAGTAGTTGGACGTATACACTAGTATGTAGCAACTCTTGAACCATCTTCACACCCCGTTTACATTGTAATGTAAACATTGCCCCGTCTTCGCTTTCACATTATGTATAGAGTACCATGCGAAACGGGGTTTAAGAAACGAAAAGTCAAAAACCCCGACATGTCACCTTGCAATGGTATATTTCACTCAAGAGTCAAGATGGCGGATATCTCGTCGTGAAGCGTAAATAGGGAGTGTCCGAATTTTAAGAAATATAATAACATTCGAGCAACGATAAATGATTAGCAGTAAGTTACTCTGACTAGTTTGCTCCTTTTTTGAGGGAATGCAATTGAAATAAGATAGAGCTCAGGATCTCTCGGTCATATGCGAAACTTTGATGCTTCATACTCCCAGCATTTCCAATGAAAAACTTAACAGTATTTCAACTGCAATACATAGATACTGTATGTATTTTTTATCATAATTGAAGTGTGCACGAGTACTTTAGCCTTTTTTCATTGCATACTAACATTGCCCTTTATACATGTTTGTATGAACGATCATTGACAGTGTACCTCAAAATATAGCGTAATTGACGATTGCTGCGACCCACTACTCAGGCCTAACATTATTTGAAAAAAATAATACTCCCTGCTATTACAGTACACTTGATTTGCATGTTATTTCTCATTTAAGGAAGACAGAAACTATCATGTTTCGCTTGAATGTTAAAATGTAACAGGCCTAATTACATCACAGTTAATCGAAAATAAAACACACAACCTTTATTTGCCTCGTATAGGTTATACTGTAGGTATACGAGGCCTACGACATGCGCTAATAATAATAATAATAATAATAATTTAAAAATAATTTCCCTTACGACGAATTAAAAATAGGAAAATATTGCATGCACGTACAAATTGTTGAGAATATTATTAAAAGAGAGTGTTATGTGCATCAACAGTTGAGCGAGCACGTCTTGTTTAACTTGATGTTGGCAGCACATAACACGGGGCACGGCAGGGCGACGTGCGGCCGCGACACAGACGCGGCGACTTGCACTGCCCTCCGCTGCCTCCCGCGCGGGCAACTGCGCACACCCCACCCCCCAAAGCCCACCCCGTCCGCTCAAAATGTATCTAGTCCGACCTAACAATAACAACATCATGATGCCATTATACACTCCATCGGTATGTTCCAAAACTTTATGCAACGTGAAATCGTGTCAGCATGCAACATATCAAAGACTGTCTTGCAAACGTCATCTAATCATAAGTTAACCCTTCTTTGCGGAAATCAACAAAATTAGTTTTTCCACTTGCTGTGAATAGCCCATTTATATGATCTACAGTGCCTATCGTACTATACGAGTACATCAAGGTTATTCCTAAAAACAACTTGCAAAATAATTTACTGCCATCAGTCTTAAATGGTAAACATTCAGGTTCAGGTTTCATAAAAACGTAAATTTCCAAACATGGCCCGTTAATCAATACTTGTAGTTGTTGTTGCTCTCACATTGTGAAAGAAAAGATTGCGAGTGTAGGTCAGCAAATTAGCTAACGACTCCTTCATAATGCTTCCATTCCATTTTTCTTTTTCGCTGTGACGTCAACAAAGATATGAAAAACTCTACTTTTTTAAGAGTTTTGACGCTGCATGAAATGGATGACTTGCTTGTGATTTTGCAAGTTCGGCGCTCTTCGTCCAACAGTTGGGCTGAAGGAAATGCAAAATAGTGTAAACATTGAAAATATGCAAAACATAATTATGTACAGGGTGGATGGCCTGTCTTACTACATATACTGTATTGTTTTCAATGTGTGTATCAATGAATCCATATTGTAAACTGTTATTTTTGGAGGAATACATTTTACTTTACTTTAAAATATATAGCGGTAATTAATTAAATTCTCGGCAAGCTTTGCTCAAGTTCTAACGTGCGATGTAGATCAATTCATTAGATCAGTCAAATTTTCCAAGTCATTTCATATCCCAATGTTTTCCATAAACGTAATTTTCGTCACCGCCTACCGGCCTGTAACTAAGTAATTTTTATTTCAACTTTCCTACGTTATGTTCTACATTCGATGTATTTTGTTATACGAGGTTCGTATTTGCAGTAACGATTTCCAATACTGTTCTATTACAAATTGTCCGAAGGAAACGCGCGTGCAGGCATGTTGTTTTATTGTTATAGGCTTAATATTGAACAAGGCTTCCCTCGAGCTCCCGAGGGCACCTCGTTGGTTGAGAAGCATCATATAAAATATTGTCGGGAGGGGCCTGGACCAGATCGCCTCTATATATCAACTTCTTGCCCAAGACGACGTTGAATTCTACCAACCAAACTGCTTGCCGCTCACTGACGACCAGAACATCTATTACATCTGGCAAATTATGCAATACAACAAATCACCTTAGTTAATTTCGTTTTACATTATTTTATGTTTTAAAATCAAACCATTAAAAATAGTCCAAAAAAGGTGCCAGTAAGGACAAAATTAAGTAAATTTTCTATTTAAGAGACACCGTGACTTATGGCATATCCGTGCACAGTTTATTTATATGTACATTGGCCTAGATTTGCTGTAAATGTATGATTATGGAACCCTGCGCACTCCAATGACTCAAGTATGGATTTTGTCAATAATTAATATGATACAGTGGGCTCTACTATAGACCACCCGGACACCTCACCCAAATAAAGCCAAATGTTTTGTAAACAAAGGATGTTCCATAGGAGCATAAATCTGAAAACTTGAAGCTTTCAAATGACGGACTATTTAATCGAATGATTAACGACTAAATAGGTTTCGTGCACTTTAACGTGTTTTTGCAGAATAGTAATATCAGGAACTAAAGGGGATCAAGGCAACTGGAGGATATGTCGGGAGCTGCTGCCAACCATTCCATGAGATTGGCACCTCAGAAGACGCAAAAGCGAATTCGCCGCAATTTCTTATATTTTATATTTATTTTTCATAACTTTAAGGCTTTACCCGCCAAAAAATATCCAGGTCTCCTTTGTTGACAAAATATTGGTAAGGCTTTAATTGATACTGAATAGTTATGCAAAACAATCAACAGTAAGTTAGATAATATGACATATTCAGTTTCGTAATTATGGACAATGCTAAGATTTGCACGCCAAATTATGAACATTTAACTTTCTCGAATTTAAGCAATAATTTTGGAAAGCATAAGACTTGGAATTTAAGAGTAGCCTCGAAAAACCGAAACTGCAAAGTTGGAACAAATCCAAAGTTTCTATCTTTGCATTTTAAAGTAGCAATAACGAAACAGTTTAACATGAGAGAAACAAATTCCACAGGAAGCATTGACAAGGTCTTGTAAGTATTTCCTAAGAAAACTTAATAACAAGTTAAAGTCAAAGTTAAAGCCGGAAAAATGTCGCTAATATGCAAATTTGCAAGGGAAGTGAAAAGTTGAATAACTTTGTCGGATTTGTTAAAACGCCAAAATTTCAAATAGTTGATGAGAGGTTACCACGTAATAGAATAATAATAACAATAATTTAAAGAACCGGTCCGAGTTTACTCGAACATGCTTTCCAATTTATCAATTAGTAGTAGATTAGTAGTAGATGAGATAACGATAATTTACATACATACATAATTTCATCAAAATCGACCGAGTAGTTTGCCCGGAAATCGACGAACAGACAGACAGACAGACAGACATTTCGTAAAAACCACTTTTTTGGGTTCCTGGGACCTTAATACGTGTAAATCCATTGATTTCTCGGAATCGAAAATTTCGACCGTCACAAAGCTTTCCTTATACTAAGTATAAATTGGAAAGCAAAAATTGGAAAGCAATAAATACTAGTGGATTCAAGATGAGCTCAGTTTATAAAGTGGTGAAAGTGACAAACGAAAGTTAAAAGGGGACGTTATTCATTGGGCTTAGCTAGTGATCAATTTTGTAGGAATATTATTGGACATATTCCTGGGACGTCAAGATGTGTAAATACGTTGGAATATCGAAATCCAAAATGATTGAGTCAGTGGAAGACTTCACCGAATTCAGAGTATTTAGTTTGACCTGGTCTTCCCTGAAACAGAAGGGGTGAAAGAGTGAAATAAATGATACCAAGAAAAGGCTGACTGTGCCAGTGCCTGAACTGATTACATACACAGGCTAAGCTGATAATGCCAAGCTTGTCAGCGCACACAACTTGACAAAGCACAATGGCGTCGTCCAGTGTACACTAATTTGGCAAAAAGCACCCCCAGTCCCCCATGTAGCGTGAGGTTGACATAAATATTTATCGGATAGCGTTACGCCCTGCTTATCTAAATGGACTCCATTAGGTTTTTCTATGGCTGCCCGCGGGCCCGCTGATCACTCCACAGTACCACAGCACTGGATAATGTGCACAGCGGGAGACCCATTCCCAACTTTCCATTTCTTGTTACCACCTCTTACTTTTCACAAGTACAAACGCGCTATAAGTTAATCATTATGGAGATAAAATTTGTATTATCAACAAAGTCATCAGCAGCCTGATCATGGCGATTTGGTATTTTTATAATACCAGGATTAATATAACACCATGCCACGTGATGGTATTAATTCAATTGTTCAAAAGAAATGAACTGTAACAGTACTGCCAACATTACAATTTAAAATTTTAATACTGCGACAAATGAAACTTCAAAACTGAACTGACGCGACGCTGTCGTAGCAAATATAAATAAACATTACAATGAACAAGTTTTAATTTTTTAAATATATTAAGAATTATAAATAATTTGTTTAAATCTAAGGGAGAAAAAAATTAAGAACCTCACCAAAAATATAGCCGAAGATCATTCAATTGTTTAAATCGACACAATTTTAATTTTCCAAGCTTAGCACTCTTACGACGATTACCAACATCAAAAATTAAAAAATTCTTAAATTTACTGTTCATTTCTTTTAAACAATTGAATTAATACCATCACGGGCAAGGCCGTGCCGAGGTTTTTTTTTTGGAGGGGTCCAAATTTTTGGAGTTTACTCTTTAAGAATCGATTATCATATTTAGAGGCCCGGTACAAGAATTATATGAGGGGTAAACATAAGGTGATCGCGTTGGGTTTTCCATGTAACGTTTCGTGCGCAACCTATTGTGCGCAGCAGGGGCCCAACAATAGCCCCAGGGTGCCTAAATAGTTCCTTTTGTGCGCATTGAATCGGGTGGACCACCACAGGGGGTTCACAGCCCATTCATTATTATGGTTGGATAATGCTGTTGGATTACTTGCATACGTAAATATATGTACTGTATATGCATAGATAGGCTATATAAATTTTCAAAATTTATTCGGGAATGGCTGATGGGACGGGAAGAGGTGGAATCATTGTTTCAAATTGTGGATTAGACTTAGACTAGATTAGACTAGGAATTTTTTTCAATATAACTGCAAAGGCTTTCACGGCCGGAGTCGAATGAGGAACCAGTAGAATCCGGGCTAATGGGCCGTGGTCGAAGTGAAAGAGAACTTCCAAACGTTTCGTCAACATCTGCGGTCAACATCTTCAGTGGAACTGCGTAGACTTCTAAGATTGTATCTCGGAGGCTCAGCAGCGACTGTGAGGGCAGGAGGTTGTGCTCTGAAATTTATACTAAGATGCGGGGTGGTGGGGGGTGGAGGCGGAGTCATCCTCGCTCCTGATTGGCTCCCTACTACCTCAACCTGATTTCCGGATGATGACACCAGTTTCTTTGCTGTAGTCTTCTTTAAGGCTGGATACCAAATTCGATTGACCTTTAATCCTTCTTCTTTCCTATTGAAGTTATGCGGGTGCTTGTGGATCTCTATAGCCTCTCTGTGTAACCGAGGGTGGTATGAAGAAGTTGTAGAAAGTACTGTAGCATCTGTAGCACTGTAGCAACACAGTGTATCGAAAACCGACCCACACGGATAGATACTTGAACAAGAATTCTAACCATCATCCGAGCCAAAAACGAGCCATGATAAAGACACTCATCCACCGTGCCAACAGGATCTGCGAACCAACATTTCTTCAACGGGAACTCAAGCACTTAGACACGGCACTGCAATCGAATGGATACAGCGCACGAGAAATAGCCCGCGCCATCCGACCCCGCATGAATAGATCCGCTCGGCAAGACGCACCCCCAAGTACTACTGGCCTACTCTGCCTTCCATTCATCAAGGGAGTCTCAGACCGTATAGGTAAACTCTTCTTACGGCACAATGTGAAGACTATTTACAAGCCTACGAGAAAATTAAATAGTTTGTACAGATCAGCCAAAGATAGCCGGGACCCGATGACGTCAGCAGGTGTTTACAGGATTCCGTGTTCGTGTGGAGAAGTCTATATAGGTACTACGAAACGAAGCTTAAAAACCAGGATTGATGAACATAAACGAAACTGCCGTCTTCTACAGTCGGAGAAGTCTGCAATCGCTGAGCATGTTCTAACACAAACCGGTCACATAATACAATTTCAAGATGCTACAGTACTTTCTACAACTTCTTCATACCACCCTCGGTTACACAGAGAGGCTATAGAGATCCACAAGCACCCGCATAACTTCAATAGGAAAGAAGAAGGATTAAAGGTCAATCGAATTTGGTATCCAGCCTTAAAGAAGACTACAGCAAAGAAACTGGTGTCATCATCCGGAAATCAGGTTGAGGTAGTAGGGAGTCAATCAGGAGCGAGGATGACTCCGCCTCCACCCCCCACCACCCCGCATCTTAGTATAAATTTCAGAGCACAACCTCCTGCCCTCACAGTCGCTGCTGAGCCTCCGAGATACAATCTTAGAAGTCTACGCAGTACCACTGAAGATGTCGACCGCAGATGTTGACGAAACGTTTGGAAGTTCTCTTTCACTTCGACCACGGCCCATCAGCCCGGATTCTACTGGTTCCTCAATTTTTTTTCAATGTTTCTGTGGACCTGTTATTAGCACGTAAGTTAATATAAGTTTTACTTTTCTAGGGTTAAATATCTTGTATTTAAATTATTTATTTATTTATTTATTTTTACAGTCTGTTATGGGTCATCTGGCCCTACATGTACTATTGTGAATATCTGTTCGTTTTGATTTATTCATTGATTGATTGACGTATATATGAGCATGTGTGATTTGTATTTATTGGATATTGAATTATTTATGCAGTTTATATAAATATATATGAACTACACATATAATTAGATATATGTATTTAATCCAATATGAATTATAAAGCGCATTCCACGATAAATAGACAACTTTTTAACCTAACCAAAAATTATTATTTTTTCGACATCCACTATAATTTCCTCATGGTTATTACAATTGTTTATTTATTTTATGAATAATTTTTGAAATTTTAATAATTATAATCAACAACTAGACAATATTATCTGATTAATCAAAAATATTTTTTCAATATCATAATGTTTTTATAAAATTTTCTTTCAAAAAGTTTTATTTTTTAGCATTTTTAAATAATTTACATACATATGTAATTTGCCATTGATGCGGTGATTTCAAAATTCATGAACCACGTATCTACCAACGATCATGTGAATTATTTTAGTTACCATAAATCACTTGTCACAGTAATTAATAACGAAGACAATATTGATCTAATTAATATTCTTCTTCTTCTTCTTCCCCTTAATGCCGCGTGCGCAGCGTGGGGGGGGGGGGTTGCCCTGGCCCCATTTCCTTGGACTCTGGTCTTTGTCTTCCATTCGACTTCTTTCTTGCCGAAAAAGGTGATGCATATAGAGAAGTAGGCTGCTGTAAACTTGTTAACCGAAATAAGAAACCGAGTCCAAAAAAATGACAGACTAAATGATAATAATAGTAAGATAATTATAATCGCATAATTTATCAGCCTTCCTAATGATATTATATTCGCTTATGATATGTAAAATCAACTTTTGTAAAAACTTTTGTTTGATGCATAATACTTTACCGAATAAAAATATATAAATTTTTTAAGCTGTTCCATTGATTTGCTTATTTACGCTACGATATTGTATATCGAACTTTTTCTTAGTCTAGTAAGCTTTTTGTGTCTGTTTAGACAATCGAACTTGAGGAGTAAACTCCAGTCGTGCGCCGGAGCTGACACACACCATTTTTTTTTTTTTTTTTAACATAATTTACTAATGAATTAATTGATAAATTCTTCAAACCATACAGGTTTACATACAAAAATTTATTTCGCCCTCCCCCCCCGGACCCCATGGATCACCCCCCTGGGCACGGGCACGTGACATGGTATTATATTAACCCCGGTATTATAATAATAGCAAATCAAATCGCCATGATCAGGCTGGAGGAGGAGGTTAGAAGTGCCTGTTGTGTAGCGGTCTCTATTGCGTTCGGTAACTCAAGCCTGCCTGTTGGTTGCACACTGTGTATGGTGCATTAATGATTGGGCCAGTAACAATAATTACAACCAATTGTAAAGTTAATAAATTATAATATTACCTTTTGTAGTAAAATAAGGGTGGTTTCAGTGTAATAACTGCGAATATCATTGCAATAATAATTACGGTAAGAGGACGTGCTACGTAGAAAATGAGCACCCCTAAATTTGTTGTTTTTATTGACTTTTTATTTTTTATTTAATTAACAAAGCAAGTCATTAAAAATTTGGCTCATGGAAGTTGTAGAAGACTGCTTCATGCATCATGTAATAGGAAATATTAAATGTTTGGTACCTTAGTTCTTTCATAAATACCAGATCGGACTAAAATTATGCGTATTCTGGGATTTTTGGAAGAACTACCAAACCGGAAAGTAAAAATACCCGATTATATTATGCACGAAGTAGTCTTCTACAACTTCCATGAGCCAAATCTTTAATAACCCACTTTGTTAATTAAATAAAAATAAAAAGTCCATAAAAACAACAAATGTTTGGGTGCTCATTTTCTACTTTCCTCTTAAGGATGAAACAAAAATGAGCATTGAAAACAATACTGCATCTAAGCAATTAGACTGGCGCACGATTCCCTATACTAGTATACCTGTACACAGCTACAGCTTACTATGAAATAAATAAAAAATAAACACTTTTTATTGTTTCTATTACTAAGCCAACCTAGCGGAGTTAGGGCTATAAAGCCCTCTCTTACACTCAACTAGGAAGGCCCAGGACCGCCTGCAATACATGCCCTCCGAAGCATTGCCAGAAAATGTAGCCAGTGTGGGACTCGAACCAACAACCTTTCGGGTGAAAGTCCGAGTCCGTACCACTACGCTACATGTCCTGACAAGACAGTATGTTGCCCATTGTAAATCTGGGACAAATTAAGATACCAAAAATCTGGTGCAAGTAGATGGCTTTGACTCGAGGTAATGCTCCGTTTTACCACATCAAACATGTCCCAAAATTTGACAAAATTAGTTTGGTAACAGAGAGAATAAACGTTTATTATTCACTTTAGTAATAGTAATATAGGTAGCCTAGTAACGTAATAGTAATATACTGGTAGTATGTTTCCAAATTAAAATAATACAATTGGATTCAGGCAAGCTCTATGATGCACAGGGTGCGTACAATCCGCCCAGAGAGAAACTATTCTACGCCTGTTTTGTGCAAAGTACAATAGTTTTTTAATGATATATAGATCATAGAGGCATATAATTATGAGAGTAGAATAAATGGTGGTCTACATATTGAGATGCAGTATACATAATTATATAGTACTAACTCCGTTTGGCCACAGTTGTTGAATGCGTGCATGTTTTTCACACCTTCAAAAATTGTGACTAAATGGTGTTACTAAAATTCAAATTATTAAGGAGCATTTCCTGTACAGTTGTTACTGTCTTTTGTGGCTATTTCAAGGGAAACTCGACTTTGTACATTAAAAAACGCGTAGTGGGATTTGCTCTAAATATGAATGTGAACCAATGCGTCTAATTGAAATGCGATCACAACATGGAAGATTTGTCCGTACCAGCAAGCTGGCCGCGTACATTGACTTTAAAATCCTCGTAAGACATTGTTGGGCAGCATTTGAAATCTCATCTAACATCAGTAATGGAGATTCATTGTTGAAGACGGTCAATATTTCAGAGTCAGGTGAGATTGTGGAATTAGCATTGCTTATTTCAAGCAAGAGTTTTCCCGTCTTATTTCGAGTGGAAATGTTGTGGAAACTTTGTTAACGATACACAAACAGTAACAGTGGCGCAACGACTCCGCGGGGAGACCATGCTCACGTACTAACAAATTCATCTCACCTGCAAGCTTTCATTTCCTAACGAAATAGCAACCGTATACCTCACCTATACCATACACTATGCCTAAAAGGTGACCAGACGTCCCGTTTTTTAAGTGTATGTCCTGTTGTCCCGATCAATCCTATCGGGACGCCGATTTGTCCCGTTTTAACAGAATTTGTCCCCACCCACTAGTAAGAATGCTCTTTTCAATCAAATATTAAAAGGGAAAATATTTTTTGCGTAAGTATATGAAAATTAGGCTACTTATTAGGACATTTTATTGCATTATTTATCATTGGTGTAGGAACTAAGAAGTAAGCTGTAAGCAGCCTGGTTTCGGCCTTGTTCGGGACTATCCGAAACCATCCTTTTGTTATTTCTAGCATTCAAGGATTAAATGGTTCAAGCAGTATAAAATCAAATAAACCTAGCCAGAAAACTATGCGCCAACTCCTACGTATCAGAATTGGTGGAGAATTTTCGTTAATTCTGCAATCGCGTTTTAGCCTGCCTCAAAGCATGCAAAATTTCCCTGGAAGCATTCTCCGTCGAATGTCCGAGAGAACTCCGTAGGAAGTGGCACCGAGCCTATCGAAGTGTCTGAGGGTGGCACAGGTGGTGCCATGAATTTGATCATGGGGGATGTCATATTCCTCACGTCCTCTGTCCTTGGTTAAGATAGTAATGGCCATAAACTATAGTTTTATTTGATTTGAATAAGTTGTCGTAAATTAAAATAGGCCAATTTTCCCGATGATTTTAAAAAGATCTAAAAATAAATAAATAAAACTTCCCTCAAGTGCTTCAAAACGAGTGATTTTGAACCCTCATTTTCACATTTTTCTCTGACGGTTTGTTATCTCCGGGGTCCGGACCCCCCCCCCCCCCCAGTGTGCGTCCCGTTTTGAAGTTCTCAGAATGTGGTCACCTTAAGTCTATGCCTCTGCAAGAACATACTCAGTTAGCAATCAGTTGAGCAATTCTCAAGACACAAGCTGAGGTATGCAAAGTAATGCAAGCGTAGAAATCTACCAAAACTGGTGGTAATAAAGTTCATTGAAATTGGCTCAAGTTATTGCAAAAAATGAGCGAGCGCTTCCTCAGCATTGCTTTACGCTGTGTAGTTGGTTTTGACTGTTGAATTTGGATTATTGCAATGTGCTTCCCCACCAAAATTGTAACCTGAGGTGTCACATTGTGTTACGCCTTTCGTCACTTACTTCAGGACTAAGTCCTGTTTTTGCTTCACTATAGCGGATAGCCCGTTAACATCGCCCGTCTCACAAACTTGCCAACTCATATCAGACCGGCTACAACTTGAACATCAAAACAGGTTTTTTGGTAGTCTCTATCATGTACACCGGCCATTGAAGCAAACGAACATAGCAGCTGCAGGGTGTTACAAATGTTCATGTTGACTTTGACAATGCAATGTAGGGTTTCTCTCGTGACTTCGTGGAAACAAAACATTATGTGTGAAGTATTAAAATCTAACAAATTTCCACAATTTCCACATAAACATATATATTGTATCATCATCAGATGATGGTGTAACACCGAAACAGCTGTAACTGATTTTTTATTTTTTAACTTTTAACAATATATATTATGTGGAAATTGTGCAAATTTGTTTGATTTTAATACTTTACACACATTGACTTTGACAAGTTGCTGCAAGTCAGTGATTCCAACAACAGCACATGTTACGATATACGATATTACGATATGGCTTACGTAGTGTACAGGTAAATGCTAAATTTGAAAACTTTCTTACTCGAGATTTTCCCCGTCGTTTTGGCGTAAATTTTAATATTTTGTGACGTGGGACAAAACATGAAATGTTAAAGAGAACTCGTACAGTTAAGTCGCCGGCAGGAAGGATGTCCGTTCCTGTGGGAAAACGGTAAATCCGGGTACAAGACCACACCATAAGATTAGCCCCATTTGCTCATTAACCCAGTTTTTAAGTCCACCATTAATAATGTCACAGCAATCAGTCTGGGAATCTATTACCGAATACAATTCCAACATTATCCAAAAACAATATTTATTCACTCTCTAGAACATGTCCCTAAAGACTGGTAAACAGTAATATTTCACATATATTGCACATGCTATTTGAATGGACCTTTGCGCAGTAGCTTAGCGAAGGGACGGTCACTTCGTTTAGGGGCCCCAAATTGGGCGAAAATAATCAACATGCATATTATGTAAAAATAAAATACAACAATAAAGTAATAAAAATAACAAAATATGTAATTTTAATATAGGAAGCAGCACCAGCATTATTTTATTTCCTCCTTCGTGTGCCAGTTCTTTTGTGTTGTTGTCGATTTTGTAAGAAACATTACTCTCGTCCATTCGATACATACGCCTAAGTACGCACTTTCCTCATAGGTAGTTGAAAACAACGTTGGCTTACTAATAAACCAATTAGCCTGTAGCAGCGTCGTTCGTCGTTGCCCCCTTGAACTCGCTTCTCGAAAAGTTGGGCAAGCCTCAAACGAAAACACTCGCGGATGAAAACTTTATGAAGGCACATGCTCCAAATTGCTTTGTTAATCAAGCCAACTTATCACGGTTAATTAACTTGTCAAGCAATATGCCGACAGTTTCAGTTGTTACTGTTACTCTTACCAATAATAACAAAATCTTATAATTTTACTCACCGTATTTTTAAGTCTGAAAAACTAAATGGCAAATTTTTTCAATTTGCATGCCCCCATACACAATTTGGTCAATTAGTTTTGTTTCTATTTGATTTAATCGACACCTGTATAAAAACTGACATGAAAAAAGCGTCATGTCGTGTACCCCGCCCCCCTCCTCCTACATCTCGTCCTCTTTTTGTCGACTTTACAACTACGCATTCTTTATCCAGCTGAAATTAAGCCCTGAGGGACCGCTTTTCGCCTTCTTTTACATCTCTTTCGTACTCTTTTACGAAAATAAATTGTGAAGCATGCAAATGCTAACGTTTTCACTGCCGCAATACGCGGAATATTACCGACATATTTCATACATTTACCATCCAGCTATAAACAAACGTAATTTCGGCACTTGCTGCATGATGGGATTCAATTTTCCGAATTTATAGATAAGAAATGTGACTATTTGCAATATTTTTAAGAAAGAGGGAACAAAGTTTTTGAGACCACGGGCTTATTAAAGAGGTCGAGATTGCAATCACTCTTGTGAAGTGTTGAATTCGAAAATGATCCACCGTAAGAATTATTATTGTCGGAAACGCCTCACAGACAGCCTGACTCAGCAATGTAAAGCCTGACTTTCAAAAATAAGGCAAATGAGATCACTCACTAATGGGGCACAAAATAATAATTCCATGTTTGAGTTTCAAATAAATTCTTACAAACAAAGGCAAATTTAAATAAATTAAGCCTTGGCACTGCACTGCACCGAATGGATGCATGTCACGATTGCACCGTCTTGAATGTAATGTAATACAACAAAGTAATAATGTACGAATGTATTGGGCATAGGTTTTCGAAGGGGGGGAAAACCGTTCTCATGGACACACGCAGCTTATAAATTAATGATCTTAGTGTCCTTTGCGCAGGAGCCCGAGGGATCTGGAGACCCGAAGGGGGGCCCGGGGAGATTTATCTTGCAAATTTGGCTTGTAATAGTGGAATTTTACGCATTTTGATAGTAATAATTTAGATTTTACTGGCGCCGAATGCAATTGGACACAAGGGGGGGCCCGTGAGCCTCCCCCGGGTGAATTTTTTAAAAAAAATATGCCTGAAATAGTGGCGTTTTACGTATTTTTAGAGCAGTAACAGTTAAATGTTGAAGGCGAAGAATAGACTGCAAACACGGAGGGTCCGGAGAATTTCTTCGAGATAATTGGGTTGGGGCTTGGGGGAGGGGCGCTAAAGGTGGTCGCTTTATGAATAAATGGAAAAAGAATGGGACGCCGTATCAACTTTTATAGTTATTTAGGATCCTGGGGGGGGGGGGGCATGTATATTCATGAAGGGAACAAAAAAAATCGCTTTCGGCTCTGGCCGATCAGGTGTAGGGAGGTAGGGAGATTCCGCAGACCCTGATTTTGCTCTACGTTACCTACGCTATGTATGTAATAAAAAATAAAAATTATTTTTCCGACCACAACATCAACACACAAAACACTCCCAAACAATGACAACTATGAACTTTTACTTATTAAATTATTTTTACTTTGACTTGACGTCATCTTATTGAAATCGTTGATTTGTCGTAAAAAGCGTCGATAACCATTATCGTAGATAATAATACGGGATTTTAGTCAAATTGTAATTAATTCCTTTGCGACCAATATTAACTGAGATATGAATTATACAAGGTTTCAATTGGCCGCCGTCAGATAATATTTACGGAAGTTAGATCGATATACATTGTACATGTATATATACGACATATACATACAGTACATAGGGTACACACATATACATATATAACATTTTGAACGGAGCGTGGTTTTAGGCTCAGGGGGCCATGAAATGAAAAGTTGTAAAGCAATTTTCCGGAAGTCGAACATTGGTTATTTAGTTATATAAGGAAAAGGTGGAGGTTGCCCAGAGAACGGTGCTAAAAGTAATTCTCAAAAAGCCATGGAGGTACCCATCGGATATCCTGTTCTCTGAGCTTCGAGTTCCACCAGTACCTAGACTATATGCAGAAGCTTTACTGCTTCATGCTTTTAAACAACTTAGAATCTCAACTTTCACTCCTATAGTGCATGTACATAACACAAGGAGGCGGGAAATAGGAGATATTTTAAATATTAAAGTAAATTTGTCGCTCATGAAACACTCTCCCCAATATCTGAGTATTAAAATTTATAATGAAACGCCAATTAATTTAAGACAAGTACTATTTGCCGCACGGTACAGGAGTGAAATTCGGAAATGGTTGGACAATCTTTCCAACAGCGGTCTAGACGCAATGGTTTCGGCCTAGTTTTATGTCCCCCTCCCATCACGATATCTCCATATACTTCCTCTTTCTAGTATAACTGCTATACTTTCATTTTTACATATTTATAACATATGCTATATTTTTCTCCTTTATTACCCATTCTACTAAGTAGGTAATTCTATATTACTAACCTTTTTTACTAACCTTTACTAACCCTTTTTACTAACCTTTTTTTACTAAACTTTACTAACCTCAGTATCGTATCGTATTGATATCTGTGCAATCTAAATAATTTGATTTGTCATTCAATTTGTAACAAATAAATAAATATACATATGTACACTTTTTTTTTTTTAAATTGCACAGATACCTTTACGAACGTTGCTCTAGCTCTCCACTTTGACAAGAGTTCTTATAGTGGGGGGCTCTCCGCAACTCTTTTCCATTATCATTGATATATACATTTCTCTGTCCTGCTTGATATGCCTTCCATCCGTGCAGACACGAGTTTCTCATTGCACAGGGTGGATGGCCTATCAAGCAGTCATGCATATATTGTATTGTTTTGTCGTTGCATTGTAAATTGGTATCAATGAAAATATTCTGTAATGTTTTGGAGAAATACATTTTTACTTTACTTACTTTACTTAGTTGCCTTCGTAATAGGTAGATGAATCTCCCTAAAATCACATCAATAGTCCTAAACTGAAGGTCGTCAATCAAGAAATAAAATTAATAATAAATGATATTATATCATCATAATGATATTTCTCATTGTAGGTTATAATTTTATGCGAAGGCGGAGAAATCAGCAGCAAAGGGAAGTAGTCGCAAAACAATAAATGGAAGAAATGGGAACAAGGAGTTGTGTTGTGGATGAACGTCACGTAGGGGGGGGGGGGATGTGCAGTGTATTGCTTAACGTGGCCCCCAGGCCACAGATGGCGCACCCCCCCCCCCCCCAGGCCAACTCTGGTTATTGTTTTACTGGAGACGTGATGGCTTCGAGCCGTGCACCACAACTTATGCACTATACATAACACAACACATTACCACCTAATTGGAGAACAGTACCAATCAAGCCTAATATAAAAATATTGAAAACCTCAACGAAACAGCACAAAGAAAAGAGGGAATTGTAATAAGGGAGCACTGGCAGTGTTATTACTCAAAATATCACAAAAATGCACACCTACACGGAATGAAATGGTTTTACACTGATCATATCAGCGTGGCTGGCTGTTTTAGCCAGCATACTGCTCCTTTAACATTTGTCAGCTTGCAACTGTTAACAATGAAACTTGGTTGCAATCTGAAATGTTGCCATTTTTAGCATGACCTGTTTTGGTGACGGTGCAGACTGGAAAGTAGTAGAGTGATGGTTGGCAGGCTGCACACGTTCCTGTGATTACAGTTCCGATTCATTTGGTCTTGGTTAACTCTCATTCTGGTAAATCGCATCATTGCATGTTAGCAGAGCACAGTACGAGTTTTGAAACATTAATTATGTGTCTAGTTTTAACTCAACCGAATAGTGCCGTCTTACAATAAATTAACACTCAACTACAAAATTGTATGTTAGCATATAACAACAAGATTAGCCATTTAACGATGCAGAAAGTCTCTACTAACAGATATCAGAAAGGAACAGAAACAGGATTCGAACCAGTCTCGGTGAATTTATCCATGCCTTCCTATCTCTCATCACTTAACTAAGCTCCAACATGGTCCATCTCAACAATGTTTATGCTCCACGCAATGCGCCTCTTCCGTAACCGGCATTTTGCATTTACTGTAAAAAGGCAAATTGTTAAAATTAACAATGCAGAATAATTGGTGAAGCTCTTGTTGTAGAAGCAGTTTTTAGTTTCATAGCTTTCATTGAATGGACTAGCAACGAAAATAGGAGGGGGAGGAGGGGAACATGGATCTCGACAGGCAGAGCTAATTAAATTGTAAATGAGGGAGAACAATGAAGGGCGATGTGCAAGTAAAATGATTACCAACACAATTCAACTCCCCAGCCCGTAATAACTTATCACACGACATCACCAATACCCACCTCTACCACATTTATTATTAACGGAGAGATTTCAAAATATTTTGTAAATAAGAAACAAGTGCTTTTAGAAATTGTCGCCAAGTTATGAAAGTGGTCAGATGCAAGCATAGAAATATATTAACTGGAACGGAGGGAGCCTTAATATCCCTTACGGGGCACCCATTAACCATAAGCCAACTATCTAAGATAAGTACCAACGTAAAAAATATCCAAGTCTTACACATTGCAGCATAGCAGAACGGATACCTGGACCCGGTCAAAACTCTGTACTTAGGTTGTGCAGGCTACACTAGCAGCCATATTGATAACGGTTTACAGCCACGGGATGGATGCAAGCTTTCCAATGAAATTTACATTTTTCTCAGCATCTGAAATGTTATTAGCCTACTCCTTAAAAGACCCGATAAGTACATAAAAACAGATTTTATAAAAATAGTTGTAACACATTCAAGGAAATATTCTATTTTTTATCAATTCGTCATCTGACTAATTGTTTTTGTTGTCAAAAATACATTGGCAACCAAATATTTTTGAAATCTGTCCCTTAACGTTTATAATTATGTTATAATTAATGTCGATGATAGTATTATTTCATACTATAAAAACTCTGTAATGTCATAACTTATGAAATGTAAGAGTTGCATAAGTGAGAATCTGCAGTATTATATTTGCGAGTGTAGATGAATAAAATTGTATAGGTAAACTACACTAATTTGAAGCATACGTCATGCGAAGTTGAAAAATCGTTAAGACGTAATTTTAGGATATGGAAAAGCCGTATACTCTTGAGCTGAACTTGTCAAAAACCCTAGAAAATAGCGGAATATGCAAAGAAATATAGACAGAGCACACAAGTAATTAAGTCCGTGAGTCTCGGGTCTCTTAATAGCTTAATTTTGACTGGATTTGGCTTATGGTTTGCTGCTTCATTGCTCGGATGGACATCTTTCCTCCTGATTTTGACACATTGGTGTTGCAAACATGTCGTCCTAAAAATTACCATGGTACATGGCAAAGGTTAATAATATATTAAACTTAAATCGCATCGTACTTATGTATTCAATGCTCCTGTCTCGATTTTTCCCACTTTTTCAAAGGGAACAGGTATAAAACAAGGCAGCATATAAGATAATATGAATACAGATGCATCCGGTACAGACAACTTTACGATTTACAGCCGTCAAAAGATGCAGCTCTGTTAAATGTACATTCTGAAAGATGTGATGGATCGGTCGTCAGTGGAGCCTTTATTAACGCTAGTTAATTGGTATAAAATGAACGCTCCCTCATTTGGAACATTTTGCTCGTAAAATCGACATAAACTTGTTTACTGATTCGAGACCGTACTTGCGATCACGGTACCTTCATATTAAGGAATTGATTTAATTGGAACATTGTGCAAAGAGATTTATTTACTAAGCTTGATTGATTCGCAATTACACATACGGCGCGGCGGACATGGCTGTTCTGCTCCCCAGCTCCATCGACTGGGGATAAGTTATGTAATGGTCCTAATAAAAAATCATAACGTCCCGCATAGAATCGGTTGTAATAATTTAGTTGGGGTTTTATTGCAAGGACAAGATGGAGGGAGCAAAGTTTGGGCCTTGGGCGGGCACTCGTTTAACTAACCTTGTTCTATATCCGTTTAAAATATTTCCTCTCAAAGATTCTGCCATGTTTTCGGAGCGCTGATGCCCGGGGCGGTTCTCAAAGATAATAATTTTGGGCTGCTTCAGTGTAGTAAAACCATGGAGAACAGCTCTATATCATAGACGAATACGATTCCTTTACTTGTGTTATTTTCCTATAATTTTCACAATAAAAACCTTGATTTAGTCATCAATGATGTATGTCGATATTTATGTTCCTGATTGCCACCATTTTACTTGAAAATGGAGGGGTGTGCCTGAATAAACTACGAACTCACCTCACCTCACCTTATTTTGAGAATTACCCTTAGACAACGTCATAGACGAATACGATTTCTTTACTTGTGTTATTTTCCTATAATTTTCACAATAAAAACCTTGATTTAGTCAATGATGTATATCGATATTTATGTTCCTGATTACCACCATTTTACTTGAAAATGGAGGGGTGTGCCTGAATAAACTACGAGCTCACCTCACCTCACCTTATTTTGAGAATTACCCTTAGACAACGTCATAGACGAATACGATTTCTTTACTTGTGTTATTTTCCTATAATTTTCACAATAAAAACCTTGATTTAGTCAATGATGTATATCGATATTTATGTTCCTGATTACCACCATTTTACTTGAAAATGGAGGGGTGTGCCTGAATAAACTACGAGCTCACCTCACCTCACCTTATTTTGAGAATTACCCTTAGACAACGTCATAGACGAATACGATTTCTTTACTTGTGTTATTTTCCTATAATTTTCCCAATAAAAACCTTGATTTAGTCAATGATGTATATCGATATTTATGTTCCTGATTGCCACCATTTTACATGAAAATGGAGGGGTGTGCCTGAATAGACTATGAGCTTGTAAGCCTCACCTTATTTTCAGAATTACCCTTAGACAACACTAGACCAACTGACTACTGCAATAGACTTGATGATATACGACGTGTGTCCCCCCCTCTCCAGCTTCTTATTAGATTTGTATGTCTAAACCCCATGTGGGGATACAATACCTAGCTTACAGAGCGTTACAATATTACTTCCAAATTGCGTGTGATCTGTGAGACCTATCTATCGATGAATTCTACCTTCACGTATGTTTTAGGTGTTCAATTGAGTAACAAAACCGGACAGGTTGCTTTCCCAAAAAACTATTTGGTTTTGTGCAAAAAAAATGTTTTTGAAAAAATGATTGAAAATTCACGGTCAAATGCATTGCGTGCCCTGCCATTATTGCTGTGTGGTAACTTGTTGGTCTGACCTATCTAGAATTTACCTCACCTCCAGTGACGTCAGGTGGGCAACCTTAAAGAACATAAAAGCAACATTAAAGAAGTTATAAGCAAATTAGTAAGAAAAGTTTTATAACAATTTTATTTTTTGCTCTATAACATTATTTTTATGCATTTTACAAAAAAATTACCCCAGACCAATCTTGTAGATGACCTTTTGAGGAAAATTTTTCTCTATAACTTTTTTTATTTTATTCATTAAAAACAGCGCTCTAAAGTCGACCGGGCTCGTCAATGTTCATGAGAATCCGGTCTAAACGAAATGATTAACTTATTATTTTGTATTTTATTGTATATATATTTTTACAAAATTTTTGTTAAATTCGTACAACTTTACTTTTTCAGTCCTAACTCCTTTCCCCGCTGCCTATGAGGTAGAGTCTGTAGGCGCTTTTTTTACGTGGTATTCTCAGAAGGCCTACTCCGCGAACATCTTGCTTATAACCATACTGGCCATTTCTGGCCATGCTTCGGAGGGGATCTAAAGCAGGCGGTCCCGGGTCCTCCTAGTTGAGAGTAAGAGAGGGCTTTTTAGTCCTAACTCCGTATGGTTGGCTTAGTAATAGAAACAACAAAAAGTCCTTATTTTTTAATTATTTATAACGTAATCCTCGACATCAAATATTTTTAATCACTTATTAGCTAGCTACTCTAATCGACTTTTCTTCGGTGGTCCAGGTTGGGGCTCAGAATCTAAATCAACGTCAAATGTGAAAGTTTGAGGAATGACAGGAATTAAAATTGGAGTCCTAGTTGGAAGTTTATCTTCAAACTCATTTTCTTCCATCAACTTTGATGTTTCCATAATGTTGCTGCATGTTTCGCCCGAACAATGGAGGCACACTGTAGAGCATTTCAGGCCTGCTTTTCTGCAGCCACACATGCTTCCACAGTTGCCTTTGCATCTGCAGAAAATTAATTTCATGAGATCGGGGGGTGCTGGAGGCTTGGAAGCTTGTATTGGCATCCAAATGTTTGCATGCTTTTTCCAGCCCCAATCTTCAGGATTTTGATATCTTCCGAGCCACAACTGGACCTGGTGATATACTCGGAGACTGTGAAAACTCCTGTCATTCCTCAAACTTTCATATTTGACGTTGATTTAGATTCTGAGCCACAACCTGGACCATCGAAGAAAAGTCGATTAGCGTAGCTAGCTAATAAGTGATTAAAAATATTATGATGTCGAGGATTACGTTATAAGCCGTCCGTGGAGTAGGCCTACTGGGGATACCACGTAAAAGAACACCTACAGACTCTATCTCATAGGTAGCGGGGAAAAGAGTTAGGAATGAATAAGTGAAGTTGTACGAATTTAACAAAAATTTTGTAAGAATATAAAATATAAAATAAGTTAAACATTTCATTTCGACCGGATTCTCGTGAACATTGACGAGCATGGTCAACTTTGTAGCGCTGTAACAGCGTTTTAAATAAATGAAATAAAAAAAGTTATAGAGAAAAATTTTCCTCAAAAGATCATCTACAAGATTGGTCTGAGGTAATTTTTTTGTAAAATGTATAAAAAAAATGTTATAGAGCAATAAAGAAAATAGGTATAAAACTTTTCTTACTTTTTTGCTTATAACTTCTTTAATATTTAATTTAGGGCGAAAAGTTATATAAATATTTGTAGGCAAAACAATTTGCCATAAATTAGGTCCTTACAAATTTTTTGTAAGACGCATAGTTTCCGAGATATCGCGAAACAAATGTTTACACCCCTTTTTCTAAGATGGCGGCCGGGGGACAAGCGTGGCGACCCCACAAACTTGAGGTTAAGCTTCTATTGACCCCCCTCACATGTTTCAAAAATAAAATTGCTGCCTCTAAGAAATGCAATACTCTGCCCCTAAATTGTAACATTTCAATGAACTAGTAGTGCTCAGGAGTGTTGTGTGTGTATCTATATAGTAAGAGCTGTGTAATGTAGGTAGTTTCAAATGTAGGTACTTGCAGGTCATTGAATGGAGTTTCAGATGGATGAAGGTGATGCTTACCCATAGCAACTTTAGCACTGCTCTAAGAGCTACTATTATTGTCCTTAAGTGGCTATCAGCTGCACCTCCCCAGGCTAGGATACCGTACTGTAAAATTGTACTATTACATAGTACACCTGTCTGATTCCTTCCTTGTCAATTATATTTCTTAGTCGCCTGAATTTGTATATTGTTTTTATAATCCGTATAGTATAGTACAACACTTTTACTTATTGAAAAGAATATTCCCTCTTTGTATGAGAAGGCCATCTGTGAAATATTACGAGGGTGCGAAACGCAGTATGAATTACGGTAAGACATAAGGCAACAGTACTTGTCAAGTAACAGCATAACTGACAAATAACATAGTGTGTCTTGTTAGCGTGTACGTACATGTATGTCAGTAAGTACTGTCGGGGCGGCCGCCTTACCAAGTTGAATCCAGCGGACTAGAGCAGGTTCACAGATGCAGATAACTTGGTCATGTGCACAGTGCCGGTAGGGAAACATGGTAGGACTTGTCCTGGTCACCTCCGAACTAATCGTGTGAATTCACTGTGTTTCCCAAGTGGTTCGGAATCCAATATATAATCAGGAGGTCCCCTGTCCTATGGGCCCACACCGTGGCCTGGGACTGTATCCAACCATACTACTACTAAGTACTGGAGAGAGTGGGTTTCTAAAGTTTGGAGAAACATAACACATACAACATACTACTGTACATAGGCTACAATGGGGAGCTTTAAATAAATTATCAAATTTATTGGATAGTACTTTATGTAATACAGTCATTAACTTGACTTAGGTTGAGAAGGCAAACTCCTCGGGACCGATAGTTCAGAGGTAACGGTAACTGGTTTTTCTCGATTTCGTTTTCCGGATACAATAGATAGCTTACGGGAGCAAACCAATTTATTGGGAGGGTTCTAAGACTACTTAGTTAAAACAATGCATTTTGCAAGTCGTGGTGGCAGATAATTTGTCTGCCACTCTGAGTTGGCTTAGAAAAAGGTAGGCAAGTTGATGAGAGAGGTAAGCCAGCGTGGAAATGAGTGTATCATAACAGCAACCTCCAGGGATCAGCAGTGCTATAAATCAAAGTCAGCGCCAGTCATTCCTCAGATGAATCATTTTCCAAGCGGCAGCCACAGCAAATATCAAAATTTTACTTTTCGATTTCGGGTGGAATACACCCGAGGTTCACGACTTTTATTAAAATTCAACGGAGCTACTTTCAAAATGCTTTCAAAATCTAGCTGTTTGAACTATTCTGAATTTCAGCGCTAATACTTGGCGTATGCAGGACAGGTTACTCGTATCTTATTATTGAATTCATGTATTCAGACACGTACGAGCTAAATATCATTCTGCTGGAAGGTTTTAGTCCAACTACAGTAATTGTATTGTGTAATAACATTCATTTACTGATAAATCGATAGGACTGGGCTTGGCTGCCCTTGCGCCGGTTCACATCATTACAACAAGCCTACTGCCATTGCAGTCTCGTTGTCAACTTGTAAGCAAACTACGTCACATCCATTCGAAACAATTATATTATAGTATAGTCGTCCTGAAATTGCATATTTGCGGGGCTGCCCACAGAATAGGCTACAATGAGCGTATCATCCCAAATAGAGAGAAAATATGTAATTATCTATCTGGTATTGCTACATATGTAATTTGAATTACCCGCCAAATGTCGTGTAGGTAACTATGTCGGGTCTTTGGACATATATATTAAAATTATTACGATTGTAAAAAAGGGCGATAAAAGGACTTTTTGAATAGATTTTCGTTTTTAGCTAAGATTTAGTAATTTAGACTTTCGATGTAGTTTTCAATTGCGTTAAATGATTAAATAATTTTGTTTTTAGCATAAATCGATTGGTTCCTTGAATAAGATTTTACACATAATATTATAATGTGTATCCATTTAGAAAGAGAAGTTAGGTATTATACCGTACCCGTTATAAGTATTGTAACCCCCACAGAATTGCTGAGCTGCACACTTGAATGAGTTACAAAGGTAACGAGTTAAACAGCAGTGATAGCTGGCTGACTCAGCGACCTGTCAATTTCCTATCGCTATTCCCCCATTTGCGACTTTTTGATTTTACGATATTGACAACAGACTTCACTTTGACCTCCAGTACAGTTATCATCTCAAATATGTGTACCACGCTAGTCTTCCGTAATCTTTCATCATTTTCATTTTCAACATTCTCTTGATTACCTTCAAATGTGTAGCTAACAACTTAGCACAGCGACAACCCATGTGAAGTTTGAGCCAAATTGGCTACATGTTACAGCGAAAGACCGAGTTGATTCCAGAATCGAATCCTATCAATTAACGAGTTTGTTCTTAAGTTTAAATTTCCTGTTCATCGATGGGGTTGCCCTACCATCCCATCGCACTTATGTAACGAAAATAAAGGCTATAATAATAATTATTATTATTTTATTGTATTTGGAATCTCTACACAGTCCATCGATTCGCTTTGACGGTACCAATTTTTACAAGTACTGTATTTTTAATTGTGATTAGCTTAAACATTGAATAGTAGGAGATCGAAGAAAAATCAGAATATAAAAGGATTTTCTCCCCTTCTTGGATACGTAGATTGATCATAGAGGTATTCACTGTTTAGTTTACCCTAAGGGAAAGTAGGAAACAGAGGGAAATAGAAGAATAGAACTCCATTTTTTTTACGCAGAAAAATAATGTCATAAGGAAACGTACTTCGATCACTTTCCCACTTTACCCAACCGGTAGGTTAGGGAACTGCACTTGGGGAATCGAAAACGCCCATATTTGTAGTTGTTATCCTTTTGAATTTTGCTTTTTATTTTGATTTAATTTCAAAAAAATTAGCTCTGTGACAGAAAAGAAATTAATAACAAAAAAACAAAAGGAAATATGTGGCAAGAGGTGGACTACAGCAGATGTCCGTAAGATAATAGAAAAAGGCAAAGAAACTTCTTAGGAGGTGAGTTAGGTTAGGTTTTTCTATTTCTATGGTTGTGGAGGTATCTTCACGCTGAGCTATTTCTCAATTTTTCCCCTTTTCCCTTTTCTAACAGCACAGTGAATAAATACCCCTTATTAAGTTACTATATAATAAACACTGTGTGACGTCGTTTGCCTAAAAGCATCGTTAAGAAGATTGGGGGAACAAGACTTGTTCTATTAGTCCGTGTTGTGACCGATAAGTAAAGTTTACTTCTGCAGTGAATACCTCATAGCAGTTGTTCAAGCAAGTCTCACAGAAAAGTTACACCGAACAAGGTATGCTATCACAGCCCGAACAAGAAATTTTGCCCATTTAAACCAGTTTCGATTAGGTATCATTATAGAAGCTGCATTAAGCTATGCAGCATGTTAGGTTGTGACACAAGTGCAGGAGCAGCCAATGTTTTAAGGCAAGTTCATAAAATTGAGTTTTCCATCACGTCAGCCCCAGGAGGTCTGCAAACAAGTTTTAAAAAGTTTTTGTAATTTTCAAGAGTTATGTGTAATGACCGAGTTTTCCCTCCGACTGGTGTTGCTTGCTGCAGTTCATCTCCCCACTGCCCGGCCCAAAGATTAATGATCCTAGAATTTTCATTTCTTTTACTAATTACCTTACACAAGCATTTTATGTGGATTATAATTATGCAGTAAGTTTGGAAATAAAAAACAAGAAAATGTACAGTACAAGTCAGGAAATATAAATTGGCCGTCATCAGATGGTGCAGCTATCACTCATAAAACGAGAAATTAAATGTGCATAGACCCGTTTTATTCCTAGATACCATGTATATGTTTATCAAAGTGTGCTTGGGAGGTCCTGGCTTATGGACTTACTTACACACTTTTGCTTAGGAGGTCCTGGCCAAGTTGCTTGGGAGGTCTTGAATGATAAATATTTTTTTTATCGTTTTCTTGTGATTGTTTATTGTTTTATATCAACCACTTGCTTAGGGATCATTAGAGTATTACTTTATTTGCCATATTTCATCACAATAGCAAATTTTTTTAAAATGAAATAGACACTTTATTTTAATCAAATAGACGCTTTGCCCATTCTGGGCTTCCGCGTTCATGTTGTTGTCAAACTCTCATCCTCCTCAGAGGTTTTATCTCTTAATATCACTACCGGTACCTTAGTTAATGTAGCGCCCTTTTAATACAATAGTATTAAAAAGATGCAAATAACAACTTTATAGAAGAATCAGTGACGGATTCACGTTGTAGTGATGGATTCGGTCCGGTTCGGCCCAGATTTTTGGTCTGAAGATTTTGGAAGATATACCGGACCGAGCGGTCCAAACCGAGGACCGAATCAAAAATACATTGAAAAATTTTCACAATCGGTAGAACTGGGCCGAACCAAATCAAAAAAATTAATGGACCGGATCGATCGGTCCTCGGTCTGGAAACAGAGACGCTTCGCTCGCTCGGTCAATAAGACAGAAAAAATGAATAACTGCCGAATTTCGAGTTAAGGCCCAAAATTTAACCGTAGGGAGAAATTTCCTTGATAAGATACTGATATTGACAGGTAGGCAATTAAATTGCTTTTTATTTGCAATCATTAAATTGACGAAGGGGCCAACTATTGTAGTTCCTGAGCAGGGCGCATTTTCCTGGAGCGCTGCACATCTCCCACACTATGTCCTTAATCCGCCTCTAGCTCGATAACAAAGCATTTTTGTCGTTACAATGTACAGTATGTGTTATTTTTGCTCCAAATTGATCGGGGAACACGCCCTTGAGGTTTTCACTGTTTGCCTGAAACATCCTGTCTACAGTACCATATTTTTTTTACTTCCTTAGGCCATGTTCTATCCGGATCTGGTCGAATTATTCGAACAAAGGCCAAACCCACCAGCCGGCCCTCATCTGGACCTTAACTTAAATTTGAGGAGGCTAGATGCAAAAAAGATTTAAGTTATATGATAAATTTTATAACTTAAATCTTTTTTGCATCTAGCCTCCTCATTTACCTGTGGGTCACAAGTAAAATGTTGCTGTCCCACATAAATTTTACGGGCCGGTCGGTGGGTTTGGCCCTAAATAAACTATTTTCCTTGCCTACCTAGTCCAGGATTCCATACGACAACCTATTAACAAACTGTCATTCAGGACGGTATGGTCTATCATATTCTGTAGTCACAGTCAAATACCAGACGGGCGCAAAATCTATTGAGGTAGGTACCTAGTAGTAATTATAGGAATATTGTAAGAGGGGAAATAACTGTAACACATAATAACAGAATAATCCAAAATTACCCTGAAAATAATGATATTCGCAAAGAATTGAAGTTAGATAAAACAATCTCCCGCCATGACATGACGCACTTGTTGTCTCAGGGTCGTCTGATATTGTTATTGCGACTTTGGCAACCACTGAGTGCAGTTCACTGGCTTAATTTTTCAAAACAAAGCGTGTAATACGTATTAAAAGGGGCCATCTACAAATCATGAAATTAAAAAGCCTTAATTCAAAAGTTCGAATTAGATTGTCAGCATATGATATACTCCATGTGGTGGTACGAGGGCAAGGGAAGGGTTTCTTTCTTAATGTCACAAAGCGATTGGTTGGCAGCGACTCTCTGCCTATCATCCTCCAGCTCTCTTGGCCTTCGATCTTCCTCTTCGGTTCTTGATAAGTTTGCGATCCTTCGTCTTCTTTAACTTGGCAATGAATTTTAGGTTCGGACTGTTAGCGATAGTGACTGACAATAAATGGATGGGAATTGCTCACTTCTGCAATCTTATTTCTGTTGTGTTCATAGCCTGATGCCTACGTTTATTTTTATTGGTAACTTTGTTACCCTGAACTCTCACATTATTTTCACGACCATTTCACTAATCCTTCTTATGTTTTTCCATTGTCGGTCATAAGCTAAATATAGTGATATATTCCATTTTTATCTTCTGGTTGGGTGGGGGGGGGGGGCGTTGTCTTTTCATAGCCTAGACAGCAGCATATAAAATATACCTTATTGTAATCTTCTAATAAGGCAAGACAAGGGAATGGTATGGCCGCGGGCGGCTTGATAAAAATCATTGGAACACTGAACTGATTCAGTAAATAGCATGTGACCTTGAACCGAAAATGTTCAGAAGTAATGAGCAAAATTTTACGGGATGGTAGATATGGTACGGTATGTTCCAATCGCCGCGTAACAGGAATTTTTAAGGATTTTTTTCAGCTATTGTATTGTATAGTAGAACATACGACTGAAATGGGGGGCCGCAGGTAGCATGTCCACCCATTGATGCAGCAGCTTAAAATGTCAAAAATAGCATGTCACTTTTAACCTGATACTGTAACTCAAGTAGGCTAGGTCTTGACATTTTTATAGGGTATTACTCGTATATTATAGTCAAGGCTTTCTCCACAATTTCGTGACTGTAAGTTACTGTTACATTACTAGGCTATATTATTTGAGTTTACCTTTAAGTAAATGTTTGGTAAATATATTACCATATACCAAATCGGCTAACTAAATACTGTAGCCTAATTATTACAATATAAAGTACAAAAAACCATGCACAGAATTTAAAACTTCTGCAACATACTCTATACAGTACATCTGTCCAGCATTTCCATGTTTGCCTGCTGTTTGGTAGGTCAGAAGTTGTACAATAGGTAGACAAGTAATTTTGTATGATTAGTAATCGAATCTTCCTGCATTACAAGACCATTCGATGAAATTTCAAGCCGGCAAAAATTATTCATAGTGATTTATTGCATGCTAATATAGTACATGCTGTATATTGTTTAACCATTATTATACGGTATGCGATACCCGCGGGTGTTTGTTTAAGTTGAACTTATTCTAATGATATAATACAGTCGAAATGTCGTGTCAAATGCTGAATTGATAAAGCAACTAGATGTCGATACAGTAAGTATAATTATATTTGCAAAATATTTTGTTATACATTATAGGTTATTAATGTGTAGGCCTACTTATTGTATATAAAACTGCAAGAATCGACCTGTTATGAGACTAGTTTCTACTCAACCGCATCATTGGTGTTAAAACTGTACCGTATACAATATGTTAACAAATAAAAAGCCCACTCATTTTCAAATTGGGCTATAGAGCTCATATAGGATAATATTGTAGGATTCAGCGTGCCTCGTGAGATAACATTTTCATGTCATGGTTATGAAGTACCTTAGTTAGAAGATAGTAATGTTGGCTGTAGGTACTTAATTTATTGTGGAAAAAAATTCAGTAGGTCTGCCTAAGTGGCGCCATTTGGGGCCTCTTAGGGGGGGGGGGGGGGGGGGGTCGACGACCCTATGGAAAGTATTCACTTACTTTATTGAATTATTGTAGCTGTACCGCACTCTGCGCCTTCTTGCCCCCCCCCCCCTCCCACAGAAAATTGTCACTTCATTGCATTTGCGCATAACTACAAAACCACAGGCGCTATTGTTGGCATTGCTATTGCAGCATCAAAAGCCTTCCCTGCCGGTTCTGAAGCTTTACCATCATCATGTCAAGCGCTTCTCACAAGGTAAGATATTAAATAGTAACATTTGATTATGCTGCTAAGCCTAGTCAGGGTCCCAGGGACTCTGTTTTGTGCAAATTTACGTAGGATACTTTGGCTAAAATAAAAGCCTACTGCCTATGTAATGTCATTTCCGCTATTTCTAAATCTAGGCCCGATTCCTAGGCGTCGTACAGTACTTCTCGGGAACAAGTTTTAAAATTTGGCTTTAATGTGGAAAATATTGAAAATCATTAGAAGGTATAGGCTTAAGTTATCGTAAATTGTAGAAGCGAGGAGACATTTCAGCCCTACAAAACCAATTTAATTTTTCTGATGCTACTATAGTCGAACTCGAACCAATTAGAAAGCACGGTTTGGAGCCACCATAGAATTTGTTTTTGCTTGATCACAGGTTATCAATGGCGGATCCATTCAAGGGCCAGGGCATCCCCCCAATAAAATAAAAATAAAATAAATGACCTTGCGCACATAAAGCGATTTACTTAGTACTTTTTAGTAAGTAGAATTAGTTTTCATGACAACTGCTGCACTACGTAGTACGGATGTTAAGGGGCTACAAATTGCTCCAGCTTGCATTTTTTGATTAAGGAAATTCACTTTGTTACACATGACTTACGCAGGATATCGGCTTAAATAGTTTTTTAGATGACTTTCAATCTAATTGCACACAACATATTCCAAGAAAAAGTTTGATTTTTTTTTTTGGGGGGGGGGATCCACGGGTGAGCTGGAACCCCCTGTATATATAAAATTTTAACATAGCTTATACTGCATATTCAACGTTTTGGTATAAGTGCCTAACTGTAAAGCAGAAACTATACGCGCAAGGAGGGGTCTCAACCGAGGGAATTCTATAAAAAAAATTCATTTTGACAAAATTATGGTTAGATTTCGTCGACAAAAGTGTGCAATTTATTGCGAACAAGGGGCCCAGCAGAAAAATTTTGTGGTTCCACACAAGACTTATTGAAATTATTGCGAACATCCAGGGGGTACGGGCGGCCTGTGGTACGGAATTCTCCCCAGGGCCCAGGAGACCAGTTACCGTATTTAAAAACATTTTGGAGGGCTGGAGTGCGTGCGTATCTCCAATACTTTAGGATAGGCTACCATTATGACTGAGGGGGGGGGGAGGGTATTGTAGCTCAGCACTCCACCACTTGACAACCTCAGACCAAGATCCAAGATCAGAAATAATTAGGCCCTAACGTATATGTATATAAAACTTAATGTAATTGAGTCGATTATAATAGTATAATAGGGATTGGAAAGAGGGCCCAACTACTCGTAGGAATGGGCAAGCGCACTTACTGGGAAATGTCCCAACAGTCGCAATCGGAACTGTCGTATTCTATGGGTGCAGGTAAGACTTTAGACTGTATTATTGTAAAACTCATTCCTTGGCTTTGACTCTTTTCACTTTTGTAAAAGTACTTTCTTTCAAACCCATCTCATACAGGTCATACTACTTCAACAAAAGTCTACAGATTAGAAAAAAAAAAAAAAATATTACCGCTTGGTCGCACTTTCATGAGAATGGCCGATATAGTGCCTTAGTAATATGAAAACAAAAAAATAAACAACCTTGCATTAAGTTTGCTACCGTTGCTATAACAACAATGAGTATCATATTTATTCGGTCTAACCCCCTGACCCCCCCCCCCCCCCCGCCCCTGGGTTGCCTTGACGGCTAGCCTTCACTAATGCACTTTTTTGGCCCCTCCGTGTAAAAATTTCTGTGGGCACCCCAGCTCCTAATATATTGCATTTTTCAGGTTATACCAGTGAAAGTGGAGGAAGCACAAGCGCACGTTCGCTGACAGGGCCTGGTTACGTGGAATGCGACCCAGAAGACCTATTAAAGTGAGTAATGTAATACTGACAGTGGTCAAGTTCTCGTTTGTGCCCAAAGCTCTGCTGGGTTGGGCGAAGGCTTGGTCAAGGTTACTACATACTTCATGTACTATTTCATCCACTAAATAAAAAAAATATTGGAGATTTAGATCATAGTGTCGCGGCAATAAATCGAACGTCAAAAATAAAATAATAAAAATAAAAATAAATGCATAAACGTGTACCGTATTCACCAATTTCAACAGTCTTTTGGGAGTTGAAGCGTCAGTAGTCCTCCACGGAACCTGATACCGTTTTGGAAATCGAGATTCACACCTTAACACATTACAGAAAATTAATTTAATTAATTAATTAATTTCTTTTAATCCTGAATGGCGGCGAAATTTGTCTGATTTTTATTTTTTAGCATGCCAAATTATACACCTGAGGAAGAGCTAGAAAAAGAAAAAGACGAGGAACAAGGAAATGAGGAGAATGTTGGAGAAGAAAATAAAGAGAAAATAAAGAGGAAGAAGTAAGTATAAATATACTGTGTACAGGGTGTCCAGGATGAGCTGAATCATATAGTCCCTAGGTGAATCGTTAAGATGGAGGGAAACCTTTAGGGATGATTTGACCAATCACCCCATGTTCGGAAGTGAACGGTGTGTCCGCTACAGGGTGTCCCACGGAGTTTTGGAAAATCTTTTTTATTTTTTTAAAGTCAAACCGTGAGTGGTAGAAGAAAACTAAAAACACTATTATTACCAATATACTTATGGTATTATTATATAATACTTATGGCGGTGTTATTTCTAATGTAAAAAAGGTGCAACGGCTAAACAAGTTATTTTCATTGCTTTAAATTTTGTATAAATGTTTCTGATTGTAATGCCTTATTATGCATGAAATTTCATCTCGACTGTACAAAATTCATGGTCTCCATAGTAGCCTACGTGTATTTTTTCTTAACAGAGCGGTCCGATTTCCCATTTCCCGTAAGAAACGCATGGGGCCATTCTTAGGGAGCAACTTGCTATCTGGGGCAATAAAAACTAAATTCATTCATTGCAGTGACATTGAAGGGGGCAACCTTAATTTTTAAGCTTAATTCAAATGCAATCTTCTTGGAAAAATAAAATTAAAACTCACCTGCTGTCATGCGCACATATACGCACCAGATGACAACAGGTGAGTTTTAATTTTATTTCTCCAGGAAGATTGCATCTGAATTAAGTTTAAAAATTCAGGTTGCCCCCTTCAATGTCACTGCAATGAATGAATTTAGTTATTATTGCCCCAGATAGCAAGTTGCTCCCTCAAAATCTCTATAAGAATGGCCCCATGCGATTCTTACGGGAAATGGGACCGCCCTCTTAAAGTTTTAAAAAAATGTAGTTTTATAGTTCTTTAATCGTGTACTGAAAATATTGTATATGTATAACAACAGTCAATTGGGGGTACAGAGTAGGCTACGTACTGTAATTTAAGTAATTTAATTTTGTAGAAAACCCTCTACAGGCATAAGAATTGGAGAAAGGAAAACGTGGTTAAATGAGAGGGAACGGGAATTGAATCTACACCCCCCGGCAAGGTGTAGACCAGGCCCGTACCCAAGGAGGGGGGGGGGCAAGGGGGCCACGCCCCCCCAATTTTTTAATATAAAGTACTAAATAATTTAAGAGTTTTAGCCGAACACTAAAATAAACGTGTTATATATTGCATTGCAAAGTGTAGTGCCATGGTGTACTGTAACTGTAGGCTGTATTGCATGGGCATACTCAGAGGGGGCGGGCAGGGAAGGGGGCCGCGGCCAAAACCGATACAAAAACGCCGAACCCCACCATTTTCTGTTTATGTTTTCAAGCATTTGTTCCTCCGGGGGAGACCCCCCGGGACCTCTCTATTCGCCACCAGACATCGGGCTGGACTACATTCATTTATAAAAATTTTTGTTCCTGATTTGACCCCCCCCCCAAAAAAAAAAAATCCTGGGTACAAGCCTGATGTAAACACAGGTCAATTCACGTTTCCGATCATTTTTTCAGGTTTTTCTTTCTCTACTTCTCTAATTCGTGCACTGAATTTTGAAAATCTAAAAATACTACTATTGTAGATTATCCTTATCTTCGATACCTAATAATAGTGTTTTTATTTTTAGTATTCTACCACTCACGGTTTGGTTTTAATTATCTCTAAATGTTACCCTCTATACCTACTATTCACCTATGGTTGATTCAATTTATCCGGAACCCTGTATTGTATGCTGTATGACCACCAACATTTCTGGGTGGAACATAGTTTTATTTAACAACCCCGCTGTAACTGGATTTAGATAATTTCAAATAAAAACGTTTCTCAACCTCTGTCGTAGGAGGCTCAACGCAATAAGAAATTATGCACATAATTTGACATCATAGGTAGACTATTTAGCAGGTAGTGTTTATAATCTCTAAATACCTAATACTAGTACCTTAGTAATGCATTAAAGAAATTAACATGGATGCAGATAAAACTTAAATGACTTTTATGCTTTAGCATCCCTAAGAATACGCCTGAGACAGAGCTTGAAGAAGAAAAGGACGAGGAAAAGGGAGAAGAGGAGAAAGTTGGAGGAGAAAATGAAGAAAAAAGGAAGTAAGTAAGGAATATACAGTATACTGTAAACGTATAGTACATATTGTATACCGGGTACATACTAAATGTTCCACCCATCCACCTTTATTTTTTTCCGTTATTATGGCAATATTGAGATGGGGTCAGAAATTAATTACTATAAGAAGAGGTCAAAGTTTGATATGGATTGATTCAAATAAAAGGTAAATTGCAGAGAGGGGTTTTTAAGGGGGTCATAGGCGCAATCTCCAAATTTTCAAATGCAAGCATAGGTTGAGTGATGATTTGATCATTTGCTGCACTAATTTTGCCCCTGTGACTAAGCATACACGATTAAAGCCTATGGGTTTTATCTTTTAATGGCATTAGGAAAAGGATCTTCACTATGCCCCAAGCTATACCTCAATTGAAAACCTTTCATTTGATGTACGGAACTATATTTCAGGGACGGATCCTTGGGGGGGGGGCGGTGGGGCAGTCGCCCCCCCCCCCCCCGAGAAAAATAGCTTTATACTAGATAGAATGGACTTTTGAAGGAAATGAAGAGAAATTGTTACTCAAGTAAGGGAAACGCGATATTTTTCAGGTCACCGCCCCCCCCCCCCCCCGAAAACTTTTTCTGAAATCGTCCCTGCTATATTTGCCTGAACCTGAATGCGCAGTATTACCAGCTTTTTCGTCTGGGAAATGGGCATACTAGCTCACTATATGATGACGTAATTCATAGGCTGAAATATTAGGTCCATCGGCGATTGTTATTATAAATCAAATGAAAGGTCTTGCTTAGGGCATAGGGAAGGACCATCACTATTTTATTATTTTATTAAGGTAATTATAACAATTAATACCCAGAATTTAGAGAACTTAGAAAAATCTGGACTTAGTCGGCCTCGAACCCACAATTTCCGCCTATCCAGGGCGTTATCTTAACTGCTGCAATGCAAGCCCCCGGAAAGGCGGAGATCGTGGGTTCGAGTTCCACCAAGTCCGGATTTTTCTAAGTTCTCTAAATTCTGTTATGTGGAGGTTGCCTCTTCAACCAAAGTTAATTTAATGTAAATTAATAATAAAATTAAAATCACAGCCCATAGGCGTTTTTCAATTATTAAATTAACAGGGCGGTAGCTCTTGGAATTTCCCATAAGAAACGCATGGGGCCATTTAAAATAAACCACAGGGAGCAACTTACTATTTGAGGTGACAAAAACAATTGCAATTCATTGAACTGGGATTCAGGCTGGGTAGAAATAACATTTCACATGCAATCTTCTTGCAGAAATAAAATTACAACTTACTCACTGTCATACGCACCTTATAACACCGCATGCCAGTAGGTGAGTTTTAATTTTATTTCTGCAAGAAGATTGCATTTGAATTGAGTTCAATGTTACTTCTACCCAGCCTGAACCCCATTTCAATGAATTACAATTGTTTTTGTCGCCTCAAATAGTAAGTTGCTCCCTGTGGTTCGTTTTAAATGGCCCCATGCGTTTCTTATGGGAAATTCAAAGCGCTACCGCCCTGATAAGGTCACTTGGCGCTAATGTGCATCATCATTACTACAAGCCTTAGAAACATATCAAATAGATTCTTTTCCTATGCGGCATAATATTATTGAAATATTTTTTTTCAGGAAACATAAACAAAATAAATTACATTACTGCAGCATCTGCAAAGAGCTCAAAACTAGGATTACCCGGCATAGGCAAAAAAAACATAAAGACCATCCCCTGTTCCGGAATTGGATGGCTCTGCCTAAGGACGAAATGGCGAAAAAATTTAGAGATTTAATTAAAGAAGAGGATTTTATGTACAACTCAATGCAAAATGACCCTGGAATAGTAACGAGGAAGGTGGCAACAGTACCCGAAACGGGGTTATACACCACATGCTACTATTGTGGTGGCGCATACCTAAAATCGCGAATATCTCAACACCTGCGCAGGAGCTGCAAATGCCAGGAAATGCATAGAAAATCTTCATATCGATTCTTAAAAGCTGCTCAGTTGGGGAAAAAAATTGAACATAAACCACACCCATTGTCGGGGGACATGGAGGCAATATGCTGCAAAATAAATCCTGACCTTTACAGCATCATTGTCACAGATGAGACCATAGTGGCAGTAGGTCACAGGCTGGTAAATAAATACGGGCTTCGGTACCAGGTGTACATTAGAGGGAGACTGCGAAGGTTAGGAAATATTTTAAAAGCATTCAGATTACATGTACAACGACCTACTGCCACTATGGAGGAGGCAATTGTTCTCGACAACTACAGCGCATTAAAAGAAATTGCAATAAAACTATCGGACAATTTCAATCACCCCAGTGTAATTCTTAGAACTGGTGAAGATCTGCTTTTATTAAGAAAGGTTTTAGAGAACAAAGCGCTTGTGGAACGTAACAAACAAATGATAGAAGAAACAAGCAATTTTTTGAAACTCTTTGAAGGCGACTGGCGGACACCCAAAACTTCAGGTCCCACATGGCCATAGATGATCAGAAAGCCAAAAAAAGGGTAGTTCTGCCGTTAAGCGAAGACATCGCAAAGCTTAAAATTCTTTTAGAAAACAAAATTAATACATTAATTGAAAATATAAAGCCTGGTTTCAAGAAACATTGGCAAGAATTGGCGCGTTGCGTGCTTGTCAGGGCTATTATTTTTAACCGTCGGAGGGCAGGAGAAACAGGCAAAATGTTGATGGATGATTTTCTCCGGGACGTAAAGAGAACGGACGAAAATGTGTCCGATTTGATTGAGGCCGACGAGCTAGAAGCGCTCTCAACATTGTACTGTAGGTAGTGTATAGTAACGAACATGCAGGGGTCAATATTCACTCTAGCCGAGAATATGTTATTATAATCTTGACACTGTGTTATGGCCATTCTGCGCAATTCCAAACACAAATCAACATGGCATAAGGCGGGTATTCCATATACGTCAATCGTCAATGAAAAATTGAAAAATGACGTTTTAGCAGACATTATAGACATACTAAAAATTCTGCTACCACGTCAATTTACGTCATTTTGACGTCATTTTTCAATTTTTCATTGAGGATTGACGTATATGGAATACCCGCCTAACGAGAATACCCGTCTATAAAGTGCCCTGGATAATATTGTATGATTTAGACTATAAGTCAGCCTGCGCTGTAAGGTTAAAACTGGATGTAAAAATTATGATAAATATGTTAAATGTTAAATATGAATATGTTAAATTCCTGGTTGCAGTACGGCTCTTTACAATATACTCTACAGTATATCGCACATTGGGTTATACTGTATACTTGTATTTAATACTATGGCCGTACATAAGGCAATATTGATTGTTTAGTCTTGAAATGAGTTTTTTTTCTTTCCTATGCGGATAGGAAATGCGAAAAAGTGACTCCTGATTTAAACGTATTGTACAATTATTAAATTTCCCCCTAGATCTGTACAGTTCCATAAACCAACAAACTCATAATATTTATTTCCAGTTTTCGATTCGTGAGTACAGCAGCACATGCAATGGGCTCTAATTTTCATATTGTTTTGTTAACTTTTTGATTGTTTGTTGTATTTTGTAATTGTAATTTATTAACTTTGTGATTTTTGTTATTGTATGTTGTATATTTTTCGTGCCTAAGGCTGCGAACAATATACAATAGCCTATACTGTTTTAGGTAAGTGTTTATTCGAGGATAAACGGAAAATAAACCCAATTCCCCCTTTTTTTTGCAGAAGTCAAATCTCATGAAGTTTTAATTTTAAAATGATAGGTTGGATCCTATTAAGAATAGAAGAAATATTCCCCGCCATTTTGACACATATCTTACGTATAATACAGTAATATGGCCATTTCTACTCGTTATAATTGGTTACGGTACAATTGTTTAACCCCTATGGCCGTTGCTATCTTCAGCAGCGACCATTGGAGAGCTCCGTTGGTCATTAAGAAAAAAAATAATAATAATAATGGCCAGATCTCGTTTTTTTTTAACTGTCTATATACTCTAGGCTATATAGGTTATATACAGTGCATGTAATGTATATTAACCTGATTTCATCCTAATCTTCGATTTAGCACTAAAACCAGGTATTCTGAGCATATTTTATAAATGCTGATATTGACATTCTTGACTGCCTATGTAAAACAGTCTATGTTGGCAATTAGGCAGTTGCAACAATGAAATACTATTTAATAATGCATAGGGCATATGTGAGATAGCCTACGGTAGTATGCAAATACGTCAATCACTTCACTTCACTTTTTCGTTTTTTTCCTTGTCCGGTGAACCTCGGACAAGGGGCATTATATTGAATTTTTAAATACAATATTGTCCAGTTAATTTGTACATTCCTTGGAAAGTTAGGTTGACAGATATTTTTATTTTCGTTCTTTATGTTTCCGGGGTTCTGATTCCGGTTCTGTAGTTTCCCACCAAAATTTCGAGGCGGAAAATTGTCAACAAAGCAAAATAAGTAAAAAAAATTACATCTGGAGCCCTGTGGTTTTCTGGCTGTAGCTCGAAAAGTATTAATTAGGCCTATACATAAAAAACTTTCTTGATTACAATTTAAGGGTCATAACATTTGCATGCTACAAACCGGCTCCTTAAGTTTATTTTCCCTGTCCAATGTTGTGAGCCCGCTTGAAAACTCTAAAATTCTCCCTTTTGACTGCACCTTCCAAATGTCTTTTTCTGTCCCACCGATAAAGATTCAGCCATAATTGGAGATTGAATGTTAGTTTCTGATAGATTTGTTCAGTTTGATGAATTCCAACAAAAAAAGAACCGGTTCGAGTTTAATCGAACATGCTTTCCAATTCATCGATTAGTAGAGAGAGAAAATGATTAATTTCATGGTAAATGGGGTGGTGGTCCACCTAACGTCACTGAAGGTGACGAAAATTCTAGATGGGTCACACCAACAAATTACCACACAGCAATAATGGCAGGACACCCAATGCATTTGAGCGTGAATTTGCTTTCATTTTTTCAAAAAAAATTTTTTTTGCTCAAAACCCAATAGTTTCTTGGAAAACCAAACTATCAGGTTTCATTACTCAATTTAACACCTAAAACATGCTTGAAGTTAGAAATCATAGATAGAAAGGAAAAATGATTGTTTAGTCATTTTTCATTAAAATTTAGTTATTTTTATTTTTTTACCCCCAGAATCAAGCTATCAAGGGGCAAGCAACGCCCCGCATTTTATTAACATTAATAATGGCTACAATATATGTGAATTTAAAAGAAATCGTTGGAGCCGTTTTTGAGAAATAATTTTTTTAGACTTTTTTTTGAAGTTTTTTGAGAATAAACCCCCCCCCCCCCCCCCCCAAATTGAGTTAGCCCAAAATATAAAAAAATGGTCTCGAGGTATGATTTTTATAAACCTACATGCCAAATTTCAATTAAATCGACTGAGTAGTTTGCCCGGAAATCGATGAACAGACAGACAGACAGACAGAGCGACAGACAGACAGACAGACTGACATTTCGTAAAAACCACTTTTTTGGGTTCCTGGGACCTCAAAACGTGTAAATCCGTTGAAATCTCGGAATCGAAAATTTCGACCGTAACAAAGCTTTCCTTATACTACGTATAAATTGGAAAGCAATAATAATAAATAAAAAAATGGGCGATTTTACAGTACGACTGTCTGTGCGCCGGCGTCTCAATGTCGCGACTTTCGGCTAGTCCAGTACCGTAACTAACTCCCTACGCCTGTTCTGGGGTAAAATTTTAGATCTAATAATTTTCTCTAGCTAACGGATTCTTCGATGATATAATTGCATTTTCTATAATGTACAAACAAGTGCAATTCTACTACAATATCATGGTACTGTATGCAAAGTATACCAGGGCGGGCTATCATTAATTGGTATAGTATGTGGTACCGTACCATATATATATTCTTTAAGATTTAAAGTAAATATAAGCGCAGTAGTGGTTCAAAACGGTTGGACAATTTAACAGAAACCCCGGAAGGGGAAAACATATTAACGGGGGGAAGGGGGGGGGGAAGTATTCCACATGAAAGTATTGTTGGCTTAAGCGTAGTATTTCGAGTGAGTCATCATTACAACGGAAAGAGGTTGCATAATTATCGAACTGCAGATCTGCTTGATTATCTACAATTTGATTAGGTATGCAACCGGCTTCGTATATACGGCAACGGCCTTGCCCAGTCTCCCGCTCTTTCACATTTTTTATATTTGAGATTGATATCCAACTACAGTATTTCATGAATTAACGTGCGTACCGAAGCATGGTACAGTAGGGGCAACAATCAATTGGAAACGTTGCATTGCGATCACAGATCTACAATTACTATTACAGCGGTAGGCGTAAACGTATAGGCTGGAGTTCAACATAGGAGAGAATATGATATATTCGAACCAACCATAATTATCCTTAAATTGATCTGGTGCCAGCAGGCCCGGCAAACTTTAAAGTATCATATTTAATAGTCGCTAGATCCGCACTTTCCCTTACCCCCCGCTCCGATTCCTGCGTACGCCCGTGCGGCCCCTACCCGTTCCATAAGAAAAATTGACCTAAGGCCAGTTAGCGAAACTATGAATTTGGGACCCCTGCATGTGCTAAGATTGAAACCCCCCCCCCCTACCTGCTCTTCAAATTTTATATACATACGAACATGGGGTCCGTGGTCTCTCCCGTGGAAAGCAAGGGAGGGGGGGGGGTGCGAATAGTGACCGCAATAAAATTTCAGATTTAACGGACGAAGCTTTTTCCATAATACTGAACACAGTGGAGATAACAGGGAGAGAACCCTCAACCCTTCTTTTGTAAAATGGGGGGGGGGGGGGGGAGGGCAGTCGCCCGTCCCTGTATTCCGGACCAATTAAAAATAAACCCACAAACTTTATGCTAACATTCGGGGTGACTATGTAATTCTGTTTAATTCAGTTTAATGCCTAAGGCACGAAGAAGTGACTATGTAAATACATAACCCCCCCCCCCCCCCTCTCTACAAATTGGAATAATAAACTATGATAAAAGTAACAATAAAACCCTTATAACCTCATCAGTTCGTCAATGTCCCCATTTGTACTTTGGACACCCCTACGACGTCACTCAGAACCATCTAGAGAGCCTCCCAAGCATATAGCTGAATGCATACACACCAGGACCTCTTAAGCATACATTCATAAACACACAGCCAAGACCTCCCAAGGATAGTTTGGCGGGTGTGTGTATACACAGATATGTGTCATGGACGTATCCCTTGAGAACCATAAAGGTAGGTGGTCCAGTTGGCAAATAGCTCTTCATATGTAATAAATCAACCATTTTTAATGCATTTTTGATGGTTTAACTATCTAATGTAACTGAAAGTAATGGCACACTGAAGCATTATTATCCATCGCTTTGGCCCGCCTAAACTCCTAGGTCAACCACAGTAATTTCGGGAGAATATAGTATCAATTATAAGCAAAGGTTCAAGCAAAGTATGAGTTCCAAATACGTTTTACAAACCCAAGTTTGTCTTGCGACGTGCCAAAGGGAGGGAGAACAAGGAAGAAAGTAGTAGATATGAGAGAAATGAATAATTTGATGGTAAATAATTTTCCTATGATTAAATTTCCGACAACTCGGGGGGGGGGGGGAGGGGGGGGATTGTCCACCTGACGTCAATGGAGGTGAGGTAAATTCTAGATAGGTCAGACCAAGCCATTACCACACAGTAATAATGGCAGGGCACGCAATGCACTTGAGCGTAAATTTTCATAGGTTTTTGGGAAAGCAACCTGTCCAGTTTTGTTTCTCAATTTAACACCTAAAACATGCCTGAAGGTAGAAAACATCGATAGAAAGGTTTCGCAGAAAAATTATTTTTTAGTCATTTTTCATTAAAAATTAGTTATTTTTATTTTTTTACCCCCAGAAGCAAACTATCAAGGGGCAAGCGACCCACCGCATCTTGTTAACATTAATAACGACTAAAATATATGTGAATTTAAAAGAAATCGTTGAAGCCGTTTTTGAGAAATAATTTTTTTAGACTTTTTTTTTAGTTTTTTGAGAGTAAAACCCCCCCAAATTGAGTTAGCCCAAAATAAAAAAAATTGTCTCGAGGCATGATTTTTGTGAACCTAAATGCAAAATTACATCAAATTCGGCCGAGTAGTTTATATATATAGATGACAGAACGGAAATGATGAACAGACAGACAGATATACAGACAGTCATACAGACAGAGCGACAGACAGACATTTCGTAAAAATCACTTTTTTGGGTTCCTGGGACCTCAAAACGTGTAAATCCGTTGAAATCTCGGAACCGGAAATTTCGACCATCACAAAGCTTTCCGTATACTACGTATAAATTGGAAAGCAACAATATAACAATTCTCTTCAAGTTCAATATGTAAATAACACAGGATGATCAGCTTTATGAGTCATACCTTTATAGTAAAAATATTTCAGAAATCATGTTAAAGAGGATATTTATCAGCAATGTGATGCGAGCATAGCGGCAGAATCGTTTGGTTTTAGGAACGGTTTCGGCAAGCTAGATGCATTGTTTCACTTGGTTCAAAGATAACTGAAATTAGAGGATATATAAAAACTGGACTTATTGGCGGTTTTCGAACCCACGATCTACGCCAAACCAAAACTTTGCTTTGGAAAGCAGCCTGTTTGGGTATGTTACTTTCATACCGAAAACTAACTTGATTGAAGTTGGAAATCATCGATAGACAGGTTCCACAGAAAAATTATAATTTTAATTTTTTGCTTTCCTATTATTATTTTTTTTTAAAGGTTAATCGCATACAAAATAATTTTATGAATCTATACGATTAACCTCTTCAGTCGCCTCTGTGTTGAGTTACGACACGTCTCCGAATCTCCGATCGTATGGAGTGTAAGGACACGCACAAGTGCAAGCACGTTACCACCTGGCCATCGAAGTCGATAGACAAGTAAGGATAGCTAATTATAATTAAATACTAATTAGTATAAGGAAAGCTTTGTGATGGTTGAAATTTTCGATTCCGAGATTTCAACGGATTTACACGTTTTGAGGTACCAGGACCCCCAAGAAGTAGTTTTTACGAAATTTCTGTCTGTTTATATGTCAATTTGTGGGCAAACTAACATGTGGATTTTGATGAAATTTTGGGCGTAAGTTACCTCGGGACAATTACTATTTTTGCTTCGCTTAAGGTTGGGCTAACTCAATTTTGGGGGGTTTTACTGTTCCAAAACTATAAAAAAAACCGGCAACTACAAACCAGAAAGCGCGTTTACCCACACGGGTCTGGCGCTTTATAATAAAAAAAAAAAAAATAAAATAAAATAAAATAAAAAAAACTACTAAAAACGTTTTTCTCCTAAAACAGCTCCAAATATTTTCTTTAAGTGTTAGGAAATGAACCGATAAGATTAGTAAGGATGGCATGGTTATTTAAAAATGGCAAGTTTACAGCAGACCAACATTGAATGTCCCAACACATCCAGTTTGTCAGCAGCGGAATTGAAAAGTAGACATGATAGATGGAGTTGGCAATTACAAACAATGCGCCCATTTGGCTGCACAGCTCACTGCAGGGCCGGATGTCACCAACAGCATTTCTACGGATATCGTTGACAGCCCACAAATTCCTGTTGGTATAAGTAAGCGGGGAGGTGGGTAGTTCAACGGGAGTGGGAATGTAGTGATCAGTGACACGACTTGGTTTCTTACTAAGGTGATGGTTGAACACTGGTGACAACTTTTAACGGAATAGATACAACATGCGGGAATGTTGAGGAGAGACACGGGGGTAATGACGCTGGCGTATTGCTCGCATTCCTCCCGGCTCCCAATCCCATTACATTTCCAAGGCATTGTCCTGCGGTTCCAAATTGAAATCAAACCCGAATCCTTAATCCCATGTTACACTCCATGTATTAGGAATACTCACTTACCTATGCTAATATTGTTTACAAAAGTTTGGGGTAAATGCATCAAAATTTCCAATACATATTTTATGTTTATATATTTACTTGTTAATTCGGGTTCGATTTTTCGGCTTCCAAGTGAGGGTTTTCAGTGATAATAGCAACAGTTATGACTTAGTGGAAACGGAAGATCTTAAAATTTAATTCTTTCTAATTATTTTTTTTTAAATTTGATACCAACAGTGTTGTAGATACTGACTGATCCTGTCCTTAAAATTTAGACGAAAACAATGTTAATACACTCCTGGCCCTCAATTCTCAACTTCATACTTGTCATTAATAAACAGGTTCGCGACTTGCCTAAATTCGACATGGTTGAAATCCCTTAGCTACTGTACGTTCAATGAAACTTTGCTTTGAAACTACAAAAGGTTTGCTATTTTGTCCAGCTTGTACAATATCTATAAAATTGCACAATACTTTGCACGAAATTTGCCATTAATTTTGCAAACTAGCGTATTTTTTTTATTTGTTATATTTTTTATAAAAGGTTAATCGCATACAAACAATTCAATGAATGTATCCGATTGACCTCTTCAGTCGCCTCAATGAGTAAATTAATACTTGTGCTGAGCTACGACACGTCTCCGATCGCATGGCGCGCAGAGACTCGCACAAGTACAAGCACGCTACCACCTTGCCATCGAAGCCGTTGTATGTATACACTACCGATAATGCTAACAGGGACAGTAAGAGCCATCCACAATAATGAAGGCTGTAGGAACGTGACAGCACCACGCAAAACTACAATGAAAGTTTTTCCGGAGCTGAAATTTTTGCAAAGCAGCTTTTCCCCCCTTTAGGAGTACGAAATCCATTACCGATACAGGCATTATTCCAATGCTTCCTTGAAAGCATTGTTCTCGGGAATTCTCATTTGCAATCTATTTGTAGCGTTAGTGTTGACTTGCCGGATTCAAGCATTTCCAATTTGGCAGGCAAGTTTGGCATGAAACACCCTAAGGCGGTAACAAGTGAAATGGTTGCTGTTGAACATTGAAGTGGCACATCGCAAAAGCTATGAGGAATCATAGTGCATTCACTGGGTGACCCAGCAATTGAAACGAACGAAACACTGAGTTCAGTTGGATTCTAGAGTATATACCAGCAATTAAAAGACAAGCTTGTATGTACGTTGATGAAACGTACGAAACACAGCGTTTCATGGCCTCTAACTGCTGGTCATACAGTCAATATTAAATATTAGCAGACTAGCAGCTCAGAACACCACGATGAACATGGACTTTTCTCATTTAGCGTGGACTATAAAACTTGTTATAGTAGCTAGAGTTTGTAAATCCCAAATAATCGTTGACAAATTACCTTTGTCAAAGAAACCCACTTCTTTTCTTGGCAGCAACTCCCTGCATAATAACATCCTCCATTTGCGTTAGTATAAAACTTTTATTATTATATTTTTATATTATTTATATATTTTTTTCAACTTTAGTTTTAGTGTAACAAGTTTTATTAAAACAATACTTTTTTTGTTTGTGCACGAGTATCTAAGCAGAAAAAGGTGCAGGTATAAAGTTTGGTTTATTAACAGTTGCTCGCGACAATGTATACGGAAACTTGGAGATTCACCGAAAAAGTATATGGAATTCGTATATGACGTGACGCAGTTATAAATGGGCGTTTAAAACTTTGTGAGCCCAAGCAAGTTTCAAGATTTTGCTATAAACCATGCTTAAACTTGGCCGCTGCTAACGAGAGGTTTTGCAGGTTTTGCTAATGGCGTTCGTCATTCTTGCCTCAAGTCAAATTGCCCTTGTGGTCACGAATAATTCGACTTGTCAGTTAGGATGAGATGAAAGCTTGTACATAAATATCCTACTTCCTACTACCCAAATTTCAAGGCACCCAGGAGTTATTGAGACTGTAGTCAGTCGTAAAACCAGTTCCATCATGTACAGCCAGTAAACTTTTTACTTTTACTTTTTCCTCGCTTTTATCCCTAAGAGGGGTCAGCATGTTCTCTTCCACTCATTGCGATTCTGTGCTTCGACTGCAGTTGCTCCAAAAATTCTGAGATTTTGCTTCTACCGTCAGCCTGGGCCGTCCTCGCCTGCTTTTACCCTCAGCTTGTCAGGTCAGCTGGCTGCCTTCTTTCGACGTGGCCCCAACATGATAGTCGTCATTCCCGGGCTTTATCGACTAGCCAGTTAAATTCTTTTGATGTGCAATTCTATTGGTTCAAAGTTAAGTGGAATAGTCCACAATTTCGATTCCCCCTGGTACATAACATTGCGATGACTGGCTTACAGTATGGATACCAACAATGAAATGACCTCTTTGAAGACCAAGGAAAAGGTGGTGTGGTGTGCAGCAATCGAAAGAGTCCATTTATTAGATGACCGTCTGGACATGACTGCTAGCGAGCAGTGCAAATAAATTGCACGCGATTACATATTTTATTGATACATAATCAGAGAGAGAGAGAGAGAGAGAGAGAGAGAGAGAGAGACTAATTATTCAATTGTGACGAGCGGAAGAACGTTAATACGTTGTAACGTTAATAATAACGGGGACATTCTGTCAACACAAAATATTATGAAAACTCCCGCACATAAGAATATTCTAACACCGGGAAACAAAAGATATTATTAATGGGTTTTGCTTGAAATATACGACCCACTATTTAATTAGTTGAAAGTACAACAATATTTCAAAGTACAAAGTCATCCGAGCCGATGGGGACGTCGTGGTATATAATGGAAACCAACTTACTATTGTTTCGATTTCCACTAAATGAATTATCCCCAGGGAATAAATGGCCTGGCTAAGCGACGGGCGCCATCTTATTCATTCTAACTTTTTACTTCATTTTCACCCCAGTGGCTGATAGTTTTATCAACTTTCAAAAGGTTTTAACGAAAACCGTTGCATGTATCGCTTTGTTTTTTCTTTTATAAAGGGTTAATCGCATACAAACAATTCAATGAATTTATCCGATTGACCTCTGCAGTCGCCCCAATTAGTAAACTAATACTTGTTCTGAGTTACGACACGTCTCCGATACACAGCGCGTAGTGAGTCGCACAAGTACAAGCACGCTGTCACCCTGTCATCGAAGCCGATAGTAAATTATAGATCATGTTTCCATGCGGTTTTGATCCAAGTAGTCAGCAATGGCTACTTTAAATGTTTCGAGATGTACACTATTGAGGGTGAAATCTCGTACATCAAAGTACCTATATTTATAATAGACTTTTTCTAGAAATAACTTCAAATTATGCAATGTAAACCGTCAAAACTCACCACAAAAAATGATTGTGATATCTACAGTAACCCTGCAATATAAGCTGGATATTGTTTGAGAAAGGATGAATAAATGTTTTTGTATAGCAGGTGTCGTTGAAGTTAAGTAAAAGAGGATTGGGAAGCTCGTAGCTACCTATTCATCACATTTGAATGAAAGCTCCCCATATTGCACTCTAAGCAATACATCATGTTCACAAACAACATGGCGCACAACATGCAGTGCACGTATCCAATCGACGAATCTCGTTACTGTTACGCCGTTACGGTCATGTCATCGACAATTACGCAGACAGCCGATAGTGAGGTAGGAAATGCCAATTTTTTATTATAAGATGTTCATAAATGAGTGCAAGGAGGGTGACACGAAGTCTGGGCGACAAATCATTGATGGCCGTAAAGCACGGCTCTTTCTTATTGGGCGGGGGAGCTGTGTCAGCCATTGTGCTTCTTTCATACTTTTGCTAGTTTCCAAATCACTTCCCCCGAATAACATCAAATTTGCTTTATGGTATCGTATATTAGCTCTTCATTCGTCTGAATATCAACATCCGTTCAAGACGAAAAGTTGTACATTGAGATGCAGCTGAAAGGTCGTTAGGAGTTATGGTAGTAGTAGTAGTAGTAGTGTTGTTCGCCGGGTTAATAACGACTTAGGCCTCATATTTGGGCCCATAGAGCGACCCCGACATGACTGTCCGACGCCAGCCCGATTTCCTTGTAGAAGTCCACAATGGCCCCAAAGCTTAATGCCCCGGTGTGCTGCCTGGGCTCCAGCGTGGAAAATTCAAAATACTTCAGTCTTGCTCGCCAAATCGCCGGACATTCCGCTAAAATATGCCATCCTGTCTCTTCTTCTTCCTCGCAATACGGACACATCGTTGATTCCACGAGTACCCCCAGCCGGCCGCCATACCAAGTTGAATCCAGCGGACCTGAGCAGGTTCAAAGCTGCAGATGAATTAGTCTTGTGCACAGTGCCAGTAGGGAAACATGGTAGGACTTGTCCTGGTCACCTCCGAACTAATCGTGTGACTTCACTGTGTTTCCCAAGTGGTTCGGAATCCACTATAATCAGGAGGTCCACTGGAGTCCTATGGGCCCACACCGTGGCCTGGGACTGTGTCAAACCATACTACTACTACTACGAGTACCCCCATCTTGGATAGATGGTTCCGGAAAGGACAGGGTCCTCTAAGTAAAGCCGAGATGATCCGTGTGCTATTTCTTCCGCGGGAGATGAATTTTAAAGCACTTTTCTTGCTGGGGTCCGCAATACATAACTTGGAGTGGGCTAGGCCAGCCGACTTTCGCCATTCCTTTAGGAATCGTGCTTTTAGCTCCTCGTTAAACACATGCAGTCTCAAAGTTTGCCCAGGCTATTGGAAGGCAGGGTTCCGGTCCGAGTAGGTTGTTTCTAGATCCTTCTCGAGCAAGCTCGTCCGCCTTTTCATTCCCTTCAATTCCTGAGTGTCCAGGGACCCTCTTGAGGCATACAGTATTCTGATCATGGCTTTTTGCAGTTAGCCTTGCACTCCTTCACGATAGCGGACCTCACCATTGGATGTCAAATTACTCGGATTGCAGCGTGGCTATCAGAACATATTACGATTCTTCTATCTTTGATATCATTTTCATTGCACCACGACACTGCTTCTGATATTGCCCTCACCTCAGCTTGAAAGACTGTGCTAAATCTTCCTAGCGGCTTGGTGATAGATACATCAAACTCTGGACAGTACGCACCCAACCCAGCATTATTGTTTTGTCTTGAACCATCTGTAAGATCTACGTTGTTTTCGTCACATGTCATAGCAGCTAGCCATTCTGCCCGATCTGGAATATATATAGAGCTTGTGCAGTCAAACGCCCATTCTTTTTGGGTACGGTCACAGGGCATTAGTAATTCATCTTTTTGTTCTTGCACCAGAGAGGTAGCATGTCCGCCAGCTGTTAGCTGGGGACTAATTGTTCTTGCCAATTGCAATCTTTTTACCGCAAGTTTTGCCTCGTATTCAGCTACAAGATGAAGAGGGGGCAAGTCCAACAACATTTCAAGGGCAGAAGTAGGAGTAGAACGTATAGCCCCCGTTATTGCTATACATATAAATCTTTGAAGCTTCTTGAGCTGTTCTCTGCATGTTTTAAGCTGTGTTCTTTTCCACCACACCACACATCCATATGTGAGCGCTGGTCGAATAACTGCAAGGTGGAGCCACCTCATTATTTTTGGTGAGAGCCCCCATGTGTTGCTAAAGCACCCTCTTAGAGTCCACTTTATCGCTCTAGCCTTGGCTATGGCAGCTTGTAATTGGACGTTCCACAGAAGCTTGCTATCAATATGCACTCCTAAGTATTTCACACTATTTGTAACTATCAGCACTTGTCCATTTAGGGTCAGTTCCGGTGCCACGGGTAGATTCCTCTTCCTGGAAAATAGAACTACTTCAGTCTTGGTCGGATTAATGCCACGTCCCTTGTCTTGACACCAGTTTCAGATGATTTGTAGCGCTCATTTCATTAGGTCTAAAACAACAGTCTGATCTATTCCTGTGACTCCAACCACTACATCATCACAGTATGCTTGCACAAAATATCTCAGTTCGCCTAAGATACTGGGCAATAGGTCTATAACGAGACACCAGACAAATGGTGAGCACACCCCACCTTGTGGACATTCCCTTCGGAATTTGAGAGATTGATTGTTCTTTGTGTCAGCATTCTTACAATCCATCTAATAATAAGCGGATCCACGCCTTTTCTCTTGAGTGCGTCCTCAATCGCTTGGAACGTAACGTTGTTGAACGCCCCTTCTATGTCCAGAAAACTACAAAGAACAAACTGTTTATGTTCCAGACCATTTTCAATATATGAAACTAAGCGATGAAGGGCCGATTCTGTAGACCTTCCTGGCCTAAAAGCGTGTTGTCCATCATGTAGTGCCCAATCTCCTTGCTGACGATCTCTTAATTCCCAGTCTACAATGTGCTCCATTGTTTTTAAGAGGAATGAGCTAAGAATTATAGGCTGGAAAGCTTTCGGTTGCGTGTAGTCTGTCTTGCCAGGTTTAGGAATGAAGACGACTGTGATTTGACTCCACAGTTTGGGGATATACCCTAGTCGTAGGCATGATGTGAATAGGGCAGTCAGATGGGGAGTCAGTAATTTTGCGCCTTGTTGAAGAAGTGCGGGAAAAATCTCATCTACTCCCGGTGTTTTGTAGGGAGAAAACGAACCTATAGCGTGTGAAATCTTTTCTTCCGTAATGGCAAATTTACTATCTGAGGGAAGAGGTCCGTATTCGTCATAGTGATCTGGGTCATCTTGTACAAATATGCACTCAGGGAAGTGTGTCTTCATAAGTTCCATCAGAGCTTCTTCATCGTTTGTTGTAAAGCAGCCGTTGGTAGTTGTAAGGGGACCACTCACAACTCTTTTGGCCTTTGACAGAGCTTTTTGAAGACGGGTGATTTGAGGCAACGTTGGGATCTCTTCGCAGAAATTGCGCCAAGTACGCCTCTTTGAATGTCTTATAGCCTTTTTGTATTCACCCCTGGCCTGCTTTAGGTTTCGTGCATCAAATTTACTTCCGGTTCTATGTAGCCTATTGTTTAGCATGCGAGTTTTTCGGCGTAGTTTTTCTATCTCGCTATTCCACCATTTTGTTCCGTTCCTCATGTTTTTTTTTACAATGCATGGGCAGTTTGACTTGTACACCGTTACAATAGCTGTCGTTATTTGATGACAGTAATCTTCAACATCATCTACTGTTGAACACAGCTTTACACAATCAGGTAAGAGATTTTGCAGCGTATTTAGATATTCAACCCAGTTTGTCTTTCGGCGATTTCGACCGCTCTCCTTTGTAACAAAAGGTTGCACCTCAATGTGATAGGTGATTTGTTTGTGGTCAGAGAGGCTGTCATTGTCCGATACAGCCCAATCTTTGACATGTCTCCCAAGGCTTTGGCTACTAATAGTGATGTCGTGCACTTCCCTCCTCACAGCAGTGCAAAAGGTAGGCTTAGCTCCTCGGTTGTGTACCAGCAAGTTTTCCTCACATATGAATTCCATGAGATCTATACCGCGTTGGTTTATATCAGTACTTCCCCATGCAGTATTGTGTGAGTTTGCATCACAGCCTATTAATATTAGGAGATTTTCTTTTCAACAGTGCTGCACCAGACTGATGACCTCTGAAGGCGGAGACTCTTCAGAGTGCGAAAAATAGGCAGATGCTATTACCATTCGGGTCCCGTTTAATGTCACAGCAATCGCAACTAAGTCTCGGGTGAGAAATTGAGGAAGCATTTCTGCTGGGATCCCTTCAGTCAGTATAGCTGCCCTGGGGTTTTTACTAGGTTTGCAAACGAATAGTTTGCCCGCAAATCCGAAAAGACCGCGTACAACACCATCATTTCCAGTATAGGGCTCCTGAATCAGTGCTATTTTGAAATTTTCACACACCATTGTCTGTACAAAAACTGCAGTGGCTGCAATTGCATGCTGCAAGTTTTTTGTATGATTTTAAGCATCATAATAGTAATCTTTGTTCAGCAGTTTCAGAGGGAATGTCCGACATATTCTCATTAGAATTTTGCCCCTTTCCCGATAGTATTCTCCTTGTTCTGTCCACCGCCCTCACAGCCTCCCGATAAACTGGGCATGCCATTGAATCTACTCTGTGTCCGACACATTCACATATGTAACACTTTAAGGGCTGCACGCACCCCTTCGCCCTATGGCCTTGGTCTCCACACCGTCTGGATCTCTCTTTGGCTTTGGCTGTTATCGCACTTTCTGTGCCCGAATTTCTGGCAGCATGAGCAAAAATCAGGAATTACCATTTCTCTGATTCTGGCTTTTACCCAGCCAACATGATAATCTCTCCTAGCTACACTGTGCGGGCCTGCCCCTTATGGGGTCCCGGACCGAGGCGGCGGGCAGGGGAAGCGTCTCAGCGGACCCTCCCGTGACGAGCCTTGTCACCAGGGTGGAGGACACCTCCCTCGTCCCTGGTAAGTAGCGAAGGCCTCAAGACTTCACGAAACAAGGCTCCTAGGCTGTCTCTGGGTGGAGGTCCCCTTCCTCGTCCCAGAGAAGTAGGAGTGGTCTTATACCGCTCTGAAACAGTCCTAGACAATACAAGGAGCCCACCTTCCAAAGCCAGCGAACCCGAACGCTGCGAGGGGTAACCCCCCCAGAGGGTTGGCGCGGGGCTAACCACCCATCCAATAAAACGACCCCGGTTACGAATCACGTTACTACAATGCCTCGGATACCCAACGATTTTATGACGACAACCGCTAAACGTTTTGGGACATGGAATGTTCGGAGTTTAAGAAAGACTGGCTCTTTCGAAACCGTGACGAAGGTCCTACAGGACTACAACATTGGACTCTGTGCAATCCAGGAAGCTAGATGGCCCGGTCAAGGGTCCTATCGTAACCTCGGGTTTAGCCTATTTTATAGTGGTGACGACCAAGGAAGACAAATCCTTGGAACTGCATTTTTGATTAGCGACAAACTTTTGTGCAATGTGTTGAACTTTTATCCTGTTAACAGTAGGCTATGTGTTTTGAGGCTGAAATGACGCTTTCAGAATGTCACAATTATAAACTGTCACGCTCCTACCGAAGACAGCGCAGAGGAGGACAAGGACGCCTTCTACGACGTGTTAGAGCAATCCATAGCTAATGTACCAAGTTTTGATGTGAAGTTGGTAATCGGGGATTTTAATGCCAAACTGGGAAGAGAAACAATATGGCAACCCAATGTTGGTAGATACAGCCTCCATGACAACACAAACAACAATGGGACCCGACTGGCAAGTTTCGCTGTATCAGCGGGGTTGTACGTCAATAGCACTATGTTTAATCACAAGGATGTACATAAGGAGACATGGATTTCCCCAGACGGTAATACCAAGAATCAAATTGACCACATATTAGCATGCCGAAGACATCAACGCTCAATTACTGATGTTAGAAGTTTCCACGGGGCTGACGGTGACAGTGACCACCACCTGGTGGGTTTCGACTTCAGGCATCGTATAGCAGCACCGGTTGCTAACCGTGGAACCAAAACTCCAACACGGGACCTAGATAAACTAAAAACCAATCAAGATAAGCCAGCCTTTCAGATTGAGCTTCTAAACCGCTTCGAAGCCCTCTCCAATGAGGCCAACTGCGATAAACTCTGGGAAGACATAAAAGAAGCAGTGGCAAAATCGGCAGATAGAATACTTGGACGGCGACCAAGAAGAAAGAAAGCCTGGTTTAACGCTCGGTGCCAAACGGCCATAGAGAATAGAAGGATCGCTCGCCAAGCTTTCCTCTCAGACAACTCAAAACGCATGGATTATCTTAACGTGAGACGGCAAACCTGCACCTGCTTAAAAAGGGAGAAAAGGCTTTTTCTCAATGACAAAATGCGAAGTATTGAGACCAACAGAGTTGCAAACAATGGACGGGAAATGTACAGAACTATCGGTGGCATGCAGGGCAAAAGACAAAGACTCAGTGCCATCAGAGACGTAGATGGTAATTTACTGAACAACCCACACGAAGCTTTGGAGCAGTGGCGCTACTATTTCCAGACCCTTCTAAATGTGGAACACGAGGAGGAGGAGGAGGAGGGTGAACCCCCCATTTACCAGACAGCCGAAATTCAAATTAACCCACCTACCAGAGAAGAAATTGTGCTGGCCCTAGCGATGCTTAAAAATAACAAGTCACCAGGGGTAGATGGTATCCCAGCAGAGCTCTTAAAACAAGGAGGGGAGGCAATTGTTGACCGAATACACCAGCTAATCCTTCAAATCTGGCATGAAGAGATAATACCTCAGGAGTGGAATGTTTCAGTTATAACCCCTGTTTTCAAGAAGGGCGATAGAACGCTGTGCAATAATTACCGAGGCATATCACTGTTAACCACGGGATACAAGGTTTTCTCAAACATCCTTCTGCTGAGACTGCGCCCGTACGCGGAAGAAGTCATAGGAGACTATCAGGCGGGTTTCAGAAGAAACCGATCAACTACTGACCAGCTCTTCACTCTCAGACAAATTGTGGAAAAATGCTGGGAGCACAACTTGAAAGTGCACAATGTTTTCATTGACTTCTCAAAGGCCTACGACTCCATAGCTATCCATGGACTATCCTAGATGAGTTTGGGGTGCCCAGAAAGCTACGAAAAATGACACAGGTGTGTGTTGAAGGCGGACGGAGGCCTCTCAGCCCCTTTCGACGTGGCAACCGGCGTTAAGCAGGGAGACGGCCTTTCTCCACTTCTTTTCAACCTGGTCTTGGAAAAATGCACGAGGAAGGCAAGAGAAATGAGAGGAGGTGTGACGGTGGGCAACAATGTAAAGATACTGGGCTACGCAGATGACCTCAACGTCATATCCCACACAAAAACGGAAGTGGATGCACTGGTGGGCTCGATTGAGGAAGAGGCAAGGAAGGTTGGCCTCAAGATAAACGTGGAGAAAACAAAGCATTTACAAGTGTCTCGCCACCCCTGTCCCCCCCAACAAGGCCGTTTTGAGGAAGTTGAAGAGTTCCGGTATCTGGGATCGGTAATGACGAGAGACAACCGAGTAAGAGCAGACGTCATCAGCCGTATAAAAGCTACCAATGTGGCATACTTTCAAACGAGACCCCTTTTCAACTCCAGGCTTCTATCATGGACCACCAAAACTCGGCTCTATAAAACCCTCGTACTACCGGTTCTGCTGTATGGCGCGGAAGCTTGGACGCTAACATCCAGGGAATGCGACGCACTGCGAGTGTTCGAGAACATGATGCTCAGGCGGATTTTTGGTGGGATCATTGAGGACGGCAACTACAGAGCTAGAACCAACGCAGAAATTCACGCCCTATACAAATCAGCTAGTGTCTTGGATCGTCTCAGGGGGCAGCGACTCCAATGGATAGGTCATGTAGCGAGAATGGACCCCTCCAGAGCAGCACGCGCTGTATGGGAGGCTCACTTGACCGAACCCAGACCCCTGGGAAGGCCAAGGAAGAGGTACCAGGACCAGATGGCGGATGACGTCCAAAAAATGGGCTTGCACCCAGAAACGTGGCGGACGGTGGCTTGTGATCGAGCGGAATGGAGAGGCATAGTACGTGCGGTCAAAAGTCCCCATGGGCTGTTAGCGCCACCCTAAGTCAAGTAAGTCAAGACCCAGCCAACACTCATGGAGGCCATACTTATAGCTTTTAGAGCAATATTGGTTGACATCCTCACTACCACACTACAGGTCGCGAATTGGTTGAGTCGTAAAGTGCCAACTTGAAAAGAGTTCTCATCAACAGACAGGTATTGTGCTAAGGTTTCTTTAAGTTCCGTGTGGCTCACTGTTTCATCCAATCCGCTGATTATAACCGGTTTTAATTTATTAGTCACTATCACATCAGAGTTTGTTTTGGCTCGGATTTCTGCCACAAGCGTCTGATTTTCTCCTTTTCTAGTTTCCTTTACGACGACTCTAATGTCCCCCTGTTGAGTTTGGGTCAGCTTCTTTACAGTGACCCCAGGTTTAATTTCAGACTTAATTTTTGAGACCACATCAGCAAAGGACTCACCAGTATTACGTTTAACAACGATTGTTTCATTTCTTGGATTCGGCTTGCTAAATTTGGCTTTTGATTTGCCTGGTGCCCAAACACCCACCTCCATTTTTAGATCTCTATACAAGCATTCAATAAACTTTTTTCAGCATCGGTTAACCCAGAAACTGTTATAGTACATTTCTTGGATGGAACGTTAGCAATAATTGGTTTAATTTTTCTTAAGGCCTCAAGAATTTGGTCCTCAATTTTTTCATCATTTTCTAGAAAACCAATAATTGTTCTGCGGGAGTCACTTACAGGTTTTTCTTCATCCCCTTTTAGAATTGCTTGAGTCTTTGCTTACTGCTGTGACGATTAGACCTGGGGACGGATTCTTTTGTAATACCTGATGGACAGCTGGAAGCTGTGAAATCAATCTTTTAATAAGACTCTCCGAACTAATGGAACTACTGTCTTTCACATCGAACCAAAAGATTCGTAGTTCTTCCCCATTTGTTATAATGCTTCTCTTGCTAGGCTTAGTACATTCAAAGGCCAATTTTGGCCACCATTGGTTGCAAAGCTCTTTTATTTGGTGGTTATCAATGTACTTACAGATTTTTTCATTTATCTCCGAGGCCCGAATCTCCCGTTTCATCTCGTTGAAAGAACTCGTTTGCGATCCAACAGTTCCAATCGAGCGGCACTGTGAGCTTTTATAACTATCCATGATTTCCAAAATCCCTTTTATGGCCAGTATGGTGTTCTCCTTAGTGGCAGAGCCATTTTCGACTTCATTTAATAATTTTTGAAGCCCCTCCTCTATGGTCCACTTAAATTCACCATCATCGTCATAATTATGACAGAAATTCGTTCTCCTTCTCTTAACTCCAGGGCTATCCAGTGATAGATCTGGCATAGACGATCGCCTTTGTGGTGAGGCTCGCACAAGCAGAGGCTTTTGCTTAAAAATTTCCAAAATGTTTACATTCCCAGTCACTTGTGATAACTTATTTATATTTTCTTCGGACATTTCATCATAGCAGCTGTGATGCTAGCACACGCGAACAGCACTAAAAGCTCAGCAATGCACAAAATAAAAAGAATTGAAAACTTAATATTTTCTTTAAAGCCAATTTCACTGCAGGCGTAAACAAGATACATCCGTTCACGACCGAGTCTTGACAGGCGCACTAGAAATTATGGTAACGAATGATGTGAGTGACAAAAAGAATGGCTGATGACGTCAGCATCCATTCACATTGGTTAGCACAAGTCGAACATGAAAGTAAAATAAGTGTGAACATGGCTTGAGTCTTCCGATAGCATCAACACCCTATTCAGCATAGCGACATGCTTTTGAGTATTAAAGACTTAAAGTTGCACATGTGGCATCGATGTCTCCACTCCCCTCAATCCTGGCACGTCCTCTTCGGCTCCACGTATGTATTGGCCCCTGCATCCTCCATTATTTGCTACAGATACTTGAAGTTGCACAACTAACATTAACATTGCAGAATATATTTTAACAAGACACCATTATTTTGTTGTGCTCCTTCCACCGCGTACGGTCCTCACTCAGCCTTGTTTAATGTGCAGGTGCATGCTTCTTGTTTTCCTATTTATACGTAAGTATAAGGAAAGCTTTCTGGTGAACGGAATTATCGATTTCTAGATTGGAGCTAAACAACAAGACAGAATTTGATAAAAATTTGGCATGCAGATTTACAAAAATATTGTTTTTTTTTTTTTTTTTGTTACTTTTTGGATAACCTCATTTTGGGAGGTCTTATATCCCCCCCCCCCCCCAAATAAAAAAACTGCAGAACTTTAATTTTTCTGAGGGACCATTCTATCGACGCTTTGTAAGTTTGTAACATCAGATACTGTATGTTTCAGGCCCTAAATAGAGCAAGCCGCAAGGGTTAGGTTTTGAAGAATAAAATATTATATCCGAGCCCCAATGCATAACATACGTTATTATCGGCCCTATTATTATCCCATTCTATACTATGCAATTTGTCCCATCGATCAATCCGTTGCCATAGAATACGGAAAATTTATAGGCAGCAGATGGTTAACCACGGGACAATTATTTACCATAGAACTATTAGGGTACGTATGAGTTTTACTAATCGATAAATAGGAAAGCATGTGCGGGTCCTTTCACTTCATGAAAAGCTCAAGAATTGCATGAAATGTTTCAGGCGCTAATATCTCCTTATATTCTTACAGATATAACTACTTTACGTAAACGCACGCCCCCGTTTCTGTTCCAGTCAACTAATTTTAAAATCTGTGAAAACACTTAACTCGTTACGCAAAAAAATCGTACAATAGACAAAGGCAAACTGATGTAGACAGTACCTGGGCAACTCGTTGTCTATCAGCGCGCTCTGTCGCAGTTTGACAAACGACACACCACACCAACCCTATTCAAAACCACAGCATGCATTGTAATACACATAAACATACAACGTGTAGCGTGTAGCAGCGGGGGAAGCGTTAAGAATTTAAATTTAAAAAAATAAAATAATAAAAATACACGATCCACGAAATGTAGAGAACAAAATCGTGAAAGGTTGACGATTTAATGGTCTGGTCAAATCAAGTTGTCCATATCATGAAATGCGACCATTTCTTGGATGATTTGTTTCATGTTTCTGACGCGTTTTCCATTTGCGTTGCTGAGATGTGGCAGCAGTGGCAGATGAAACACTGATGAGGATGTCTCCCCAGAGAAATAACGGGGACAGACGTAAACATTCTCCAGTTTCCTTACATCGTTAGTCTCCATTATTTTTGGGGCGGCATCAGGTTCCTCTAATAATGACTCTTCAAATTTAGTCAGCTACATACGAACGCAGCCATTTCATTGTTTCTTAACTTTATCGGTGGAAAACAGGCTCAAATGGTACTCTTCCAAATTACATGCATAGAGAAAAAAAATTCCACAGCCTGCAATTTTCAATTTTTCGAAATTAATTTTTAATATTTCATTAGAAGCAGTATGAATTAAGGTTTTAAACGAGTATAAATACATATTTTCAAATTCACCCCTTAAACACGAATGGAACACAAACTGTCTAAAATTTCTAAAAAATGACGCGAAAAATTCATTTCCAGCAATCCCATTTGAATTGTATGGGCGGGTTTAAAGCAATGTTTTGGGCAGATTAAGAATGCCTATCTTAATTTAAATTATACCAATGTCTTCGTCTATTCTTCCTCTTTTAGGCCATGCAATATTTGTGGTGATCAAGCAAGGGGTTTGGCTTTGGGGGAGTGAAACGTCAGGAGGTGCGCACGATTTTCAACAGAAATAGGCCTGTTTCGGCCGCGTTATTATCTATTTAAAAAATTCTAACTACTTAAGGGCTTTTCCACATTTCATTCTCTTTCCAGCCATATAATATGTAAGTGAAATTTAGTGATTTAGGCGTTGTCACATTAAACTATCGTCTGTAAACCGACTTACAGACAATCAATATAATTAATCAAATGCTATTATTATCTTAGCAACAATAGGGTAAAATAAAATAATTGAATTATTTCTATACATGTTTATAAGAATAAAAGCCTTTTGCCCAAAATTTATCTAATTTAGCTTTACTTAACCAATTTCGATAAAGTTGTGAATATATTGTAGTTGATCACTTTTTGAAAAATGATGTCATATCCACCATGGCTGTATAAAAACCACAATGCCAAAAAAAAAAAATGTCATAAGGAAGTTTCACTTCTTACGTGTGTACATCGATACACGCACGCTAATTTTTATATAATTGTAGATTATAATAATTATTAATAGTTATAACATTATTCATAAATTAAATATATTATTGTAATAACAATGTGGAAATTATACGAGGTCTGTAAATAAAGTAATGAGACTGATGCTATAGCTCTTGACAGGTTTAAACGTGCGTTTTAAAAATTTCAGGCATTCAAGGTCAAGGTGTAGTGAGCATTCAGTGCAATTTTGGAATTCGTAGCGTTACTACCTCAAATTTTTTGTGTACTTTAGAAAAACTTGTTTTAAGAGTGTGTCACGAAAAGGCAGAATTTAGCTTTGTGTGAAACTTCGGTATAGTGCGAGTAAACATTTTGCAAAAATTCATCAGGCTTATGGGAAGACTTCTTTATCAAGGGCACAGGTTTATTGATGGCTTAAGGCATTTTCAGAGGGTCGGGAGATGTTTGAAGACGAATCCCGCAGCGGAAGACCTTCAACTGCAAAGTTGGATGAAAAAATTGAAAAAGTGCGGGCCCTTGGGCGTTCCGATCGACGTTTGACAGTCAGAATTATTAGATAAATTAAATTTAAACCTCACAACTGTAAAACTTCGAAAAAGGGTCATGCGAGAGCGACCAAAGATCAAGAACAATTGGGTGCTGCATCATGACAATGCGCCTTGTCACACAGCGATGTCAATCAATGAATATCTGACCAGTATAAACTCCCCAACCACCCTATTCACCCGATGTGAGTCCTTGTGACTTGTTCCTGTTCCCCATGATAAAAAATGAGCTCAAAGGACGCCATTTTGGTACCACTGAAAACATTAAATCGGCCGTAACCAGCAGACTGGAGGCCGTCCGGGAATCTGAGTTCCAGCACTGCTTTGAAGAGTGGAAAAGCCGCCTCCAGTGCTGTATCAACGCACAAAGGAACTACTACGAGGGATATCGAATTGAAATCTAAATATAAGTATGTGAAAAAATTAAAAAAATTTCGTCTCATTACTTTATTTACAGACCTTGTAGATATCGAAAAAAATAATAATATTAAATACCTAACCAAATTTTGGGTAGGTTAAAATGTTGTCTATTTATCGTGAATGCACTTTATAATTCATATTGGATTTAATATCTAATTCATCTAGTTCATATATATGTATTATATAAACTGCGATAAAAATTAAATTCAAATTAAATACAAATCCCACATGCTCAAACATACCGTATATCTTAATATATATATTTCGACTGTACGTGTGTATGAATCCAAACTACTCTCAAACGACTGGACCGATTATGATGAATTTTTTTGTGTGAGGATGGTTCTAGATTAACAATTTCGTCCACTGGAGAATGTTTTTATAATTAATTTTAGTAGTTTAAGTAGTTGTTGATTTTGGAATGTTTTACATTGGATCCGGCAGACTGCGCTGCCATTGCTACCATTTTAATTTTCGTTTATCCCGACAGTTGGTGCTGCGTGTGTGTAGTGACCATAGACATAGTAAAACTATAGACTCATCGTAAACATTCGGGTTGAAGCCGCTTGACTTCGGCTATTTCCGTAGTATGGGACCAGATTGAGCCTTTTGCCATTTGCTACCATGTTAACATTTTATTTTTTATTTGATTATTTAAAGATTATTTAGAACGGAAAATCATGCCGGCTAACCAGCAATATTTTTATGCAGAACTTGGAGTACTTTTAATTTACATTTTAAACAATATTTTAAGCAAAGTTTTCCCTACTTTTAGATAAAAATAAAAAAATGTAATGCAGATCTTTCAGTACTTTTAATTTAAATTTTAAACAATATATATAATAAATGTAAATAATAAATATAATTATATATGAAACAACAAAGAAAACTATAAAGAAAACATATAATAAAACTATTAAATTTGAATTTCCCGCCAAAATGCACCTATGAGGGGGCGTGGTCGTGGCTTCAGTCCTCCAGCACAGCCGAAATACGACATGGTGGCTCCATAGTTTTATTAGCTCCATGGTAGTGACTTGTGTGCTGGTGCTGCGTGTGTGTTCAATAACAACCACCCTAACCTAGAAATTAATTTTTTAGTTAATATGGCATTTTTCTTAAAGTAAGAGTAAGGTAAATTAAAAAAGTAAAGTAAAGTAAGAGTAAGAGTAATGTAAGAGCAGCCAGGCTTGAGGATGTACGATTGCGAGCACGTCAGCCGCGTTCTGCAGTTCCCAATTCGATTGGCATTTGCAATCACAATCAATAAAGCTCAAGGTCAATCTTTACATGGACGTGCTCCCGAGTCGGCAAACCAGATAATCTTTATATCTACGCAGTTCGCAGACAGTGGAAAATCTATTTATCACATGCGAGCCCCGAAGAGTCGAGCTGCGTAATACCCCATGCGAGGCCCCGAAGGGGCGAGCTGCCGCCCGCCGAAGGCGCAAGGGGTGCAGGCTTCGGCTGCTGCGGGAGCCGCTTGTATTGATATAGAGGTCATATACGTCTTCCTTCTGTTGTTTGGGTACCGTATAAGTTGGTTCCGGCCAAGTTTCTCGAAAAATGACAACTCATTACAATAGTTACGGATGCCGATGCCATAGATTCAAGGAAACACGGACAAATAGATGGAAACGGGAAACCAGTAATGGCCAATGGGTATGCTGACCACTGCACCAAATCCGGCTCTCCTTGTTGATCAAGTACCAGAATCCCCGATGATTGGCCGTACTCGATCTGAAAGCGTACTTCCAAACGTTTCGTCAATATCAGGGGTCGATATCATCACTGCGTAGAATTCTTAGATTCTATCCTCTGGAAATCAGGTGGAAATAACAGGGAGCCAAGGAGAGACGAGGAGGGCTCAACCCCCACCCCCATCACCCCTCGTCTTGGTATAAATATCGGTGCACATCCTCTTTCTCAAAAAGGAGCTGCTTAGCCTCCGAGATACAATGTTAAAGGTCAGCGCCACAATGTCGACGGGCGAAAAGTACGCTTTCAGCTTGACCAGGTCCTTTCATCCCGGATTCTCCTGCTTTATTAAGTAACTTCAACTCTACATCTCTAACATTAAGTAACTCTTAAGTAGTAACTCTTGTAATTATATCATCTTTCTATTCTCCAAGTTTTTATTCGGATGAAAAATCCGAAAACCGCGTCGTACCGATTTTGCAAACCAACCCCTATTTTTTTGGCTTTCTTGACCGGACTGTTATTCAGAAATGTGAACGCGAGGCATTACGTGTAAATAACGCTATAAGCTTCATGAAGATTGGAGAATGACGTTAGCAGCAATGGGCAGTTCCTATAGCCAAGTTATCCACTGAAAGCTGCAATAACTCGGAGATAAATGGAATAGAGAGAGACACGAAGCCCGCAGCTGCAGTAACATTCGGTTTGGTTTGCCTCAACGGCGATACGTCAAAGGCAAATTAAATGTGTGGCCTGGGGCATATCGGCACAAGACTGTCGGTGTAAGGTATGGCCTTTGTGTCCCAGACACGGCCACATTCCAATGAAATTATTCAACGGGAACATTACTCACACTGCGCGGTGTCTACCTAACCTAAGTAACTACAATAGTAGGTATTCAAGTAAACACTAAAAATACAATTTCACATCAAATATTGAACGCACAGCCATCAATGAGGTTTGGAGGTTTTGGCCGTAAAGAAACAAGAAACGATTGCTAAATTTTGCTATATTATCTTGTAGTAAGTATTGGGTGACCACCCCGTTTTCAACCAGTGGCTCATTTTTCGACATTGCCTCTCCATGAAAAAGGAATAAAGGGAATGTAATACAGGCATAATAATAAATAAAAACAATCTAGTTAAAATCTTGTAAAACAATAGTTAAAAATGCGTGAAAACCTACTATTTCGCCGATAAATTTTTCAGCAATGGAGATCAGTGGCGGCGCAAGAAATTTAAAGGTGGTGGGACCAAGGGGGGGGGCATGACTTCTATCTGGGGGGGCCAATAAAAAAACAAAACATTTTTCATTGGGGGTAGGTATAACGTTCAATAATTCTGCAATTGAACAACATGTACAATATCTCAAAAGTGGGGGGGGCCATGGAGGCATGGAGGGGCCGGAGAAACTGTTGGGGGGGCCAGGCCCCCTCGGGCACCCCCGTTGCGCCGCCACTGATGGAGAAATGTTATCGTCAGTGAAATCCAACGTTTGGCCAGTAAGGGAGCAGTGGCGTAGCCAGATTTTTTTTTTTTGGGGCTCCAGTTTTCATGCAACATCAATACACAAAGTTTTCCCGTTTACGATAGGTTTTCGAATGGGGTGGTGTTTCATATTGCGCTCCCCCCTCCCCCCGAATTTTCGTAAAATAGTAGAAAAATAGGAAAGCCGTCCTCATGGAGGTGCGCATCTTCTAATTAGGGGCATGAACTTAATTATCCCACCTGAGGGGTCGGGGGGGGCTAACGTGGGGAATGTTTTTTAAAAGATAGGCCTGAAATAGTTTGTCGGCAAAAAAAATTTGAATTTGCAGACGATTTTTTTGAATAAATATCTGAAAAATTTTTCTGTTTTGCTAAATTTTGGGGGGGGGACTCGGGACCCCGCTGACCCCCCCCCCCTTGGCTACGCCACTGTAAGGGAGGTATGGGGTCAGTGAAATCGTGGCATTGTATTGGTTCAAATATAGCTTAACAAATTTCTTCTCAACTTCTTTGCCTCTTCAATCGAAAATTGGCAATTAGGACTTGGGAGACGACTGCTCTGAAAAGGGATTATTTCGTTAAATCTGTCCAGAAACCTCAAACCATTCACAGGATAAACAGGGCCAAACAGGAGATATCTCCAAGCTGGAATGAATGCGAAAGATGGGCATACAAAATGCATATTGCATGTTCCATCTAACAACGAAATCTCCAACTGAAAGGGGCGGGGCCAGAGGGAAGTTGACGGAGAAGCTCGTGGAAGGAGATAGATGCCTCTTCCATCTATCGGAGCACAACCCCACTAAATTCTGCAAGCGACACAGGGGACCTCTATATCAACTCGTTGAAATTAAGCAAGTTTAAATTTTCACCACCAGGGAGCAGGCACATGCTTTTTCCCTCATAAAAATAATGAGATAACGAATTGGGGATGAAATTACGCGCTGTTGCAGGTGACCGAATCAGCTAAATTGTGTAGTGTAGGTCTAAAATCTAAATGAATTGGGGACTTCCAAAGGTCAAAATACTCTTTTCGTTTTTGTTAACAAAATACTCGTACGTAGTCTATAACCTGTGGCCTAGTTTTTTTTTTAACTTCATTGGAGTAACAATATAAGAAAAACAAAATGGCTGGCATCCTTTCCGGGCTATGTATGAGTCTCAAACTCTGTTCAAGGCTAAAACGTTAAACTATTTAAGAAGTCAAGGAAACGGAACGCAGTCAACGGTAGCATAGGCCTAAGCTTAAAATGAGTTCGGTGGGACCAACATAACTGGTCTATGGAGAGAACATATTTCCACCCACCAATTTCAATTAAATATTTAACTAATTTAACTGAATGGCATATGCCACTGTCGTCTTTCTAATAATTATTATCAATTTAAGATGAGTTCAAACCAACCAGCAGTTTAACAGAATACATTATAAATTGTACCGTATGTAGTGTCCAGTAATAGCCCAAGTCAAAAATGAAGCTAATCGCAATACTACCGCATTGCAGTGCCAATAGGCCAAGTCAAAAATGTAGGAAATGAAGCTGTGCATAACTACATCTTTACTCATCAAGGCTTACCTCATCGGCGTAAAACTACAATTCCCATTTCCAAAATGTCGCACTTACCTAAAAAAGAAGATAACAAGATTTTAGTTTGACATGAAGTAGGCCATAATTAATGTGAGCATTTAATAAATAACAACTAACTTGGAACCGAGACACCGGATAATGATATTGGTGGCCTGCTACTAGTATATTGATCGCGTGAGTTCTCAGTCTTTGAAATTTAACTTTTGCTCAGCTTGCAAATTGGCAAGTATAACATATACATAACTTATTGTATAACAGTATTGTATAACAGTTGCCTAGAGAGAGCTCCATAACTAAACAGTCAAATTGCTATTTGTGACTGCTTACAAAAAAATTATCAACAATTTAATGAAATTCCGCAAGGAAGGTTGGTTATTACAAATTTTATTTTTATACAATAGTACATTGTGCATGGAAAGTTTATGTGATCATAATATAGGCTACTTTAAACAGTTAGTAAAGAGAGTTAACTTAAAAATAATTATATAGTAGTAAATAGCATATAGCAATTTTAGTTTTTATAAGAAAAACTGCAATGATTGAAAACATCAATTGAGACGTTTAGTATCCAAATTGGCAAAATCCACTTTCTGGAAACGGTAAATAAATCAAAACGTTCATTCAGTCTCCTGTGTTCTGACATTAAATTGTTAGCAAGCTCTTGTCACGGTACGTTGATTTGCACATTAAGTATTAGACACTACACAAGGTCACGTCCGTATACCAATGACCAAATAATGCATAAATAAGCTGATATTGTGCACAATTCAAAATCCTCCCTCCCCAACCTCAACAAGGAATCAAAGCTTACACAGGCAAAGGTGGCCAAGATTATTCTTAATAGCGGAGGTGGCTTACAATAAACTGAGCCCCGGCTCCCAACTTTGTAATGCGTTTTGGTTTACAGATTATTCGGTTATTACGTTATAGAGAAAGGAAATGTCGACACGGGCCGTTCACAATTGCCAATGTGACAAATCACACATGTCTTATTGATATGTCGTCAGGTATAGCCTTGACAAAAACATGTATACGCTATACCAGAAACATGACAAATTTACGTAATACTAAGTAGGTATATTTGTGTTGCAGGAAGAGTTGGGAGCATTACAAATGCCTGGGCTATAGTTTGTAAGGACTAAGAGAAGATTCAATTTGGAAATTGAGAATTATCAATCCATCATGAGCAGGCTAGCGATTTGTCTCTGTCGTGCGACCAAAGTCAGCAATATCAAACTAATTCCAACATTTTATCAGACTTCTATTTGGTTTAAGATAAGCTCAAAATCATTTTATAAACCGGAAAATAGAAATAATAGGGGTCTTCAGTTTGTGTTATCGAGTTATACCCAGTTAAGTGTGTCAAGTGAAACCCGATAACCAAGCTAACCAGCGTAAACAAAAAATAACAAAAACTTAGAGTTTTAGAAAAACTTGTTATAACAACCCGAATTAGTAAAACCCAAATAATCGTTAAGAAATTAACTTTGTCTAAGAAACCCACTTGTGTTAGTATAAAACCCTGAGCGCTTTCGGCAAGAACTGCCATCTACAGAGGGAAACCCACTAGCACAGTTACACCTTATCTGCGATTTGAGACTTGCTCAACTCGAGGAGAAGATGCAAATGCACAGTTACACCTTATCAGCGATTTGAGACTTGCTCAACTCGAGGAGAAGATGCAAAAAGGGTTTTATACTAACACAAGTGGGTTTCTTAGACAAAGTTAATTTCTTAACGATTATTTGGGTTTTACTAATTCGGGTTGTTATAACAAGTTTTTCTAAAATTCTAAGTTTTTGTTATTTTTTGTTTATTAAAATGAAATACCACGAAGTCACGAGTAATCTCATTATTTATGCTAACCAGCGTGCTATTCTAAACGAGTTGGTCAATTGTGTTATTGCTTTCCAATTTATACGTAGTATAAGGAAAGCTTTGTGATGGTCGAAATTTTCGATTCCGAGATTTCAACGGATTTACACGTTTTGAGGACCCAGGAACCAGGTTTTTACGAAATGTCTGTCTGTCTCTCTGTATGTATGTCTGTCTGTCTGTCTGTGTGTTCATCGATTTCCGGGCAAACTACTCGGCGGATTTGTGTGAAATTGGACATGTAGTTTCACAAAAGTCATACCTCGGGACCATTTTTTTTATTTGGGGCTAACTGAATTTGGGGGGGGGGGGGTTTATTCTCAAAAAACTCCAAAAAAAACCTCTAAAAAAATTATTTCCCAAAAACGGCTCCAACGATTTCTTTTAAATTCACATATATTCTAGTCGTTATTAATGTTGATAAAATGCGGGGGGTCGCTTACCCCTTGATAGTCTGCTTCTGGGGGTAAAAAAATAAAAATAACTTAATTTTAATGAAAAATGACTAAAAAATAATTTTTCTGCGAAACCTTTCTATCGATGATTTCTACCTTCAGGCATGTTTTAGGTGTTAAATTGAGTAACGAAATCGGACAGTTTGCGTTCCCAAAAAACTATTTAGTTTGGTGCAAAAAAGTTTTTTTTTAAAAAATGAAAGCAAATTCACGATGAAATGCATTGCGTGCCCTGCCATTGTTGCTGTGTGGTAATGTGTTGGTCTGTCCTATCTAGAATTTACGTCACCTCCAGTGACGTCAGGTGGACAACCCCCCCCCCCCCCCCCCCGTGATATCCGAAATTTAACCGTAGGAAAATTATTTACCATGAAATTAATCATTTTCTCTCCCTACTAATTCATAAATTGGAAAGCATGTTCGAGTAAACTTGGACCGGTTCTTTAGGTTGCGCTGCGAATCGCGATCGACAGTGGTTTGACTGCCGCTATATTTGTTTATTTCAGTTGATTTGATACATGCGTTTAAAATTTTGTAGTATTTAAATTTATTTGTATTATCTATTATATCACAAGCAATTACCGTAAATACAAAAAACATAATACAACCAAAATGGACAAAAAATATAAACAAATGTGGCACAAGAATAGAATAAAAAATAAAAACATAAGCTCTCACAAAATGCAGGCTATTCGCCCGACTGAATTACTATACTATGGTATAAAATCAGTATAAAGTACTTTATCGCGTTTTTAACGAAGAGTAATAAACTTATAGTCATCTTAAAGGGATATGGTTCGTAGAAAATTGGCACCCCAAAATTAACTACTTTTCATTTTTATTTCATTAACTCAGCAAGTTATTAAAATTTTGCCTCATGTTAGTTGTCGAAGACTACTTCGTGCATCATATAATAATAAAAGCAAAAGGCTTTTGTTATTATAATCATGTATACAAATAATTCAATTAATTTATTTTACCTTATTGTTGCTAAGATTATAATAGCATTTCATTAATTAATTATATTGGTTGTCTGTAACAGAGGCGTAAAGTTTTAGGATGATGGCGGGGGCAAAACTAAGTAGACCTTATGACATCATCAGGCAGGATAAGGAAAAATTGAAAATATAAGAGCAAAATAGTGGGGTTTTACGCATTTTAATAGTTGTAAAGTATAGCTGTAGATTTTACAAAGCTAAAAAAGGAATGCTTGCATTCATATTGCTGCAAAGGGGACCATGAAGTATGAACCACGTCTTACATTGCTCGAGGCAAAGCCCCCTCCCCCCCCCCCAAAGTAGCTGGGGGGCGGGGGGGAGTTGGACCGTGCCCCCCCCCACCTTTACGCCCCTGGTCTGTAAGTTGTAAAGTCGGGTTTCAGACGATAGTTTAACGTGACAACTCCTAAATTACTAAATTTCACTTACATAATAAATGGCTGGAAAGAGAAAGAAATGTGGAAAAGCTCTTATGTAGTTTGGATTTTTTAAATAGATAATAACGCGGCCGAAAGAGGCCTATTTTTGTTGAAATTAGTGCGTACCCCCTGACTTTTCACACCCCAAAGCAAAGGCACCAAAAACTTAATATTTCCAATTATATGATGCATGAAGTAGTCTTCTACAACTTCCATGAGCCAAATCTTTAATGACTTGCTTTGTTAATATATAAAAAAAAAGTCAATAAAAATAAAAAATTTTGGGGTGCTCATTTTCTACGTAGCATGTCCTCTTAAAGACTCAGTCCTCATTTGTTTACAAAATATTTTCAAATCTCCGGCCAAAATACAAAGTAATGTAATCTTAATATGGATGGTAGATGAGCCTCCTCGATTTGATATGGGTCGCACATGGGATTTGGGTGAATTGTGAGAGTGGGCCGAAAGACTCGAAATTCGCTCAGATCAAAATAAAGAGTATTTGCATTCATTCTTTGTTTATTACATAATTGCATGAGTTTGGTAATAACACTAAGACATTAGCGTGTTTCGATTGGAGGATGTGACAACTGGTGGTTCCTTAGCTTGTCAGCAGTATGGATCATTTTGCCCTTGGAATGTCGCATAAAGGCCAAACCAAATAGTAGGTTTTTCTGTGGTCGGACTACTTCCGAATCAGGAGGAGGTCCGGGCTACTTTATTGTGATCTGTGGGTGCTCCCCTTTTGGAAATGCCGCCGTCTGATATCCCCTATAATCATCTCCGGCAATGGGAGTTGATCCCACAGAAAGGTCAGTACCGTACTTTTGAAAAATACACATACAAAGAAATTACCTGCACACGTTGATTCAATGTTATTTAAGTTCAAATGCCTCTTCTAACGAAGATTGGCAATCGTTGTCATGATAACTATACTAGGGAATTGTAATGCAGTGGTTTCCCGTTGCCTTCTGCATTCTTTTTCTTTCTTTCTTTTCCTTGTCCAGTATTCCCTGGACAAGGAGCATATATTACAAAAAATACAATACATAATAATACCATCCCGCATCCCCAAGCTAGCGCTTATTTGGGACAAAAGACTCATACAGTGCTGCTAAACAAGGCTTAATCAGTTATTTTTGTTATTTATTTATAATGTTTATTTTATTTTATTTTTATTTTATATTTTAACTTGTTATTTTAATATCAGTTTTTATTATTATTATTAACTCCCATTGACCAGCCATCTTTTTACACCCGCTTTTAACTCACCCATCTGTTTAAATTTTTTCATTTGTGGAGGAAGTTCATTAAATATCTTTGGTATAAGTACTTTGTTTAATCTCTCTCCGTATTTGTTATATGTTATCTCAAACTTAAGCTTTTTTGGGTTTCTTGTATTGTACTTCCCTTTATCATCTATTTGGTATTCTTTTTTAAAATAGTTATCCCTTATTAATTTATACTTGAATAGTTTCGATATTGGCGGAATGTTAGCATGTTTGAATTTTTCTTCGTATTGTTTGTATTTCTTGTTGATTTTATTTGATAACATGTTTTTTATTATACTTATTTTTTTTTTCCTAACTGGTTACTCCACCAGCTAGGGGATTATATTAATTCAAAATAAAAATAGACTAATTACAATTCACGACCACCCCAAAGCTTCCGCTTGTCGGGGGTGGCGTCTTCTTCACTAAATGTTGCAACTTTTTAAGGGTATTGTGGGTTCAATAGGTCTTGCCTATTGAGTCTCTAGCAACCATTTTTTTTATTACTTGTTTTGCTTTCCCAATTTTTTCTTCATTTTTTATAGCTTGGGGAATTTCGTTGAACAATTTTTTTATTAGCACATTATTTTCCCTGTCCCCATATTTATTGTATGTAATTGGTATCTGTAACCTTTGTTGTTGCCTCGTATATCTAGATTTGTCCGCTGCTTTATATTTATCGTCGAAATAATTTTGTTTTATAATTTTAAATTTTAAGATTTTATTGCACGTTAATAATTCAGCATGTTGATATTTCGAAAATGTATCATTGTATTTTTTGTTAAATTTTTCCGAATACATATTAGTTATAATTCTATCTTGTATTTTTTGTATGTAAGTGTTATTATCACGTCCCCATGATGTGATCCCATAACTGATAACTGATTCCACTAATGCATGGTACACCATCTTTCTAGCTTTCAAAGGAACTCCATATTTCAATTTATGTAGTACTCCACTTGCCGATCTTAGCTTTTTACACACTGAGTCAATTTGTGTCTGCCAGTTAAAATTTCCATCAATCCAAACACCAAGATATTTATGCTCCTCAACTATATCTATGAAATCGCTGCATTCGCATCTTGTTGAGCTTTCATCATTGTGTAAGCACTCATGTTTATGGAAAGTGAACTTACTTTTCCGTTGTTTAGGCCCCCTGTTTCTTATATGTACTATTTTGGTCTTTGCACAATTTATTGTGAGCCCAATATCATGAGATATCTTTTGAATATCTTTAATTACTTTTTGGAGAATGCTATTGGCTTTGTTAATTTCCTTACAGGCCACTACTATAGCCGTATCATCGGCGAACATAAACCCCTTGCCTTTCCTCAATGTCTGCAGTACTTTATTAGTAGCTACTAAGTAGAGGATTGGGCCAATTTTACTACCTTGTGGTACGCCTGTTGCCCAGTCTCCGGGGTTACTTGTTGAGTCACACACTTTCACGACAACTTGACGCCCCGTCAGATAGTTTTCAAACCATTCCATCTCGATATCCTCTACTCCCAAGCTTTTCAATTGTGCTAGTACCACTTCTTTGCTTAAAACGTCAAAAGCCTTTGAGTAGTCAATAAAAAGTACTAAGACATGGTTATTAATGTGTAGTTGCCCATTTATATAGTCACAAAATTCACTCAGGCATAATTCTGCACTTTTATTTTTCTGAAATCCATATTGATGTTCACTTAGCAATTTGTTTTCATAGAGATAGTCGGTGAGCTGCCGATGAACTTCTTTTTCAAGCACCTTCTCTACTGTATTTAGAATTGATATTGGCCTATAATTTTTTGGGTCATCGTGTTTTTTCCCTTTATATATAGGTCTCACTATGGACCATTTAAATTCATTTGGTATTTCTCCTTTCGCCAGAGAATCATTTACCACCTCCGCAATGATATGGTTTAGTTTCACATTTTTCTTTAAATCTTTTACTCTTATCTTGTCTGTACCCGGTGACTTTCCATTATTCATTTCACATATAATGTTATTAATAGTCTCGGGTGTAGTTTTCTTCCATTTAAGTACGGTTTCCGACTTTTTAATTTCATTTATTTTTGTGAGTTGTCTATTACAATGTACTACAGTATTTTTGATTTCAGAAATAAAAGTTTTCAAAAACAATTCCGCTTATAATAATAATAATAATAATAATAATAATAATAATTGTGTATTGAACAGAAATTTGACGAATACATTTAAGATAAAGTCAATAAATTTCCGACAGTACATCATTGACGGCGTAAGCCCATAAATAGCACAAAACCTTAACTTAACTGAATCCTAATTCAAATTTTTATTTTTTGGACCATTAGTTCACCCTCTTCAGATATTAAAAACAATTTTAATTTTGCCCTACTCGAAGTTAAAGGCTCTAGGTCCCAGAAATTATTCCGTTGACTCTTCATTAAGTGGCTCCGCCTTCGGGGCCCAACTCCAGGACAAAAGAGTGCCCTGCACAGAAAAAACTGTGTTTTTTGCTTATCCCGGCTCAAACTCGGTCCCCAATCTGACCAGTCACCACTACGCGCTTCCATTTTTATCAGATTAGGAATTTTGCAATCCCATCTTCGCTTGTGAAACCATAAGGCATTACTCAGAAACTCAGCTACTTTGAACTCTATTTGTTTCGGGTAAAGTTTCGTTTCGTGAAATCGCGTGAAATGCATTGCCATGATATACTACTTACTACAAATTAGTCCTTAGTGATAGTCATGAGTGGTAATGTTAGTTGTTTTATTCTTTGGCTCCATCCATATAGGGGACCACTATCTATCATAGTTTTATTGTTTAGTTCTCATCGTTTGTTAAATCCCCACTGGGTCTTGTGGTGGGTTCTGTTTAGTAGTATTTTTCTGCCAATAAGTAAAATTGTCGATGCATGGATAGTAATAACCTCCTTGCCGCCAACGAAGGCGATATAAGCTGAGTAATCCCAACTCTCCGGGGGTCGTAGCACTCGTAACACCAACACACAGCTCCAACCTCACATAGTTTCCTAATAAGGAGCCAGCACTAATTTACCACTTCTCAAAATAGTTGTACAGTTAACAGGGAAGGTGGGGTGACAGGGTGGAATGTGTTCGTCAGTTTGCAGTCAGGCACAACTTTCACCACAATTAACCTAATTTGCGTGTTCTCCTTGAGCTGGCCGCTTATTCGGGAATTCCACGACCAACATCTGACAATCAACATTCAAAATGACAAGACAATAGGCTACGTTAATTTCGAAACAACTTACCAGTGACTGAACATGGGTGCTGCACTCAGGCTCCAAAAGAGGGGAGTGCGCTACATGCTAAGACTGGGACCTCGTGACAGTTGTCGCTCTCACTTTTTTTTTTTTTCTATTTATTTAATGTTTTTGTCAGGATGTCTGAAGTCTTGCAAGACCAATTGGTCTGTCTGCAAGTTCTTCACTATATGTACTTGTACCTTTTTGAGACGTCTGTAGGCCATGTCTAGTATTCTGTTATTTTAATTTTAATTAAAAATTTATTCGATTTTACTATGGAGCCATGACTTTACTTGTTGTTTTATTTCCCTGTATTTTTTCAGATCTTTTATTGTATTTGGTATATCATTGAAAATGTGAGGTATCATGTATTTTAATGTCTGTCTTCCGTAATTGTTCGTTATGGTGGGTGTGAGCAGTCTTGATTCGGTTATAGATCTTGTTTCTATGTCATGTGTTACTGGTTGTTTGTATTCTGTTTTATAAAAGTACTTAATGATGGTAATGTATTTGAAAAGAGCCGTCACTGTTAGTACGTCATATTTATTGAATAGGTCTTTTTTGCTCAATTTGTTATATTTATTTGTTTTATCTGAGTTTTTTATAATCTTCAGTATTCTATATTGTATATTTTCAATGTTCTGTATTCGTGATGGTGTTGTGTTTCCATATGCTTGTATTCCATATCGTATAAGAGATTCTACTAGTGTATATATCACTATCATTGTATCATAGTTTAAATAAAATTGGATATGGTAAAAAGCGTATAAACATGATCTGAGTCGTTTATTTACGTTATTGATATGTATGTCAAATTTGAATCTGTAGTCAATTGTTATTCCCAGGTATCTGTATTCATCTACTGTTTCAAGTATTTCTGTGCATTCGCATTCATATGTTTGTTTATTTTCATGTAGACATTTGTTATCGTGTTTTATAACCCTCATTAGTTCAGTTTTATATTGTGGTGATCTGATATGCATTAGTTTAGTTTTTTTACCGTTTAACGTAAGTTTGTGGTCGTGTGAGTATTTTTGTAGTAGTTCGAATTTTTCTTTCATAATTTGTACTGCGTTGCCTAAGTTTTTCTCATATACTACTATTGCTGTATCATCCGCAAACATAAATACTGTTGATTTGTCCGTAGTTAGTCCGTCAGGTAAATTGTTTGTATATATTAAGTACAACAAAGGTGCAAGGACTGACCCTTGTGCAATGGCTGTTGTCGTGATTTGTTCACTACTGATTTTATTTTTATATTTAACTATGTATTTTCTGTTTGTCATGAAATTTTGGAACCATTTTAGGAGTTTTCCCTCAATCCCTATTTTTTTTAGCTGTTGTATCATTATTTTACAATCAAGTAAGTCAAATGCCTTGGAGTAGTCTATAAATGTTACTAGTACATGTTCTTGTTTGTTTAGACGGTTATTTATGAGATCTGAAAATTCTGTTAGAAGTGTTTCTGTGCTTCTGCCTTTTTGGAATCTATATTGATGTTTGGTGATTATTTCATGGTCAGTGAGATATTTTCTTAGTCTATCAGCTATGTAAGTTTCTATTATTTTGTCTATGGCTGTTAAGTTGGCTATTTGTCTGTAGTTATTGTAGTCTAAGTAAGTTCCTGTCTTGTGAATCGGTCTATGTATGGCAATTTTTAGCATTTGTGGAATGTGTTCTGTTTGTATTGATACGTTTATTAGGTGAGCTATGACCGGGCTGATGTTTTTTTTTATTGTTTTTATATCATTTATTCTTATTCCGTCTAGTCCGGGTGATTTGTTTGTTTTTAGTCTATCAATTATTTCTTGTATAACCGTTGGTTGGGCTTTAGGTAAGTACATTTGTCTGTCGCATGTGTAATTCAATACTGTGGCATTGATTGGTTTTTCAATCTCTTTTCAATCTCAATTTCTATTGGTACTTCGAATCATTACAAATCATGACAGCCCCAAGTCTGTACATATTTAGATGCATTTTACATATCTTAAAGCATGAGGTGTGGGGGACATTTAAACAAAACGGAGACACTCACACCTACAACACGAGGCAACGGGGAGACCTTGTAAGGCCAGCGCCAAGCACAGCCAAGTGTGAGCGACTGGATCCTATACTACAAGGTTTCGCCTACGTTAGAAAACTCCCGATTGAACTGGGAGTGGCGAGAAATGCTTCAAACTTCCCTAAATTCCTTAGAAACCATCTCTTAGAGAAAGCTTTCTACACTGTCACTGAGGCACTATCACAATCACAATGACAGAACTACCTGTTTTTGACGATATTCTGACGATTTTATCTTATGCATTACTTGTATTGTATAATTTTACTGAAATATATATTGTATTGTAATTAGAGGATAAATAAAAACTGGACTTGGCGGGATTCGAACCCAAGATCTACGCCTAACCGGGGCGTCGCATTAACCGCTCGACCACAAGCCCGCACAAGAACAGCTAATGAAACAGCTAATGAAACTTATATGCTCGTATTTTGACATGATTCGTAATGTTAGACAGGTTAGCATAGATACACAACTATCTAACCGAACAAGTATGTGAGCTTATACTTGCCATAAAGGCAATATTTTACACATTATTGCAGTATTATATGGTGTATATATAACACTAACTTTTTAAATTAACGTTTGGTTGAACAGGCAACCTCCACGTTATAACTGAAATATGAGGATAAATAAAAACTGGACTTGGCGGGATTCGAACCCAGTGCTCTATTTATTCAACTTTACGACCGATCTGTGTGGCTACCACTTCAGTTATAAAGACATTTTTTTTTCCTTTTGTCTTAACCTATACATGTACCGTGACATAACTGTGTAATAATTAGGGAAGGAGATTTCTGTACATGATCTACTTAAATATTCTTAGCAACTATTCAATTCATTCAATTATTGAAATGCAAACTTCAAATCCGAGGCGAAATGAAATGAAACTTAAACTTTCACGACGGCCTAACCCTATCCAATGAGTGCCAAGTAAAAGTGGTCATTCCCAAGAAACTAAGATGGTGCTAGGTAGACGGAAACGGTTTGCACCGTCAGCAATCATTACCGGCCTCCATCACCACCGTCATTTAACTGCTTGACATGCTGCTAACTCGGCCCTTTCGGGTCACGAATTCACACACAACAGCTTAAATTACAACGAGACGCGTGACGTTATTGATGAGAATGGCATAACAGTCAGCGTAAAGCACCAACAAACACTCGTCAAACAAATTAATAAATACGGCACTGGATATAATCTGTTTGATGTGCCGAATTTACTGAATTGGAATCAGTAAAGAGATGACTTTACTACTAATTTTAAGGAAAGCTTACCTATAATGAGTTTGACAAAGTTGAAGGTGAAGATATCAGCCGTTAAGTAGAGAAGCATGGCCAGCGTGCCATCGCCAGCAGCCACATCACCCAAATTCAGTCCGCATTGTCTTCAACCACTCGCGGTTAAACATTATCACCAACTACTAATTTATAATTACTAATAGCTCGGCATTTGGTTGCATGTCAACTATACACAGTGTTCCGTATCTAGTACTGCCGTGAAACAATCCAAATAATATGACAACAGGAATAGAACCAAGTGCCAAAGGTACGAACTTGAAAACTATTGCTCTGTGCAAACAAAAATATCTCGTTGCAAGCATTTTCCTTCCTGTTCGCAGAGCGGATATACCGCACATAAGACGATAGAATGAAAAAATAATAATAGATAAATAGAACATGTGTCATGTCAATGTGCATGCAATGCGCGAGGAGCAAAGGAAAGTGTTTTAATTGATATTTGGAGTCGATCCCGCGCATGAGAATAAGACGAGTGTGATGTTTAAACAGGTGATCTTTGTATTGTTCGCAATGCCAACCCGAATGGTGTTGAGCCCCCAAAAAGTGAAATACAATCGACAAAGTCTGAAACTCCGATTTCCTCCACGTTCGGCCATGTGGAAATAAAGATAAGCTCCCAAAAGGTTGCTATAAACATTCCCTGCAAACTTTTCTTGGCCCTGTTAACGCGCAGAACTTAAGACAGCCGTAGTATACGTGGTTACACTTTTTTGTTTACTGCAGGCCTACCTAAACCACGCATTGTTCTAAATTGTGTTATCATTATTATTTGCAATGTATTGGGGGATGAGTTGTCAATAATTTCTTCAAAAAATCATTTTTTTTCTTTGTTTGGGAAACAACCTGCTCGATTATGTTACTTTTTCTATTTTTTGCCCCAGAACCAAGCTATGAAGGGGCAAGCGACTTGTTGGGAATAAGACTAATCATAAGAATTAATAGGACTTGAATAAGGTCACTGACCTCTCGATCCCGTTTGGGGACCACTGGGCTACCGAAGCGAAACAGCAGTTGACACAAAACACATGGCAACATTGGCAACTAGCGGTATACAGGGCGGCGCCGTGGGCTTTCTCCAGATTAATATAAAATGAAATTATGATGAACTCGAGAGTAATTTGGGTAATTGGGAGGGGATGCCAACAGCCGAGCGTGTGCCAACATGTCACCACCCCTAACTTATTAGGCTGGGGACACGTTTGAGTACCGTCCATTTTGTCTGCATGTCATGCCCGGAGGCTAGTCTAACCAGCACCCAGACAAAATAGTTATTGGAAAGCAGACAACAGTGAACAGCACACATCAAATCTCTTCAATTTCCAGTTCTTCGTGCAAATGAGTGTGCACAGAGTATTTTTGTGTATGCATCATGATATTAACCAGTACGTTTCCTAAAAGCTAACAAGTGACATTGACATATAAATAACGCCAATAAAAATTCACAGCCCTAAATCTTCCCTCAGGCTGTAAACAGATTCATTGAAAATGTACAAGGCTAGGCTACAATGGTGCGGGCATTGGGAGGGGAGCTGTAGCGTATTCTTTAATTCCTGCACGGAAATACTCGATAAATAATGGGAAAACCTCTAGGAGGCACGTACAGTCGTACACCATTACTGTTCCCTTATTAAATGAGCAGTACTTAATATTAGTCGCAGGACCTTCATGGCGATTCCCCTATACTACCAGACCACGATAGAATCACATTCAGAACACCCAACACTTTTAAAAGTCGAATAAAATCGGTGTTCCGCTTTTGCAAGTTTTCAAATAAACAAATTGTTACAAATCGTGCCCTATATAATACATAGGCTACATAATAATGTTTCGCACTTTGTCTACGCATACGGTTTTATTTATTTGTATATTTTATATTTATTGAGCCATCAATTATTCTCAATGTATTTTACTTTATCCAACGCCCATCCGTTGTAGTTGAACTAGTTCGACTACGCAATTGTCATTGTATTGGTGCCCTGTGCTGCCACAGTATGTTCCATAATCACCTTCCTCAACAAGAGTCTATTATTAATAACATTTTTAACAAGTAACAATACTGTCAATAGTGGACCTTTTACATGAAAATGCTGGTGCCAAACCAACCTTTTGGCTTACTATGGGAAAGAGATGCATTGTTCAAAGGGAAAGACTACTGCAATACATCATATCATGCAGTAGCATCGAAAAGTTTGACTGGTCAGGGTTTTAATGTACTCTACAGCACTTACATTAATAGATTACTTCAAAGGTTGACGTTTACAAAATGTGTGAAAATGTAATTACGTCGATGTCAAGTAAAGCAATTACTCGACTTGTCAAATAGTAAAAGTCAAGGGAGAGAATAACAATTAGTGTCACGCCATGTAAACAAATCCCACACAAAATATAGTCAAAAATACACCAACACCAACTAACTACTAAAGAACCGGTCCGAGTTTACTCGAACATGCTTTCCAATTTATCAATTAGTAGATAGAAAAAATGAGTACTATCATTGTAAATAATATTCCTATAGTCAAATTTCGGACATCTCAGGGGGGGGGGGCTTTTGTCCACCTGACGTCACTGGAGGTAAAGTAAATTCTAGATAAGTCAGATCAACAAATTACCACACAGCAATAATGGCAGGGCACGCAATCCATTTGAGCGTGAATTTTCATTTTTTCAAAAACATTTTTTTTTTTGCACAAACCAAACAGTTTTTTGGGAAAGCAACCTGTCCGGTTTCGTTACTCAATTTAACACCTACAACATGCCTGAAGGTAGAAATCATCGATAGAAAGGTTTCGCAGAAAAAATAATTTTTAGTCAGTTTTCATTAAAAATTAGTTATTTTAATTTTTTTTACCCCCAGAAGCAAACTATCAAGGGGCAAGCGCCTCCCCCCCCCCCGCATTTTGTTAACATTAATAACGACTAGAATATATGTGAATTTAAAAGAAATCGTTGGAGCCGTTTTTGGGAAATAATTTTTTTAGAGGTTTTTTGGAGTTTTTTGAGAATAACCCCCCCCAAATTGAGTTAGCCCAAAATAAAGAAAGGGTTCCAAAGTATGATTTTTTTGAACCTGCATGCAAAATTTATTTCATCAAAATCGGCCGAGTAGTTTGCCCGGAAATAGATGAACAGACAGACAGACAGAGCGACAGACAGACAGACAGACAGAGCGACATACAGACATTTCGTAAAAACCACATTTTTGGGTTCCTGGGACCTGAAAACGTGTAATTCCGTTGAAATCTCGGAATCGGCAATTTCGACCATCACAAAGCCTTCCTTATACTACGTATAAATTGGAAAGCAAGAAGAATAGCTGAGCATAGGTGAGCTGTGACCTCTCACCATACCTCGGTAGTTATCCCCCCCGAAACGAAAAGTTGAGAATTATATAAATCTACTATAGTTCGGTAACATGAACATGTCTTCCTCAGTAAATTATAAACTTTACTGCTGTTAAAATCGTAAAACCTCACTATTTATTCGCACCAATTTTTTCAAAAATTTCCCCCCGGGGGAGACCCCCGGTCCCCCTGTTTGGAGCAATATCAATATACATACCTTTGCAAGCTTTCCTGCTGTAAAACCCCACTGTTTTGCACTTACATTTTCAAAATTTACCTGAATAAGCATTCTTTTGTAGGCATGTAAAAGCCATACTTTACTGCTGTTAAAATGCGTGAAACCCCACTATTTTGCGTTTATATTTTCAAATTTTTCCCCCGGGGGAGACCCCTAGGCCCCCTCTTTGGGTTAAGTGCAATATTATTTCTATACTTTCTAAACCGTCGTAATGACATAATTGCATTTAGTCCTACGCAAATCCGCAAAATGTTATAAACCTGAACCGAATCCAATAAATTGCTGTTTGATGTGCGTATGCTATCATATATACGAGGAACACCATAACCCCTGAAGAATACACTAGATACAGTTGAATTCTCAAGAAATAAATTTACACTAGATAATCACAGTTGCCACACCCCCCCTTCCTGGCTACGGGCAGTCAGAAGATGGTGTCCACCACCGGAACAGCGGTCATAATGTTAATTTTTTTTTTTGGAATTAAGTGCAAAGTTATTTATAATTTTAATTTTTTTTGTTCTCAATTCAAAACTACCTCGACAGTATACGTACTGTAAAACTTCTATATAGGAACTACTATAGTAGCATTAACGAATTTCAACGAAACTGGTACTTGCATAATACACATATTTTTAAATGATTTCTGATCAACGCACACTTATTATTATTGTTATTTATACATGATGATTATTTTGTTCAAATTCGTGAACCAAACAGCTGATCCACCATTCCTTCATCAATCTTATTCTTTCAAACTGTTGAGAAATCCATGTCTCCATTGGTTATGTTCGTAAATATATAATAATAATATTCATAAATAAATGTTAGTAGCTTATGCTTTCTAATAAAGGCTATAGGCCTACCATTATCATTATTATTATTACAAGCGGAAGCTTTGGGGTGGTCGTGAATTGTAATTAGTCTATTTTTATTTTGAATTAATATAATCCCCTAGCTGGTGAAGTAACCAGTTAGGAAAAAAAAAAATAAAATTATTATTATGCGGGATGGTATTATGTATTGTATTTTTGTAATATATGCTCCTTGTCCAGGGAATACTGGACAAGGAAAAGAAAGAAAGAAGAAAGATTATTATTAGTGTTCATTAGGTGTCCCAAAGGGACCAAAGACGTAGGCCACAAATGAGGGCCCATCGAACACCCTAATTAATTTTTACAACACAGTTTATATCTCGAATACGGAACTGTGTCGCATTAGGTCAGCGACGGCAGAGGGGAATAATTCCACTTGTTCCTCTTCTATATACGGAGCTCCGAAGTACTCTAGACGCTTCCTCCACAGCGCTGGGCATCTGAAGAGCAGATGTGACGAGGTATCTTCCTCCTCTGCGCAGTGCCTGCAAGATATATTTTCCGCTGTGACAGCGTGAATAGTCAGTAAGTGCTTCTTAAAAGGGCCGTGTCCTGTTAAGGCTGCTATTACTGATCTAACACTGTTCCTGTGAGTTGTAGCAGTTTTTTAGTCCAGGAAGGACTAGGTTTTTGTATCAAAAGTTTTGATAGACCCTTGGCATTTTTACGCCAGAAAGTTGCGAACTTCCTTCTTGTCTCTTCACTTGCCCTTCTCTTCATCAGGGAAAGCGCTATCGGCAGCAAAGGGCCAACGGGTGCTGTTTCCGAGCCTTCTCTAGCTAGTGAGTCTGCTACCTCGTTGCCCTCATGCCCAGGTACCCAAATTAGGTCAACTGAAAGCCCCAATTGATTAAGCCTTCTCAGAGTTTGCTTACATTGCAGTACTGTTGCAGATCGAGTTACTGGGTTAGCGATTGCGAATAAAGCCGCTTGACTGTCGGAGCAAATCACAATTTTTTCCATGTGGTAGACTTAATTTTCCAATGTGATCTCCATGGCTTTCATGATTGCAAATACCTCCGCCTGAAAGACTGTCGTATGCCTCCCCAATGGTATTGCTAATGAGAGAGCTGGGTCAGCGCAATATATTCCGGCTCACGCGGCTCCTTCCAGTAGGGATCCATCTAGTATGTACCAGATTCTACCTTCTGGGACAAAACTTCCGGACAGCCATTCTTCGCGCGTAGGGAAACTTGGAATAGGTACTACATCTAGGATAATACTTTTTGATATGTAATCCTGTGGCATTAATACCTCCCCGATATTTATTTGCTTTTCACTTATGATGGATGAGTGACTGGTGTACTGGGTATTGTTTTGCCACAATCCGCTGCAATTCAGCCTTAGAGCCGACATAAAGGCCGCCTCTTGAATGGTCAGTTCTAGAGGTGGAAAGTTTAGAGCTACCATTAAACTAGCTGTAGGGGTTGTCTTAAAGGCCCCAGTGCAGGCTACGCAGGCAAGCTTGTGCAGTTGACTTAGGATTGTCTTTGCAGTCTCCAGTTTTGTTATTGGCCACCAAACCACAGAAGCATAGTTAATTATTGGTATGACCATCATCTTGTAGAGCCAGGTCATAATTCGAGGTTTTAGTCCACAGGTACTACCACAGGTTCTTCTCAAAGTCCACAAAGCACTAGTGGCTTTCTTAACTACATTTTTAATTTGTAAATTCCATAGTAACTTATTGTCAAAAATTACTCCTAGGTACTTTACTTCTTTCTTAAATGCGATATTCTTCCCAAAAATTGTTATTTCGTTTAATTGTACACTTCGTATATGTTTATTGGTAAAGAGCATAGCCTCCGCCTTTTCTGGGTTAACTGTGAGTCCTTGGATTTCACACCATCTTTGGACAGCCCTTAATGCTTCTTGGATTCTGTGCAAAATAGTGGGTAGGTGAGATCCTTGTTGCACAATCACAAAATCGTCCGCGTATGCCTGAACGAAGAATCCAGCATCTAGTAGAATGGCCAGTAGTAGGTCAGCAATTAGACACCAAAGTAATGGCGAAATCAAACCGCCTTGGGGACACCCTTTGGTTATAAAGACAGATACTATGCATTTGCCTCTAGTTGCAAAGGCTAGGCCTACCATAACCATAGAAGATTTTGAGAAGGCTGCCAATGAAAGTCGGAAATAATAAAAATTCCAGTTGGGTCAATAGGGATTTTAAAAGTTATGTGAGGACGTCAGTCAGCATTACGGTGTCATTTCACGGCGTTTTTTTTTCAAATTAGGGTTCTACTTCCTGAGAATGTATGGATGACCTTACAATGCAAAAATATTTAATGAACCCTAACATTGTGAAAGAACCGGTCCGAGTATACTCGAACATGCTTTACAATTTATAAATTAGCAGAAATAGACATGTGTAATTTCATAGGAAATAATTTCCCTATGGTTAAATTTCAGATCCCTCGAGGGGGGGGGGGGGATCCACCTCAATATATTAAAAACCCCTTAAAACTTAATGGCATATTCTGGAACGAACAGACCAACACATTGTAACAGTAGTAACAATGACACATGGCACGTAATGTATTGGAACGTGAATTTTCCGTAATTTCTCAAAAAATAATTTTTTGGACAGAAGCAAATATTTTTTTGGGAATGCAACATGTCCGTTTTTGTTACCCTATTGAACACCTAAAACATACCTGAAGGTAGAAATCATCGATAGAAAGGTTCCGCAGAAAAATTATTTTTTAGTCATTTTTCATGAAAATTGAGTTATTTTTATTTCGTTTCCCTAGAAGAAACCTATCAAGGGGCAAGCGACCCCCCGCATTTTGTTAACATTAATAACGACTGCAATATATGTGAATTTAAAAGAAATCGTTAGAGCCGTTTTTGGGAAATAATTTTTTTAGCCGTTTTTTTGGAGTTTTTTTTTTGAGAGTAAAGCCCCCAAAATTGAGTTAGCCCAAAATAAAATAAAAAATCTGAGGTATGAGTTTTGTGAACATACCTGCAAAATTTCATCAAAATCGGCCGGGTAGTTTGCCCGGAAATCGATGAACAGACAGACATACAAACACACAGACATACAGACATACAGACAGAGCGACAGACAGACATTTCGTAAAAACCACTTTTTCAGGTTCCTGGGACCTCAAAACGTGTAAAGCCGTTGAAATCTCGGAATCGAAAATTTGGACGATCACAAAGCTTTCCTTATACTACGTATACATTGGAAAGCAATTAAGTAATATGACTGGAGAACAAGTGTCAGCACAGCAAGTTGAGTCTCCAGTGGCTGGCGGCTTAGCGGCCATTGAACTTAACTTGCTGATTCCCCTTTCAGTCTGTAGCCTGCTAGTCCTACGATATATCCTGCTACAATAGTAATAGGTCAGTCGCCAACCCCCTGCGATTGGAAACAAATACGACATTGACCCTGACCATGTGTAGTTTAATTTAATTTAACAAACTAATTCAAATTGAACTAAGGCATACGTAGGCCCAACACGGCCAATGTAAGAGCAGGAAAGACAGGAAATTCACCTAATTTAAAATGTTAGATAATTCACTACCGAAAATCTCTAAATACTATTCGATCAGTAATCGATGGAGGTGAAGACACTAAACATTTTCTGCTAGATAAAAAATGCCAAACTTCTTAAAGCATCCCTAAGCTGCTTAGATTGAGAATTAATGGAAATATTTTACATCTACCCCCCCCCCCCCCCGCCCGCGCAGGTAGACGACGATAGGGTCAAGTAGTACAGTATGTCGACTGCATGATGGTGCGTATGCGATGTCCGTCATAAAGTGGGCTGTGGGCAGGGTTACGAGTGGCAAACCGAATTATGGCCCTGTATCTCACACCACGGAATACAGGTATATGAGTAGGTACTGCACCAAGGCACAAGTCTTCTGCACAGCGAACACCAATCATGTTTTTAAGTATCTGAATCTGATAGACCTTATATTATTTTTATATCGGGGAATGCTCAACTATTTGGCTGTCTGGGGAAGCTGCCACAAAAAACTGCTGGCTGAAATTTAACGATCTCTGCCCTGTTACCCAGTCCCAAGTTTTAATGGTCAAGAAAAGGAAGAAAAGTCAAAAAAACACGCTTGTGTTTGCTCTTTATTCGTTTACATTTTTAGAGTGTTGTACAGATGTAAGGGTTATTAAACACACATCAGCAAGATGCTGTGGGCGGATGAACCTTGTACAAACTAAATACATGAAAGCGCAGTGCTGAATCAATGCTATGCATTATTAGTCGTCAAGACTAGAATGCCATCAACTTTTCAAAAAAGCTTCCATACCTCATACCTCCATACCTCAGCAAATATTGTTCTTTTATTTCGTTTTATTCTCATGATTTATCTTTATAAAAATTCAATTATAAAACTTCAATACCTTTCTCTCAACCATATTGTTTATTATTTTCAGGCATGCAAACGTATTAGAGCAAACTTTCCCAACCATCAAATTGTTTGGCGGGTATTTTAAAATTCCATCTTTATTTATACTTTGGAATATTTATTAGATATACTTTTAATATTTCTAGGGGATAAATTACATATTAATTATAATAATGATAATATAAATAATAATGTAATAATAATTATTATTTGTTCTCTCATCTGAACCCACTTCTCTTTATATTTTGATTGTTTGATATCCGTTCTATGTCGCGACTAATTTCCCAGCACTCTCATCCCTCATTCGAAATGGCGTCCGGCAGAAATAAGAGAGTACTAATTTTAAAGACATTTATTTAATTAGATCTTTTAACAACATTTTTCAATACGTCTTCGTTAAATAATGTCAACATCTACCTTCGGTGAGTCGATTCATCCTAATTGAAAGCTTCGGATCTTATAATCTTCCGATTTAATTGAGAATTGTTGCTAATCACACACGTGTATTTCAGAATGAACCCAAAGTATCCTCCCTGAAATGCTGGCTTAAGCACTCGATGTGCGGGCCAGGTAAATGGATGAAGCCATGATGTAGTAAATAACTTGCCAAGGATGGGCTGCCGACAGAGAGGGGAGTTACCATCAACATAGCCGGCCGCCATACCAAGTTGAATCCAGTGGACCAGAGCAGGTTCAAGTTCAAAGATGCAGATAACTTGGTCGTGTGCACAGTGCCCGTAGGGAAACATGGTAGGACTTGTCCTGGTCACCTCCGAACTAATCGTGTGACTTCACTGTGTTTCCCAAGTGGTTCGGAATCCACTATAATCAGGAGGTCCACTGTCCTATATATAAGGTTATGCCAGTAGTGAGGCCAGTAGGGGACCCTCTCATGTAAATATGTAAATTACTGCGAATGTAATTAGTGTATATTTCTCTGTACATTAGGGCAATGTAATAAATGTATATTTATTGTAAATTTGATTCTAAACTGAACAACTTCGCCATAGTTTTTGCATTTAAAACAACTTAGTAGCTTTCCTCACATTGAACAATTTCGCCATAGTTATTGCTTTCCAATTTATACGTAGTTGAAGGAAAGCTTTGTGATGGTCGAAATTTTCGATTCCGAGATTTCAACGGATTTACACGTTTTAAGGTTGCAGGAACCCAAAACAGTGGTTTTTACGAAATGTCTGTCTGTCTATCTGTCGCTCTATCTGTCTGTTCATCGATTTCCGGGCAAACTACTCAGTCGATTTGGCTGAAATTTGGCATGTAGGTTCACTAAAATCATATCTCGAGACAATTTTTTGTTTTCCAATTTATACGTAGTATAAGGAAAGCTTTGTGTTGGTCGGAGCGGTCCCGAATCAATATTACAGGTCAGAGAAGCTAGGGAGTCAACTATCTGCAGAATTGGTACTGTTTGCAACGGGTACGCGTCTACTCTCGCAGTCATAAGCAACCTCTAGATTTTAACACACTCACGGCTCCTGTATTATCCATGAAATGTAAATGTCAATTTTGGCTACGCTAGTATAAACAAAGGTTTGCAATGGTCAATATTTTCGATCTCAAGATTTTGACGGATTTACACGTTTTGAGGAACCCGAAAAAGAGTTTTTTAAATTATTAAAAATAAATATCGACTTTTTTGTTCTATTACTAAGCCAACCTAGCGGAGTTAAGGCTATAAAGCCCTCTCTTACACTTAACTATGAAGACCACCTGTTTTACATGCCCTCCGAAGCATTGCTGTACCTCTACTCCACATGTCCTTTTTTGTTTTTTTGAACGAAATGTCTGACTGTCTATTGGTATGTTTGTCTGTTTGTCGATTTGTGGGCAAACTACTCCGTGAATTTGGAGGAAATTTGGCACGTGGGGTTCACAAAAACATACCTCGGGACAATTTATTTTTTACCTTGAGCTAACTCAATTTTGGGGGGTTTTACCCTCCTTGTCGAACCAATGTAATCAATGACAATTTGGCAACTGTAATCCATAATGTATAAAGTTCTTTCCTTTTGAAGTACATTTCTCAATGTTAAAAACTAGCAGATGCTGGCATAACAACAGAAAAGGGTTACTGCTGCTGTCGTGAATGTCTGAAAACAAGAGCGAATGTGATATATGGTGTCTCCACATTATTTATGTTATTATAGCCGTGTTATTTCCTTTCTAGCCGGAAAACTGTTTTTGTCTTATTCTTGCGGCGAAATGTTCCCTTTTAGAAAGTTTGGGGGATCTTGTCTTGGATATTGACCTTTTTAAGTCGACTTTTCTCCGTCCGTCGTCCAGTGTTATCAGCACCACATGTTTCAATCGGTGCGATTTTGATGAGTCTACCACTGAATTTTAAAGTTATTTCGAGCGGTTCTATTGTGTATTGTGTACATTCATTTGTCAAAGTTTGCATGCAAAAATACATAATGGATTATAAGTTAGGCCCACAGCTGTTGCGAGTACGTTACTCGTCTTAAACGGGTGTAAGCACTGCTGTAAATATCGCATTGTGACAGCGCACCGCCTCCGGATAAATTAGGGAGCACATTTGGCCCAGCTGCTGCTGCACAGAAATAATTAGATTACTCGTGACTTCGTGGTATTTCAATTTTATAAACAAAAAATAACGAAAACTTAGAGTTTTAGAAAAAAAATTTATAACACGATTTTTTTTTTTTTTTTTTTTTTTTTTTTGCGGTGCCTCCTTAAGGTAAGGTTCGTTGCGTCGACCTTTGAGATCTATTGCAGCCGCTTTGTCATGGAGATTCATGTCTGGAATATACCCACTTTCTTGATGAAAGAGCGGGTTTTTCCTACTGGATCTTCACGAATTGTCTTCGTTTCTGACCCTGGTATTCCCAGTATCCTGAAACGGTTTTTGGCCAGAGCTTCACATTCTAAGAGAACGTGCTCTGCTGTTTCGTCCTCCATTTCACACCATCTACATTCTCTACTGCCCGTGTGGACTTTGAGTTTATACAGATGATGCCTTAGGTGGCAGTGCCCTGTGAGCAAACCAACAATATTCCTTATTTCTAATCTGCCAAGTAATAGCAAATTTTGGGTAAGTTTTTTTGATGGTTTTATTCCAAGTCTTTTTAGACTTCGTTTTTCTGTCATATTGTGCCAGGATTCAATTTTCTTGGTCTGGATCCATCTGTCAACTATAGTGCGTACACTTCCATAGGATATCCCACAGGTTGGCTCTGGTCCAACAAATATTGAGTCCGAACCTATATTTGCTAGTGCATCGGCTCGTTCATTTCCCTCTACTCCAGAGTGTCCCGGCACCCACTCCAACTTAAGTTTATTATTTTTACTTACTCTGAGTAGGAGCTGTTTACAATCCCGTACTAACTTTGATTTAGTACAGTAAGAATCCAGAGCTTTAATAGCTGCCTGGCTATCAGAAAAAATGTGAATGGTCTTATTCTCATATTCCATTCTCAGAATTTCCCTTAAGCACTCAGCAATGGCACAGACTTCAGCCTGAAAAACCGTGCAAAATTTTCCCAGGCTTATGCTGATGGACTTAACTGGGTTCACCCCGTTAACTCCCGCACCCGTACCATTTGCTGTCTTAGAGCCATCAGTAAACCATACCAGTGTGCCAGCCTCCTGGCTCAGCGTACCCTCCGTCCAGCTTTCTCGAGTTAAGATTCTGGATTCGAAGGGCCTCCTAAAGTCATATTCAGGCAACATCTGATCAGATGGCATACTAATGCCTTCCTCAGTAATTGAGTTTTTTATAGCACAGTGTCCTCTGAGAGAATTTTCCCAGAGTCCTCCTTGCTCCAATCTGTACGCACTCATTCTGGCCTGCCCCATAATAAATAAATTTAATGATGGGAGATCCAGAAGGGTATCTAGGGCGTCAGTGGGAGTGGTAGACATTGCACCTGTTATTCCTATGCAAGCCAACCTCTGCACACTATTTAGTGTTAATTTCGCTGTGGTTTGATTTGCCTTCTGCCACCAAACTACAGCAGCATATGAGATTATAGGCCTTATGACAGCCGTATATAGCCAGTAAGTCATTCTAGGCCTTATCCCCCAAGTTTTCCCAATCGCTCTCCTGCATGCAAACATGCAGTTTTTCGCTTGAATTACTCTAGACTTTAGATGGGCATTCCAAGTAAGAGTCCGATCTAAAGTGACCCCCAAATACTTGACTTCCTTCGCCCATTTGAGTTGTTCTCCAAATAGTATTGGAGGTTCCCTATCACTCACCCTTTGTTGGCGAGTGAATGGAATAATGTGAGTTTTGGCAGGATTAACTCTAAGGGATTCTTCCAGACACCAATTCTCTACTATTTTAATAGCTCTTTGCATTAGTTCCATCACAGTAGCGATGAATTTACCCACCACCACTATGACAAAGTCATCCGCATAGGCTTGTGTGTACAGTCCCTCCCCATTCAGAGTTACCAAAAGTCTATCGGCCACCAGATTCCACAGTAGAGGTGAGAGAACACCCCCCTGAGCACATCCTTTGGTCGCCAACACTACCTTCTCGGTATCAAACAACGAGGCCTGTAGTTCTCTACGATAGAGCATATTTTTTATCCATCGACAAGTTGTACCTTTAACTCCAGCTTCCCTAACTGCTCTTATCATTGAGCTATAGGTAGTGTTGTTGAAGGCACCCTCTATATCCATGAATGTTGCAAGAGCAATTTCTTTACATTCCAAGGATTTTTCAACCTTGCTGACTAGCATGTGTAGTGCAGCCTCAGTTGATCTTCCTGGTCTGTATGCAAATTGATTTTCATGAAGATCATTGTTCCTCTTCAAGATTTTTCTTATTTCTTTATCAAGAATTTTTTCCATAGTTTTAAGCATGAATGAATTAAGGCATATTGGTCTATACGAACTTGCTTCCGCATATGACTTTTTACCCGGTTTAGGAATAAAGACCACTTTCGCTCTGACCCATGCCTTGGGGACATATCCTAGTGCTAGACTTGATATGTATATGTCCGTCAGGACTGGAATAATTATTTCTCTTCCCTCTTGAAGAAGTCTAGGAAACATACCATCCAGTCCCGGGGCTTTCATTGGCTGAAACGAGTTAATCGCCCATCTAACATGATGTTGAGTTATAACCCGCCTAGCATAGTTCCAGTCACACCTTCTAGCTCTCTCATATTCAGCCAGATTTGCGTCTTTCAAATTTTTTGATTCTGGAAAATGACATTCTAGTAGTACACTTAATGTTTCTTCTCCAGATGTTGTCTGGCCCCCATCTGGTCTCCGAACTGTACCTACAGGGTTGCAGTGGCTGCTTTTAAGGATTCTGTGTAATCTGGCTACTTCTGCAGTAGAGTTTACCGTTTACAACACGAATTAGTAAAACCCAAATAATCGTTAAGAAATTAACTTTGTCTAAGAAACCCACTTGTGTTAGTATAAAACCCTGAGCGCTTTCGGCAAGAACTGCCATCTACAGAGGGAAAAACACTAACAGTTACACCTTATCTGCGATTTGAGACTTGCTCAACTCGAGGAGAAGATGCAAATGTGACTAGAGAGAGGAAACCTTGGTTTATATAGGACTGGGAGTGGGGGGAGGGGATGGGAGGGGGCGTGGCTGGTTACCTATTCCCAACCTACTAGCTAGATCTATTAGAGGGGATGATTGTGTGAATGTTATGTCGTTTGTTAATTTTTCCGTATTGTGTAAAGCTTTTTTAATTTCAACATTTTCAAAAAAATTTAAAGTGTAACTTTTCGCTTTCCAATTTATACGTAGTATAAGGAAAGCTTTATGATGATCGAAATTTTCGATTCCGAGATTTCAACGGATTTACACGTTTTAAGGTCGCAGGAACACAAAAAAGTTGTTTTTACGAAATGTCTGTCTGTTCGTCGATTTCCCGGCAAACTACTCGGTCGATTTTGATGAAATTCGGCATGTAGGTTCACAAAAATCATACCTCGTGACCTTTTTTTTATTTTGAGCTAACTCAATTTGGGGGGTTTTTATTTTCAAAAAACTTCAAAAAACGTCTAAAAAAATTATTTCCCCAAAACGGCTCCAACGATTTCTTATAAATTCCCATATATTGTAGTTATTGTTAATGTTGATAAAATGCGGGGGGTCGCTTGCCCCTTGATAGTTTGCTTTTGGGGGTGAAAAAATAAAAATGACTAAATTTTAATGAAAAATGACTAAAAAATAATTTTTCTGCGACACCTTTCTATCGATGATTTCTACCTTCAGGTATGTTTTAGGTGTTAAATTGAGTAACGAAACCGGACCGGTTGCTTTCCCAAAAAAGTATGTGGTTTTGTACAAAAAAATGTTTTTTTGAAAAAAATGATAGAAAATTCACGCTCAAATGCATTGCGTGCCCTGCCAGTATTGCTGTGTGGTAATGTGTTGGTTGGTCTGACCTATCTAGAATTTACCTCACACCACCAGTGACGAGTGACGTCAGGTGGACAACCCCCCCCCCCCCCGAGAAATTTAATTTAATAAATAAATTAATAATTTAATCGGAAATTTAACCATAGGAAAATTATTTATCATGAAATTACTCATTTTCTCTATCTACTAATTTTGATAAATTGGAAAGCATGTTCGAGTAAACTCGGACCGGTTCTCTTCATTTTGTGTAGGGCTGTCCAATTGTGAGGTTCGAATGTGTGATTTTCTGAGTTAAGGTGTTTCGCGAATGTGCTGTTGGTGTTGATGTCTCCTATACCAGTTATATGTTCTTTGACCCTAGTTTTAAAGCTTCTGCCTGTTTGGCCTATGTAAATTGCGTTACAATCGTTACAATTTAGACGATAAACTCCATTACCTTTTTCCATTTCTGGTTTGGTTGTGCAGTTCATGAGTTTATTGGCTAAATTGATGCGGTTGTACGGGGCTGGTGTTTTGTCTGTTGTAGAAGAAATGAGGTTACTTATATTTTCTGTGAATTTTTCTATATATTGTATCCTGAAGTATGATTTATTGGTTTCCGGGTTTATGATGCTCTCTGGGGGGTAAATTAGTTTGAGGTTGTGTTTTATTTTGTGACGTCGTTGAATTCTATGTACTGGATTTTGATTGAAATTGTAATTTTGGGCAATTTGTTTTATTGTATTTGATTCATTATTATAGTTGATTTCATTCATAGGGATGTCAAGGAGTCGAAAAATCATACTATGGAAGGCTGCGTGTTTGTGCTGGAATGGGTGAGAAGAATTAAAAAAGCTTTACACAATAAGGAAAAATTAACAAACGACATAACATTCACACAATCATCCCCTCTAATAGATCTAGCTAGTAGGTTAGGAATAGGTAACCACGCCACGCCCCCTCCCCCACTCCCAGTTCTATATAAACCAAGGTTTCCTCTCCCTAGTCAAATTTGCATCTTCTCCTCGAGTTGAGCAAGTCTCAAATCGCAGATAAGGTGTAACTGTGCTAGTGGGTTTCCCTCTGTTGATGGCAGTTCTTGCCGAAAGCGCTCAGGGTTTTATACTAACACAAGTGGGTTTCTTGGACAAAGTTAATTTCTTAACAATTATTTGGATTTTACTAATTCGGGTTGTAATAACAAGTTTTTCTAAAACTCTAAGTTTTTGTTATTTTTTGTTTATTGCTGCTGCACAACGACCTTAAAAATAATTCAACGGCCTAAATTTCGTTTAAACCGGCAATAATATACTGTATGTATGTATGCAGTCTATCTGAGAAATAATCTTCGGTTGTATAACTAGTACAAATATACTCTTACATACGAACAATATTTACTAAACTATTCTAAAGCTTCACAATGGAGCCAAGATTAGCAACGTCGAACGCCAAGCGCACCAATGTAGGCCCATTGAATTAGTTTTCGTATAATTCGTAAATTGCTATTACAATATTTAAAAAATGGAGCTAACTAATACTTTCCGTACGACCTTCGTATAAAAAAATGTCTACCGACCAATCATGTCATTCATGTGCGAAAATAAGTTGAAAGTAGAAAATTTTTACTCTATTTAACTCCTCAAACATACTTGAAGTTAGAAAAGAAAAATATTTTTTATTTTTTTTGCCACCAGAGCGACCTATTGTATTTTTTTAAACATTAATAACGTATATAATATATTATATATATATAAGAATTTAAAGAAAATGGTTGGAGCAGTTTTTCAGAGAAAATTATTTAACCGTTTCTTTTTTTAGTTTTTCTATGGTGAAACCCCCAATATTGAGTTAGCCCATAATAAAAAAAGTTCTCGAAGTATGAGCTTTGTAAACCTATGTACCAAATTTCATCAACCCCCCCCCCCCCTGGTAGTTTGTTCTCAAAGCGACAAGCAGACAGATAGACATTAGTAAAAACCACTTTTTTGTTCCTGGGACCTCAAAACGTGCAAATTTCCTGAAATCCCGGATCAAAAATTTCATCAGAAGCGCAAGGCTTTCCATATACCACGTATAAATAGGAAATCAAAAAGGAATTGGCCAAGAAATAGAGGCTGATAAATATCTTGCTTGCCAGTGCCAAATAAATATATATAATAAATCATATAAAGCCAATGCTTACAGAAAAAATATCAATAAGCCATTGGAGCATGCTTAATTGTAAATGTGGAGCAGGAAGAGGTCGCTGAATATGCGTAAGTTGCCGAAAGCTTTTAGAAAACAAGACATATTTGATCATTTGGCGAATTTGCGATGTGCCGACAAGTCCCCGGGGCTTTTAATCCTACGGACCTTAATTTACGTGCCGCAGTTAACCCTGGGGAAACGTATTTCGTAGTGCTGTCCTGTCACTTAAATAAAGCGACAAAGTCGGTTCAGCAACCGACCAAATCAATGCCAATGGGACACCCAACACTGCCCTAATGGATTTTTTTCAAACACATAATATAGCTAACGATATCTCATCATTAAATTTTCTACAGGGTTTCTACCACTATTACTATTACCCGTATTAGTCGTACTGTAAAATTCCACCATGCTCAGCATTTTTGTTGTGGGAGGAAAATAAAATTGATAGTCTATACTCAATTATTTGCACAAAACAAATTGAATTTTCTTCATCTTTGCGCACGGCTTTGACTGTGTTGTCGAATTTTCTCTTTCTCTAGCAATGCTAGTAGTCACTCTGGTATGGTAAAAGCCAGCCATTTAGCCTACTTTATATACTCGTACACCGCTCATGTATTCAAAGAACCGCTACGTTCATCCATTAAAAAAAAAATCATAGTCATTTTTCATGACATTTCAACTCTTGTAACCCCCATCTTTGATTACGGTATTGTATTGTCTTCTAATCATGCCGATTATCTATCCTCTCGTCTACACCGCTCTATGAATAACTGCATATGATTTATTAGCAATGCAAAATGACGCGATCACGTTACGCCACTGTACAGAACCTTACAAGTGATGAGATACTATGCCTTAATGCTACTTCACAACGTGACCCACTCTAACGTACCACAATACATCCACGAAAAATACACTAAACTAAACTGTTAAATCTTGATTTAGTGAACAAAAATTAAACTTAATCCTTCTAGGCTGTACACAACTTCGCACCTTAATCGGACGGCAGTGTCCATATAATGAACGGTGCGCCGCAGTTGGCGACCCAAGGGTACACCCGTGCACATGCAACAAAAGTATGGTTTTTCACCATTTCCCATTTGGAATTTCTCAAAGATATGCCGGTGAAGGATCGTTTATGTGTCACGGGCTTCAAATGTTGGTGGGCACGCTTTCGCGCTTAGCAAAAAATTTTTCAGAGTTTAAGCTATCCTTAGCGCTAAGCTTAAATGGTGGGTAAGTCGTACGCTATTACCCAAAGCGTCACCACCAATCAGGAGCTTTCGATGAGAAACTAATTAAAAATCAACATAGGTCTATCTTTATTTATATGACTTGTTATTGAAATATAACTCACGACTGTATTATTTTGCAACTAATGTATATAGTAGCAGCAGATTGCTGCGATGAGCGATTACTAAACTGATGTGGACTAACGCAGGCAGATAGAGGTTGCAAATTAGTAATTCATACGTCGGGTAAGGGGCCATTAGGCAGCACGTTTTAATTACCGCCCGCTTACACCGGCTGTCCCCATAAATTGCCCCCGCAACACTCGCACACCACAAATAAACCAGCATTATTCCTATCAAAAGTCACGCTTATTATATTGTATATCCATAGTTTCATTACAGCTTGCATGCAAATCAACAAGTACACTCACCCACACATGTAATAGTTAGGAAATACACAAGCGCTCAAGCATAGTTACAGTTCAAAGACGAAACAAAGGAGAGTTTCATCAATTTTGCCAAGAAAAAAGTGTATTAGAATAGTGTATAGGGGGAGTTTACTCAAATATAAAATAAAAACATCACTCTGCTTGTAAATGATTTTACGGATTCTCAACCACACCAACAAATGGCAAGTTTTAGATGAAAGCACATCAACGCCCACCAATTATAAAGTCTCAATTAACTCACTCAATTTCGTCGTATTGAAATACGTATTCTTAAATGTAGTAAGAATGGCCAAAATAAATTTCATCAAGTATAATTAGAAAACAGATTTTATTCAATGGCATACAACACTGACATTAAGCTAACTTACGTTGAAGAGGTAACCTCTTCGTTGTAACCGAAATCCTCTAATTTCGGTTAGAAATGAGATGTTAGGAATGTGTTAGATATCAAGTTTGTTCCGTGTACACCGACAAATCGGAGCCGACCTTAAATAGAAAGAAGTGGCGATAAAGTGTCCATTAAGACTAGGCGAGTAAATAATGGGGCAACGGCGGGTATCACTACCAGACTAGGTTTTGCCCCCGCGCTAAGTGCCCAAAAACGCCACTAAATGGACCTCTAAGAGGGTCAGAGAAATATGAATAGGCCCCCGTGAAATATGGCCATCCCAACTTGGTCGCCATCCTCTCTTCTTCCCTTTCCAGCTATATTCCTCCGAAATTCCACCTCATTTGGTGACAAAATACAATGTACTAACGAGAAAATTGTTGAAACACAAAATATAACGTTCATTACACCATATTAATATACAGTATACTCATTTTTCAAGAAAGAGTATATATTCTTTTTTTTGCCCCCCCAGAACGGAACGAAACTATGAAGGGGCAGTGGTGACCCATTGTATTTTGTTAACAATAATAACAAAATATACAATATTTAAAGAAAATAATTTAAAGAAAATCGTTGGACCTGTATTTGAGAGAAAATGTTTTGGCCTTTTTTTTATTTGGTTTTAGAGGGCGAAACCCCCCAAATTAAGAAAAATTATCCCAAGGCATAATTATTGTAAGACTACATGCCAAATTTCATCCAATTCCACCGGGTAGTTTGTCCACATTTTGGAATAGGAAAGCAATAATTCTGCCGTTTGAGAGGCATTTGGCGTTAGACACCGATCCGTTCAATATAATGTGTTCTCCTTACTGGGTGAAATGTTGAAAGTGGCGGTAATTTCAACTGAATTTCACTTGCATTCTTTACTAGCCATCAACTTCTGTCAATATATTATAATGGAATACGCAATACACTGACCAATGCTACCAATTTAATGCTCTTGCAAGTCAAATCACATGTACAATAAGTTTTATTATGTTCGAGCATATCTTTGCAGAAGGACTTATACGGCAACCAAAAATATAACATTTGTTGGAATTAGTTCAATAAATGGGACACAGCAAAACTTTGAGGAGTATCGGGGTGCACAAATTTGATAAATGGCCCATAAATGGCTATAATTTGGCGGGAGATAAGACAATGGAAGAAAGCAAACAAAGGACGGCTATAAATAACATTCTACCATCGACACTTTACACAAACTTTACGAATATTTTATACCAGGCTCCCCACCCCACTTGTATTATAAAATATCAATACATGAAATTGGAATTGTATCGCAATAATAAGGGCATGTTCAATATTATTCGATTGATTACAAAACTTATTATTGGATTTAAAATCTAAGCAGACTTGTAATAATATTGCAAATTGACTGCTAAACGGCATTTTGTCGTCTATTCGTGGCAGTGCAGCCCACCATTCATCCAATTCCCACCGAGTCAGCAGTCCGCATTTTCGCTCCAATGGCTGTTCATTGCAGTTTACGGCCCCAGCTAATGAGCCAACCGGGAGCTTTTTCTCAGCAGCTTGTTCGATCTATTCGACACTCAATTACGGCAGGAGGGCAATCCCGAAGGAAAAACCTAACATAATTCCAAGAAAAGAATAAGTCTGGTTTTTCAGGTTTTATGTAGGGATTTGAAATTTGGTCTTTATTGCACGGTGTTTTGTAGTGAGTATCGTCATTACAAGAAATGAGAAGAATTCGTTTGAGCAGCAGTTACAGTACAGTTACAGTACATGAATATCAAGTAGGTATCAAAAAACATTGTGTTGCATAGATGGGGTGGGGGCGAGGCGGGGACGGGGCGGGGGCAGTGGTTGTGTTTCCGCCGCCATTCATATTGTAATTACTGCAGACAAACTCAACAAAACTTTACCTGCACCTGCACCAGTTTACTTGACAAATTTTACTCCAGCCAAGTGTTAAGCATCAAATTATGGAATTACCTAAAACCTAAAAATACATTTGTTGCAGTACTCGAATACAGGGCAACAGTTACAATTATACAATAAATTGAAAACAAGGAAAAAGGAAAATCAGAAATTACTGATATCTCCTCCCAAACTTCTAAAAATCATTGAAATTCTGTCTGTACTATACTAGCAACGCCGACTTTAACTTAATGATGTTGCTATGTCTAAAATCGTCAGACAATTGAAATCCGTATGATATCCGGACAAATCGTTTACACATACTTTAGGATGGGGAAAAACTCGGCAGCAGAGAAATTTTTCACACAGCAGAAAATCAGATGCAATATCCCTTTAATTGAGAAATGTATAAAATTTTTGAAATGCATATAATAAGGATCGGAGAATTTAAATGTGTGGCTTGCTCTACCTAGAAGTTGTGTCTGCCATTTCTGTGAAATAACATCCTGCAGCTACGTGGGTTTGTTAGAAATTAAAAAATGAAATGGGGATTTAACGTGTGAAGTTTGTTTTTTCAATGACCGCTGCCTGGGAGAAGAGTAAAAATGAGAGAGGACTCCAGCACTGACATTTATTTTCATTTCCTGTCGGAGGGCTTTCTAATGCAAATCGCCTTTATTCTACCCTACCCTCACAACCAAAAAACTAATTTATTTTTGGTTTTAAATTATTCGAGGAGATATTTAATTTTGCTCGCATAATACGGGATGGTGAGAGTGATTTTAGAGAAAGAGTTAACTTTTTTAGGTCAGCGGGGAATGACAATTAGCTGCGGCAACTGGCCGGATGATTTTCAAGTTTGTTTCCATAGCGACATAATACAGCATTCTTAAGATGGGGTTAGACGTTATCAAGGTCAGCTTACCACAAATTCAGAAAACATTCAACTGAGAACGCTGCTTCCCGAATACTCTATAGTCAGATTTGGCGTCATACAACACAATTAATACAATATTATTATTTTTAGGGTTAACATGTAAAGAAGACTTCATAGACTTATTGTTCGCGTATTCTTTTCTATAAAGTACTTACTTTACTTCATCCAACGCCCACTCTTGGCGTTACCGCCATCTGGTGCCGCGCCTGCCAGTAAAGTGATGAGATGTCTTTGTTAGGGCTGTGGATTGCTTGGCATGTTAGGTGGGCAGCATCCATACGTCCGCTGAGGCAGAGTGGGAATTGGTCTGAAGCAGCCAGGCCTAGGCGAAACAGGTGAGCCTGCAGGTAGTCGTGGCCAGTTATGCAGCGAAAACGGGCGACAGAAGTGGCTCTTGGTAGGTGTTGTGGTAAGGGATTTTTTAGCAAAGTTTCCCATGGCTGTCCTGTTGCGCTGGATGATAGAGCGTTCTTATGTCTTCTAGTTATTGCGCTGTTAATAACCTGCTTCGCACTATTTAGTGTTAGAGGGACTGCCGAATTCGCTGCACTTGTGGCTATCTTAGCTAGCAGGTCTGTCTTTTCGTTTCCGGCTATTCCCACGTGGCTCAGTATCCGTTGGACAGCAACTGTCCATCCTGAAGATTTTGAACTGGCTAGAGCTCCCCTACATTCTATCGTTCTCAAACATTCTGTAGTAGAGTTGGTGGGTGCATGCCGCTGTGATCGCTGCCTGTGAGTCAACAAGCAACACAACCGGTCTAGGCTGTAGGTTGGCCAGCCTTTTACTTGCAGCGAGCAGGGCAGCTACCTCTCCATCGAAGTTGCTGCCAGGGACACCAACCGGAACTGGTTCTTCAAATAGTTTACAGAAGTATCCTGCTCCTGTTGCTCCTGTTTGTGCCGTGGTATAGAAGATCCATCTGTGTACACGTGCAGCCATTCGGAAGGGGGGTATAAATTCCTGATTGACGCTGCCTGCTTTAGCTCTTGTTCGAGGCTCATTTTCTTCGGCTGGTTGTGGTCCAGCATTTCAGAGGTTCGACACAGTTCTGCGCTTGCATGGCTAAGATCGAGGTGGAGACTGCCGGTTATAGTCCTAAGGGCTGTGTTTTGGACAACGTCAATCTTTTTTAGGGCGCTGTCACTGACTTGTTCCATCACCTCTGCACCGTATTCTAGGACTGGCCTAACATATATCTTCTATGCGGTTGTAGGCAACCCCACTTAGTAGATGTTAGCCTTTTGAGTAGTTTCAACCTTTTGTTACCTTTTTCTGATATTTCGTTAACATGATGGGAGAAAGAGAGGTTAGAGTCTAGATACACTCAGAAGTATTTGACCACATCCTGCTTGAGAAGTTCATTGCCATTATACACCAGACGTACATTTTGCGACTTAGTTGATAGCGAGCAAAGTTGGAATACAGTTTTTTCAGCACTTACATCCATCAGTTTCTTCTTACACCACTGGGATAAACACTCAAGGACTTGATTCGCATGCGCCTCAAGACTGCTGATTTTAGAGGCGGATGCCCAAATCACAAGGTCATCGGCGAATAGAAGCGCATTTCTTCCTGGTATTTCATTGAGTACAGTCAGAAGGACGTTTATCATAACGTTGAATAGAGTACAGCTGATTGCAGCACCCTGTGGTAGGCCTTGGCGTTGTTGGTTGTCCTTCGATGTGCAGTTGTCATACTTGACTCTGTGGGAGCGTTGACACAGGAAACTCTCAGCCAGTTCAGCAGTCTTCCCGACACCCGGGCATCAATAAGTTTTTCAATAAGTTTCCTACGCCACACACGATCATACGCAGCTTTGAGGTCGACATACAGGTACACAGCGACAGTGGACATCTTTCTTTAGAAGGCATCCTTTGTGGTCTGAGTGAGTTTTACTACTTGATCCATAGTGCTTCTCGATTTTCTGAAGGCCGCTTGGTTATCGTTGAGTACTTTATATCTGTCTAGGTGGTTGTTCAGTCGCCGTAGCACCATTATTTCGGCGAGCTTTGACAGGACGCCAGTGAGCGCTATGGGACGATAGCTTTGCAAGTGGGTGGCATCCTTGTCTTTTTTCAGCAATGGTATGATTTCTGCTTCCTCCAGGGTGGTGGTATATATTTTACTCAGGTGAAACAATGCATCTGGTCCTGCAGATTTTCCTTTCTTCAGGAGAGAAGTGCAGTTCAGTTCAATTCAGTTGAGTTCAATGATAAATTAGCTGTTTAGGTCTTCTTCGTCGCACCAATTTAGGCAGCCAGGAGGGATTTGTTTTTTGCTCTTTTTCTGGCTGAGCGGTCAATTTTAAGGAAGCTAGTTTTGCGTAATACTTGCACAGTGCATTAGCTATGTCCCTTTTTCTTGTAAGCTTCTTTATTCCACATGTCACAGGCTTACTGGGTTTTAGAACCTTTTGATTGTTTAGGGAAGATAGAAAGCGATGTGCCTTTATGGCATCTTTTGTCGCATCGAGCTGACTCACACACGATGGATATTTGGATCTCTTACTCTGAAGTAGTTCTTTTTGTAACTCAGCTTGTGTCTTTCTGAGATTCACGCAGTCTTCGAGCCGCCCCGTACTCTCAGCTTTCTTGCGAGCTTTGTTTCTTATCTTCTTCAGCTCAGCTAGCCTGGTGTTCCAGAAAGGTCTGTGTTTTCGGACTTGCCCCCGTGGTATGTGTGCAAAGGCACAATCTAATATAACTGTAGTAACATTCTTCAGAGAGATGTCAACGTTATCGGTGACGAGGTTTACACTGAGGCTGCGTTCAGCCATGTCAGTATATTGCGGTCATTTCGCCTTCTTGAAGTTCCAGCGAGGTAGTCTTCTAGTTCTGGGAGTGGGGGTAGAGCCTCGTAGTCTCAGTTGAAGCACTTTATGCCCACAACCCTCTACAGCGTCCGCAAGAGTCAGGGTTGCACGGTCATATGCTCCTGTGTGAACCATTGCGAGGTCGGGTCTGGTTAGGGAACCATCATATGACAGGAAAGTTGGAGCACTGCGGAGTACTTGGAGGGGTTGCAATTCCAGAAAGTCTTCCACGTCTCTGCCGACTGGAGTAGTACGTCCATATCCCCATTGAAGGTTGGGGGCGTTAAAATCACCTAATATTACACAGTTTTTAGTATCACATTTATTACATCGCATAACTTTGGGACGTTGTTCGGAGGGTTGTACAGACCGAAGACACAATAGCGGCGGTTGTGCTTCCAGGCATCAGTCCGTACAGCCTCGAGCTTATTGCTAGAAGGCATGTCTGCTACGTTTATTATCTCCAAAATCAAGTGAGATCTTATGTATACCATGATTCCCGAGGCGACTTGCCTTCCGCGAGTCAATGAATGTAGAGCATACCCGGGGATTTGGTATAACTCGTATGCTTCTGCGTCCGATGCGGCTCCTGCTTCGACAATGAAACATATGTTGGCGTCAAAACGAAACATAACAGTTTTAAGTTCGGAGAACTTAGCGTCGTTCAGATCTCCAGCATTCCAGTAGAGCGCATGGAGATCGTCGTCAGAGTCCTCACAAGAACTGTTGGTCACGGTTACTGGCATTGAGCAGTGAAAGGCGACCGCTATAGCTCGTTTGGTCGCAAAAATTGCGTCCAGGGGGCACGTGTGTATGCACTGGTACATACACGGACGAGAGCTATGTCACACCCCCCCCCCCCCCACAATGAAGTCGTTTTCAATTCAATTCGTAATTCCAACATTTACAATTTTTAATTAATTAGTTACATAAAACTCATAGCGGTCTTTATTTAATCTATTGCGTGAATTCGTTGCACAATGTAAGTAGGCTACTCTATTACTTAATATTATAGGTACATATTTACAAGAAAATATTTAATTATAGAATCGATTTTTCTTATTTCACATTTTAAAAAAAAAAAACAGGGAAAACTGGCGGGAAATGCTGGTATGGCGAGTTAGAAACAGACCCTTTGACATCAGGTAAGTATTTTTTACTATTGAGAAAATCGATGTGCGCGTACATGTTACAGATTTTTCCATCCGTTTTCCACTTAATCCAAACACATAAACAATTGATGTGAGGTTGGAGTAATGTAGAGAAATGGCATAACGAAATGTACAGAAATATTTCTTCTGCCGCTTAATTTCATTATATTTGCTCTGTACGAGCAATATTTTCCGTTATAATAATAAGAATAATACGTCTTAATTTAAAAAATAAATAAAATGAACACATACAGCTAGATTAGGGCCTCTCTTCCCCCTAACTGCACGCATATCAACTTTTAACTTTTAATTTATAATATTCATAATAGCACATTCAAACTAGCTGCCTTCCTGATTCATTGTTATACACCTTCACACTTGAGTAACTGGCGGCAATAGTTTCTAATGTATTTCTGTTCAGCTTCCTAAAGCTGAGTGTGTATAACAATCTAGTATAATGGAAACTGTAAAAACGACAAGAACCGGTAGGAAGGAGTCAACCCGTACATGCTTTCCTATTAATTATCAATTAGGGCAGGTACTGTAATATAATAATTCCCTGGTAAATAATTATCCTAGGGTTGAATTTCGCTTTAGGTTTCCAATTTCGAGTTTCCCCATCCCAAAGCACTCAAATTATCGTTGGGACGGTTGCATTGTCAAGAATGGGCAGCCTAATATAATAAGATACGAAGCAGTAATAGTGGCAGCGTATGCTACGCTATGCATTGGGGCATGATTGATCTTATTATTTCTTCAAAAAAAATTTCTTCAAAACCATTATTTGTTTTGAAAGGTACCTGTTAGGTTTTGTTACTCTCTGTAGCACCTAAGACATACCTGAAGTACGAAAGCATCGATAGAAAGGTTTCGCTGAAAAATGAATAAAAAATAATTTTTCAGCTGAACCGTTCTATCGAATTACTCATGATCTGTCAAATCTATCAATTTTTCTATTCAATTTTAATGAAAATTGAGTTTTTGTTTTTGTTTTTTTCCCAGAACTAAACCATCAAGGGCAATCGACGTTTTTTTTACATTAATCATGACTACAATATATAGGTCTATGTGGATTTAAATAAAATAATTGGAGCCGTTTTTGAAAAATATTTTTTTAGCCATTTTTTTAGGTTTATGGTGGATAAATGCCCCAAAATTGAGTTAGCCTAAAATGAAAAAAAAAACTCCTGGAGGCACGACTTTTCTCAACTTACATGCCAAATTTCATCAAAATCCACCGAATAGTTTGCCCATAAATCGACAAACAGACAGACAGACCGATAGACAGACAGACAGACAGACAGACAGAGCGACAGACAGACCGTTTGAAATTTCGTAAACACCATTTGTTTTTGGTTCCTGGGACCTCAAAACCTGTAAATCCACTGAAATCCCGAAATCGAAAATGTAGACTATCACAAAGCTTTCGTTATATCGCACTACGTATAAATAGGAAAACAAAAAGCGAGAAGCAGTCAGTAGGATAAGTTATGTAGCAATTAATCGAGTGTTGAAACCGCTCTATTGTTATTGCGAACAAGAAGGGGCCATCAGTCTCCCTGATTGAGCGTATACCCCATAAATCAGCCCAACAGAAAGAAACCGAACCCCCTCCCCCACCTCACTCGCTTCAGCATCTCGCTAAAAATGCATTTTAATGGGCGTATCTTGTATCTGGGGTAATTGAGAAATATTGTCAGAGTGTGCAAGTGCTGTCAGCTGTGTGCAGTACCTCTTTAGTATGATGTCCATAAGCAGGCACCAACACATGCCTCAGCTCCTATATAATTTTGTTTTACGGCAAGGCACAAAAAGTAATATATTCACTTTGGGGACAAAGTGAGAAACTAATATCATAAAAAGTAATAGAAAGTAACTACTGAAACACTTCAATGAACTACACGAAACTCATATAAAAGCTGTAAAAGGTTTACTCCTTTTAACAGACCGGCGACCGCGCGAGCACCGTATAAAAAGTTGCGGCAGAGTCGTAAAGAGTTGGTCACGCCATTAACATTGAAAACCTCATAAAACTTGGATAAGTAGCAAGTGATTTTAATCAAACTTTATTTGAGTTGCAGGCTTGGGCGGCGGGATGTGTCACCATGGGAATTACTTTGCTAAAATTAATTTTAAAAGTTTGGTGTGGAGATTCATGATTCCAACACATTTCAAGCATAAACCAATGCGACCATCACGTGCAACGGAAACCTCTAGCGGTCCTTTACTCTATAATTATTTTTTGGAAAAAAATTAATATCGTACAGTAACATAATTGAATTACCTCAATAAAATTCCGTTACGTGAGTATTGACTACAAAAATTTACTAATGCAATAGAGAGGGAAGAAAATTATCAAAGGACATTTTTGGAGAGTGGGGTATGGTATCAGTAGTGGAGATGAAGTGACCAAATGTGTAGAGAAATGGATTTGGCAAGAGCGTTATCTGCCGTCCCTCACAAGACTAATGCCCTATTCCACTCGACCCCTTCGATGACCTACAGCCTGCTTCCGCTCCCAATCAACAAAGCGATGGCTACTCAAATGTCTTGCATAAGCTCCTTCATCTGTTACAATGTGATAGACTGGTTTGCAGTAAACTTTCCATCCGAGTTTCCTAAGTTATGGAAATTATTTTTTACGTGCTGAGTTGCTTACAACATGTAAGCATTTGTGAGGAAATAAATGACATTGAAGATGAAGGTCAGAATTTGCACAACATCTAAAAATAATTTTATTATGCAGACAAACTAAGAAATGTGTAATAGAAAGAGCTCACAAGGAAATTTGTTTGACTCATTCACTTGCGGTCAAAAGGGACCAAGTCGCGGGAAAATCGATGGCAAAGCCCCCGGATTTAGGGATTCCGAAGAGTGCCTTTCTCCTACTATTTTATACAGCTCCCCTTTTTTATTAGGGAGCCCTGTTCACTAAATCCTATTTTATTATGAACATCCCGCTCTTGGATGAAATTGCAGCTTAATACTCCACTATAAGGAAAAGGAAGAGCTCAGTTAATTTTTCAGCTATTTTAATTTAATCGAAATTATCAAGGTGGTATTCTATATTTAAATAATCTTCATTTCATTTTTATTGGATAAAATGATTGTGAGCCAGATAGCGTACTCCAAGTTTAATAAGTTGGCATTACATTATTGCTGTACTTTTTATTAAAAATAATGATTCCAGTATTTTAGCCCCTAGATAGGTTGTTCACCAGCCAAGGAAGAAAATTAATTTTCCTTTTCTTTGTAGTACAAAGTTGAGTAAATATTGGCGCATTCAGGATTTTTTATTTTATTCGTGTAATTTCCCGAATATTATTTACTGTACTTAATGCCATGCCGTAGGCTGTATAATAATAATTTGAAATTTTACAAATATTTTGTACATAATATAAAAAAAGCTAATTACCATTTAGAACTACTGTGAATTGATATGCCTGCGTGGCGCCTAAAAAAGATGAGAGTTGTATTATTATTAAAGAATCTCTTCAACAAATACCTCAGTATAAGGAGTGTTATGTAATTGCGTTATGAGCAGAGGCAATGAGCCTTTTCTACCGCACCTAAATACAAAATTTTTTTCAGCTCTCGTCTATCAGGTGTAAGCAATTTTATAGAGGCGGCACATTATTCTGCTACTTAAGTACACACACAAGCGCCGACCCGGATTCCCTACCATTTAAAAACCTTTGTAGACGATTAGACTCGTATCTGTACTTGGTTAAGTCGTGCCTTCGCCTGTTTTATTGCGTCAATGTTAACAATTACAAATAATGTAATGTAAAATAATGTAATAATGTCAACAGTTACAAATATTGTCCGAAATGATCGGCCGCCATCTTGAAATTAAATAGCAGATCAGGCTGGTTCGAACGAACTCGATCAAGACATGGTATGATTGATGTTATTGCCAGAATCGGATAGTATAGTAGAAATCTCGACATCAAACATGTTGATCTTCATCTTCTCCTTATATTGTCGTATAGATAGGAAAGCAATAATTAAGTATTAGCGCGAAGGGGTAACCTGTATTTTTGGCAGAGTAAGTAAGCAGGTATGTGGTATTAATCACTGAAATGTTGCAGTAAATCGGACAAGTTTGCGTTGTGTCAGGCAAACACAAAATTACAGCCGCTTTATTTCAGTTGGTGCGCTCTTCAAATCGTGTTTTCCCACTCTCCTGTCTCGTTTGTAAAACAATTATTTTTATGACAGTTACTGTACAAAATGAATTTATGAGTATGATTATGAAGCATGTTCAAAGTGCGAATACAATTTATAATTCCATCCAATTACAATAGGTATTCGTTTTATTATTAATTTTTCACCAAACACATTAACCACATAAAAGCAAATAGATGAATGAGATGAAAATAATGTTGCCTCCCTACCTGGCACAACTTCACGCCTTGATGAACACGCATGGATTTTAATTTATTATATCAAACTAATATATGTCGGATGCTGATGGTAGACGCATTGTTTTAAACTACTAGTATTTTAGTTAACTTGAGGTGCAATCATATTTTCACAGTTGTCTTTTTGAAGTAAAACTTCTTTATCGACGTAGGGAGAAAAAAAATCTTATTACGCCCCATCTTGTTTTCTCTTACGCGCCACCCTGATTTCTACACTCATGGATGAGGCTCATTTTTGGGCCGATGTAGAAGGCCTATCTCAATTGAAATTATATACACATGTCTTTGTCTATTCTTCCTCTTTCAGGCCATGCTATGTTTGTTATGATAGGGCAAAGGGTTCAACTTTGGGGGGGAGGAAACGCGATGAGGAGCGCCCAAATCTGTCGATTTTCAGCCGCGTTTTTGGAGGTGTTAATATCAATTTGAAAACTTCAAACTACTTTAGTTCTTTTCCACCTTACTTACTCTTTCTAGAAATTTATTCAGTTTTACTATCCGTGTCATCCTTCAGGCTCAGGTGAGTGTATAAGCCATCCGTGTTTCGGCAGAAAACAGGTTCAAAGGTACCTACTTTTCAATTTACATGCAAAAAGTAAAATACTTCCACGGCCTACAATTTACAACCTAAATGAATTTTTAATGTCTCATTACAAGCAGTATGAATTAAGGTATCACACGAGAATAAATACATAGTTTCAAAGTCACCCCTTAAACACAAGTGGAACACAAAATTTGTAAAAAATGACGTGAAAAAATTCATTTCCAGCAATCCCATTTGAATTGCATGGGCGGGTTTATAGCAATTTTTTGGGCATATTTAGAAGGCCTATCTTAATTTAAATTATACCCATATCTTCGTCTATTCTTCCTCTTTCAGGCCATGCTATATTAGCGGTGATCAAGCAAGGGGTTTGGCTTTGGGGGTGTGGAACGCCAGGGGGTTCGGACGATTTTCAACAAAATAGGCCTCTTTCAGCCGCGTTATTATCTATTTAAAAAATGCAAACTACTTTTGGGCTTTTCCACATTTCTTTCTCTTTCCAGCCATATATTATATTAGTGAAATGAAGTGATTTAGGCGTTGTCACGTTAAACTATCGTCTGTAAACCGACTTACAGACAACCAATATAATTAATGAAATGCTATTATTATCTTAGCAACAATAGGGTAAAATAAAATAATTAAATTATTTGTATACATGCTTATAATAATAAAAGCCTTTTGCTTAAAATTTATCTAATTTAGCTTTACTTAACCCATTTCTGTAAAGTTGTAAATATATTGTAATATATTATTTCATAAAATAAATTATTTGTGCATGTCTTGTTCAGAAGCCAGCTCCAAATCAGCAGCTACATACATATTGATTTACACCACCGTACCTACAGAGCAAACAGTACCATAATACAGTACATACATACATACTCTGTTCAAATTTAATTGATTTTGGGGTTTTCCAATTACTCGTTTTTTCCAGAGTGCTGACTTATGACAACAGTTTGTTAAAAGCCCCCGGGAGACACGAATTTGCATAGTGAACCCATTGCACACAACAACCATCCAATCAATCCACCACTCGAGTATTTACAGTATGTATTCCATCAAATAAAGAAAATCCAGTTGAAATATTTGGCCATGAAACTACAGTATAACAGATAGCGCAACCAAACGCAAAGTTTGTTTGATGACAAGCGAATGTTGAAAAATATTGAATCATGTTCAATTTATGTCTGCAATACCAAGAGATAGGTTCTTGCACTCAAAGGAGCAAAATGAAGCTACACAAAACAGAATGAATGACAGTACATGCCAAACAGGAAATTAAGACTATATTGTATTTTTTCACGACCATTTCCATTTTCATTTTTCTGCAGGAAATATTCTGACAGTATTTGTCTGATTGTATTCCATTTGTCGTTTACTTCTACACTGCAACAATGTTAGTGAAGCATTCTACATAGGTCTGCATTCCAATGCAAACTTATAACCTAACGACAAAACAGCGAGGAAGAAAAGAGGCAGATAGTACTGTACTCGGCTCCTGTTTTACAAAAAGACATGGTGGCTTGACCTGGAGTAGAACAAACCCTAGCTAAACACAAGACTTACTCTTTGTAAGTTATATTGTATGCGGATGTGGTGAAAGCCCATGTATCATTATGATTATACTATACTACTGGTAGTACGAGTACAAAAGTCCCTCTCCACGACGATTCAGCTCTACACAAATCATAACTTGACAATAGTTTTAAATTCCTAAACAAGAGGTAGAGCCTTGTACGGGGATCAGTAAAGCAGAAACTGCATACAAGTCTGCCAGAATGTTATCTTTCAATTATAAGAAGCCAGTTTAATAGTTCAAGTACAGTAATACATGACTTACTGCTGCTCTACATATCGTATTCTTGTGACCGACAACGTGGCAAATCAACAATGTCATAGCCAAAGGACTGGCACCTATTAGCTCTTTTTGTAAAACTCCTTTGGAGACTGTAGTGCCGTTAAAGTCATTAGCGGCTCGGGCAATGAGATTACAGGGGTGTTGTTGTAGTTTCCAGTTGGGTGGTATTTGTTTGTGATTAGAATGCCCTTTACACATTTCCCCTTACTGCATCACAACACACACAACAACGTCTATATTATTCCTCCAAGGCCGCTGTGCGGTTTTATACCGAATGTGAGTTCCTGCATGGACAATGCGAGGTTTTACAATATCGTCATCAATCCTTAATTTTATTAATGCTCCCCTGAAAAAGCTTAAGTTTTCACATCCGTCGTGTTTTTCTCCTAAGTGTCATATATTCACCATTTCATATTAAAAATAAAAACACATTGTGACTTTCGTTATAATTACTATACAATAGCCACCTTTTTCTGCAGGTACTTGTAGCCTAGTTGTTGAGGCTCAAACTTCAATTGTGGGCCACAAATGAAATTTACACATTTTTTTCGTTGTAAAAGTAAATTAAGAAACTCGTATTTGTGTAAAATACTCTACGGCCAATCAATTTCCAAAGGGTTACTTGCTTACTTCTATTAGAATCGCGAAATGATAACATTTCCAATGCATAGCTTTAGGTTTCCGAAATATTTTAAATTTCTTGCCTTTTAATTTTCTATGGTTCCAAGATAAAATTAAGGGTCATAAATATCCCAAAGAAGTAATCCTAGTGTAGGTACTCGTAGTTTTATTAATGAAGAAAATTATAAAATTTAGCATAATCACTATTCCGGTGGAGTATCGTAATGAGACAAAATCTCATTTAAATATTAATGATGGGAAAATGTAAGCGGAATAATTCAACATGCCCTGTAACCAGTAATAACTAACTTACTTTTCTCACAAAAATACCACCCATATAATTAATATCACCAGGAAGAAGCCACTCATTTCAGCCATTTCAAAATTCGCCACAGTTATACTAAGGCTAGTAAATGATATAACAGCAATGTGCTGTAGGAGCTTGGAAGCCCCTACGATATTTTGTTGAAGATACCGTCAACAAATTGAAGAGGTATTTCCGAAATCTGTTCTATATGGGTGCAAAATAAATTGTGCAAAAAATAATTGTAATGAAAAAGAATGAAAAAGTTTAAATCAGAGAACTGTTCTCAAACACCGCCATAATTTCCATAACCGGATGGAACCGGTGATCCTGCTCGTAAATTCGCCATGGCTTGCCTGTGACGTTTCACGATTTAGCACGCGGCAAAAAAAAAATTATTGCACAATAAAGAAGCGGCAGTGCCTATGCCTCTACACACGATAAATGTCGCCTTAGAATGTGTGGGAAAATAGGTATGTATTGCTGGGGAATACGGTGCCGTATTCCAATGTAGAACGTATTAATATCTCACAAAGAAGTGAATTTCCATAAGCATTTCAAGAGAATGTAGTAATAAAGGCGGGACTTAGCTCCGCGCTCCCACATAATTAACAAATCTATTCGCATAAGACGGTGAGCCGCCCAATACTAAAATCCAATTAGACGTATAGTACTAATGCACTATGCTGTAGTGTATGTCACGCCACATTCACAGCAAAAACTAACAAGTTGCTAAAAATTTACTAAAAGTTTACTCGAACATGCTTAGATAGATAATGAGTAATTTCATAGTAAATAATTTTTCTATGGTTAAATTTCGGATCCCTCGACATCCCCTATTCCAAAGCACAGAATTGATCGATGGAATTGCATATTCTAGAACGGGCAGACCAATACATTACAACACAATAACCTCGGAATGGAAAATTTTGACCAACACAAAGCTTTCCTTATACTTCGTATTAATAGGATCTTAGCAATAACAGAATTACAGTAACTGCTAAATAAGACCACAGTATGTGCCTACATTTCCTAATATTATGCAAAAACTGGAAATTCTATTGGCGTAATAAGCTGTGTTTTCATTTCTTTATTACCTTTAAGGCTCACTACTACAGGAATGCAATGAAAGTAAGGCCACTGCAGTCAATAATTTATGTTACAACATAAAGTAGTAATAAAACATTTTTGGAAATAGTTTCTGCGAATGAAACTTTTTCTGTATACAGAGTTTTGGTAACAGAATTGTCGAGTTTTGACGATGCTGATGGTGACATTATTTCCTGCCAAACGTAAAAGTTGCGAGTTGGAAACTATTTAGTGGAAAAATCATGGGAACCGACCGGCTCAATAATCGATACCCAAACGTACCACTCACTTGTCTCAAATTTTCTTTTTTCACCTTCCTGCGCCGGCAATTGAGATTTAAATAAATACAATGAACCCGCCAACATTTAGACGCACAAACAAATTATAATGACAATAGTTTTATTGTTGTAAACGTTTTCGCTAATTCAGTTTTATTTACGAGTATAAGTATGATGGCAGGACTATTTTAATAATACTAGTAAAGTTGGTATTGTGCTCCTGCAAAGGTTTTGCAAAAAATGCATAGCTGACTTGAATGACACACAACCTGTTAATAGGGAAGTTGATATGGAATTAAGGGCAAACGTACACACATGTAGTTCTTTTAAAACTCTGAATTAAAGTAGACGTACAGTAATTGCATTAAAGAAACGACATTCGTGACAGCACCCTCGTAATTACCAGTGACTATCAAAAATTGAAAACATTAACAATTCAAATTAATGATAACTCAGTAATGATACCATAAACTATCCATGTGCAAAACAGCTTTTAACATTAGCGGGAAAACGTTGCTATAAAGCAATCGATAGATTGGCACCAACGGCAACAAGAATAAGGCAAGGCGTCACATTGAAGCTGTTAAAGGGAATGTATTCTTTAACTACAATAATAATAGTAGAATAAAAAACTAAATTTTTTGGTCGAAACTAAATTCAAATATTTGTTTCTTAAGAAAATGAAATCAGCAAAGTACGTATGTTTTTAGAAAGGCTGGTATATTACTGTTTCTTCGCCTTTCTTTAAATATGCCTCTACTATCGAAGAATAAATAAATAAATAAGATATAAAGAAATAAGATTGGCGATCATCATGGCAATTTTTATCTTGGAGACTGCTGCTTTGAAAAATGAATTAAGGCGTCCTCTTGCCACACCACTGGCTCAGGGTTTTCAACCAGGATGTTCTACAGCTTTTTAAAGGGTAACACTAGTAGCAGCATATTCAGTGTTTATTTTACAGCAACGATGCAGTTACTGTCCAAACAAAAGTAAACCGATACATACGAACGACATGTAGACAAAGTATGCAACTTTTCGTCTAACTCGCTGAGAGCAATAGACAATAAAAACCTTGCCTTGGAAGTTAAAAAAAACACAAAATAATTCCCCGACAGTCTCATCAAATTTGAAACTATAGATGTCTTTCCTTTGCATATAAAAGTATACCGGCGTAAAACAGTTGTATACACTTGCACAGTATAAATGAAATGTGCTGGGAATTGAAGGGGGAGTCAGGGCCGCTCACGAAATCTCATTGAGAATTCATTAGCACTGCCCCCGGCTACCCAATGGCGGTCAAATTCTACTGATTATTAATGTGTGAGCAATGTGAGTACAACCCAAGCCCGTAGCCAGGATTTTTTTTTCGGGGGTGGCTGCGGCAACTGGAATCCTATCCAGTGTAAAAAACATTTCTTGAGAATTCAATTGTATCTAGTGTATTCCTTTGAAGTAATGGTGCTGGCTTTGGTGCGAACATTGGCATATAATATTTGTGAAGATATGCGGCCTAAATCATAATCGGCGGAAAAAAATCCACATATAAGTGCTAAACAGTGGGGTTTTGCACCAGAAAAGCTTACAAAGGAATACACATTCATATTGCTACAAACAGGGGGGCCCGGAGGAAAATTTGAAAATATAAGTGCAAAATAGTGAGGTTTTACGCATTTTAACAGCAGTAAAGGATATATCTTACAAAAGAATGCTCAAAAGAATTAATATTGCCTTTAACCCAAAGAGGGGGGCTCGGGGGTCTCCCCCGGGGGGAAAAATCCTCATATAAGTGCTAAACAGTGGGGTTTTACAGCAGCAAAGCTTAGAAAGGAATGTATATTCATTTTGCTACAAACAGGGGGGCTCAGGGGTTTCCCCGGAGGAATTTTTTTTTTAAATTTTCATTTCGGGGAGGGTGAATAAGCCCCCCCCCCCCTTGCCAACGGCCTTGGACTACAACCATGGTTCCTTGGGTGAGTCACGAGGCCGTCCACAGGCCATTTAGGTTAATTATTCCGCAATAGTGTTATTAGCTGCGATATGTAATGATATAGGCCTAAAATAGCTGTGAAAATGAGAGACATTCCCGCGGGACGAATCGAAACAGAAGACTTCGAAGCGACATGTAACAGCAAAACTAGACGGATAACTGTAATGCGAAACGGCCCGAAACTAAACGTAGGTGGGCCCGGCGGCCCGCTCAGTGAAATCTATGCCTAGTCACTGCTGAAAAGTCGGCAAATATTAATAAGAGCCGGGGGAACAGCTGAGCTGGATTTTTCGCGATAGAACAATATACATATCAAGCCTCCACTCACCACATACACATCATAGTCAAGTGTTTAGTTACACAAACAATTATTCACCGGAACACATGCCGTAATAGGCTACACTCAATATCAATTTTCTTTAATTGAAATATGAAAGTCACATTTTTTTGAAAATTAAAAAAAAAAGTTTCATTTTTTAAAATATGGTAAAATATTAAATGTTTATTTTCAAAGGTATTAATTAAATAACGAGCGCTTGCCTTGGGTGGCAGCTTGCCCCTTCGCGCAGGGAATTATGGGGGCTCAAGAGAACACATAGTACAATAGCAACTCAGTGAGAGTGATTTGTATGAAGGCTGGTTGAGAGCACAGGTCTTGTAATTAATGTGTCATTTAATGATGGTGTTAAATAAATAAATAAATAAACATTTTAATAAACGGAAACACTCCAATTTTGACAAAGTTGCTACAAGTGGAATAATAACGGTACAAATGGTATTATAACGCATGTTGTAAGGCTTACCACCTAATGCTATTTACTGATTCATGGAATATACCTATGTTACACTTCTGGTTAAGAATATTACACCTGGTTACCATTATGTTGAGACCAACCATCATAATATATATATACTAACTGTTAGTACAGCTAACAGACTCGTATCCGCACTTGGCCAAGTCACGTTTACAACTTTTGGCTGTTACACTGTGTCAATGCTAAGCTTGTCTGAGCTTCATCATTATAGCTTGTTGCAGGTGTAGGTTGACAATGAGGACGAGCACCAGTTTGCCAATGGAGAAAGTCTTGCGGAAACAACGCCAGTAAAGCCCGAAATTTAATGGCGTCGTTGGCAGGGCAACGTTCAACAGACCACTATATAAGTAGGCCGACGTCCCTTCTATTAACAACCGTAATAGTGGCTAAACACTTTTTACATTTTTCAACGTAAGCCGAGCTACTGTCATACGTATGTACCCAGTATTAAGCTAATTCCCTCTTTGACGAAGCCTAAAACTGGGACTATTCGCCACGGCGTTACATGGGAAAGGAGATGTACCAATTAAGGAATAATTACGCGGTTCCGATAATCAATGCATGCAAATAATTAATTAGGGTGCAAGCTAAACTTTTTATTGCCCTAAAGCCAATATTTTTCAGTTGCTGATAAGTCTCCACAAGAGAAACTAATTTTAAGGTTTTTAAAAAGTTGGAGAGAAAGGGGTGGGGGAGTGCGGCATGGCTAAAAAGATGGTTGTCAATCGAATATTAAACGATTGCGGACAACTTGAATGACCAACTTCCCTATTCACAGTTTTGTGTCAGTTTTATGCGAATTTACGTTGATGTGGATTGGATTTCAATATCAAAGGAGTTTAAAGTCAGACTCAACTTGGCAGTTTTCATCAATATTCAAAGAAAATGGATTACATCTGCCTCAAGAAAGCCGCGTTGGGCACCGTCCAATGCGATTTCAAATTTCTTTTGAATAAATGCAATTATGAAACAAGTTTCAGTCAGAATTACACATTTAGCTGCATGCTTTTCCAAACAATTATCCTCGTAAATCGAATCAGGAAAAGAACTCCGTCTATCCAGAGCTAGGGATGTTCACGAGACTAGGGGATTGTCATGTGCCAGATTACTCAGCGGTATTCGGTATCCCCAAATAATGGCAGGGGATAAACACGGCTGTGAAATAATTAAGTTCCTACCAACTACGTATTTCACGTCCACATTTTCACGAATTTCGTCCGTCTCCCTGCCGTCACCCTCATTCTTTGTTCCACAAGATAAAAAACCATTCATGTCAACAAAAGACATAACAGTAGATATTATGGTATATCGTTTTCAAAAGAGGAAATACATTGTAAATTGCCTTTTGGCTCCCCCGTCTGTACGTTTGGAAAGTCCAGGACACATATAGCATATGTAACCCATTTAGGCTTCTCTTTAATAGAAATATAAACCCTATCGTGTCTTTATGTGTACTACACTATTACCATATTCAAATTAGTGTGTTTTTGTTGATGTCACCAATACTAGCCCATGATATGACATGAGCATATACAAGGATTTACAACTACACCTTCCCCCCTCACAAATTACTTGCAAAGCCATGATATTGTAAATGTTAAACATTAGAAACCTTATCCAATCAGAGAAACGATGATAACGATATTTTCTTGATTAGCAATAAATGGACAGAGCTGAAAGCTATTGGTATTCGTGTGACAGCGGGACCGAGGCGAGGAACACCCCGCGTGAAGCGCAGCGCGGCACCGACTGCCGCCCGCACCCCCAGCCCCAGCCCCCACTGCTCAGCCACCCGACCATCAATATCAAATATTACCCATGCTTGGGGGATAGGGCGAATGGCATACATTTCTGCTAGACTTAACGAAAATAATGAATCTGGTTCCATTTCTGGTTGTGAAAACAATGTTACATTGTCACGTCAGGTTATGGGCAAATAATAGACAGTGAATAAGCATTATTCACGGTCTAATTAATATTGCTTTCCAATTAATACGTAGTATAAGGAAAGCTTTGTGATGGTGGAACTTTTCGAATCCGAGATTTCAACGGAATTACATGTTTTGAGGTCCCAGGAACCCAAAAAACGGAATGTCTGTCTGTTCATCGATTTCCGTGCAAACTACTCGGTCGATTTTGATGAAATTTTGCATGTAGGTTCACAAAAATCATACTTTCGGACTCTTTCTTTATATTGGGCTAACTCAATTTCGGTGGGTTTTATTCTCAAAAAACGCCTAAAAAATTATTTCTAAAAAACGGCTCCAACGATTTTTTTAAATTCACATATATTGTAGTTGTTATTAATGTTAATAAAATGCGGGGGGTCGCTTGCCCCTTGATAGTTTACTTCTGGGGGTGAAAAAATAAATATAACTAAATTTTAATGAAAAATGACTAAAAAATTATTTTTCTGCGTAACCTTGCTATCGATGATTTCTACCTTCAGGCATGTTTTATGTGTTAAATTGAGTAACGAAACGGGACAAGTTGCTTTCCCAAAAACCTATTTGGTTTTGTGTGACATGTGAAATTACTCATTTTCTCCATCTAGTAATTGATAAATTGGAAAGCATGTTCGAGTAAACTCGGACCGGTTCTTTAAATAGGTAATATCGTAGTTTATAGCGATAAGAGCCTAACTCGTGCTCGACTTGCTGCTGATTTGCATTGGAAAATATTGTAGTATTAATTTTATACCTCGTTCTATAGATACGTTAAATAATTCTGGCCTAGTGTATAATACTGACAGTAGGGTTTACTATTAACGGCAAACTTACCGATACGTTTGAAGCTATGATGAGCTGATCAATTTCAAACTTACCTAGAACAATATAAACAATTTATTATTGATTGCACACACGCTTTCATATACCACATTGGACATACCAGCAGCATACGTTTTGCTTTCCAATTTATACGCAGTATTGTCAAAATTTTCGATTCCCAGATTTCAACGGATTTACACGTTTTGAGGCCCCAAGAACTCAAAAAATTAGTTTTTACGAAATGTCTGTCTGTCTATCGATTTGCGGGCAAACTACTCGGTGGATTTGGATGAAATATGTTGGTTCACAAAAATCATTCCTCGGGACCATTTTTTTTTATTTGGGGCTAACTCAATTTTGGGGGATTTTATTTTCAAAAAACTCCAAAAACGTCTACTAAAAAATTATTTCTCGAAAACGGCTCCAACGATTTCTTTTAAATTGACATACATGTATGTATATTGTTGTCGTTATTAATGTTAATAAAATGCGGGGGGTCGCTTGCCCCTTGATAGTTTTCTTCTGGGGGTAAAAAAATAAAAATATCACAATATTCATGAAAAATGACTAAAAAATAATTTTTCTGCGGAACCTTTCAATTGATGGTTTATACCTTCAGGTATGTTTTAGGTGTTAAATTGACTAACAAAACCGAACAGGTCGCTTTCCCAAAAAGGTATTTTTATTTAGTGTAAAAAAAAAAATATTTTTTGAAGAAATTAAATATAAAATTCACGCACCAATACATTGCGTGCCGTGCCATTATTACTGTGTGGTAATTTATTGGTCTTCCCGTTCTATAATATGCAATGTCATCGATTATTTCAGTGCGTCGGAATAGGGGCGGTGGCCAGAGGGGCGTCAGTTGCCCCCCGCCCTGGGGGTACCTAAATTTAACCATAGGGAAATTATATGCTATCAAATAACTAATTATTTCTCTTGCTACTAATTGTTTGAATTGGAAAGCATGGTCGAGTAAACTCGGACTTGTTCTTGTAGATAGGCTACGTGGTGCAGAATACATGAACGGAAGTTTTATTTTTTGAAATGAAGATGATTCTGCATTGCCTAGTCAGAGTAATTAATATTCAGCCACTAATTGTAATTTATAAATGTAAAAAACAAGTCAAATATAACGTATTACATGGTAGGATAGGCATTATAAGTAATTAATTATGTCTAGGTTGTAGGGTGCTAGAGATGCCCACTTAAAACCTAAAATACACGAGATAAACTGTAGTTCAGGCGGCATTAAATATGATATATTATCAATTGTAGCCAGCAGGTCTGGCAGGATTTTTTCGGGGGGAAAGGGGCTGCAATAGACCAACAACAACGCCGAAAATGATGATGAATTAAAAGAAATATTAGACAGCTGAAAGGGTATGTAGTACAAATGGCAATTCCACCACCGTAAGGAAAAAATCAATTTCCTGTCATGTTTTCAAATTAAGAAGTAAAAGTTAGCGAGGGGAAGAGAGGCGGATGAAGCTTGAAAAGTTGCCACAAGTTGCCAAAGAAAAATTGGTAGCATTTATCAGTGGCCCCAGCTCGCAAGCATATTTTAAGAATTAAAAGAGCCTTGTTTAACTTTACAGCGGGCTCGCCAACTATTGATTGCAAAGTATTCTGACTTTGGTAATTTGGAGTCTGTGGGGCATTTAACTTTATGTGGCCGTAACGATATCAACTCGAAACAGTTTCTCAATGTTACGACTTGACTATAAAACCACCTCTTAAAAACTGCCACCTAGTAAGCTTGGGATCGTCATTACGTAATAGGATATAATAATATAGGATAATATAAAGATGCAGCGCAGATCTTGTTGGTTTCAATTAGGCTAACTAACCAAACCATACGTCAAATCAGCTGCTGTATCGCATCGAGGCATTCCCACATAAATAAATTCGCTGACCACGCTGGCAATTCCATCAGCAGCAGCGTCGCTATTACACGCTCAAAGCAGCGACATTGCTCCCATACGATATACAGCCCCCGACCCCCAGGCTCCGAGTCATTTTGAAAGAAATGAGAAAGCAACCGTTTCCTTTTTTAATATCTTTTCGTTTGCTAGGTCAAAGGCTTTGCCGTAAATTTATGAAAGTTCTGCTGACGTTTTAGATAACAAATGTACGGTAGTATTCCAGTGATAGCGGAACCGGAGACTGCATGTACGCGTAATATTTGGGGCTGGCAATTTATTGGATAATTAAGTGGTGATGCCTGGAGGGAAACAAAGTGTGGGCGGGCAACGATAAACTCCCAAATAATTTTCGCATTAACTCTACGTCAGCCCACATCATGTGCATGACTCAGTAGCTGTTTCATTTGCACTCTAAAAACTAGAGTAACTCTGCGTGTTATCCGTAATTTTAGATATATGCAGCTGTCAATAGTAGCGTGTCAGGTATTGCGTTTGATTTGTGTTTAATCATCAACGAATGTACCTTGACACAATTTCAATATATGAATACAAAATGACATTATGACTCCAAAGTTACTTGAAGGAAATTATAAAATGAAATGAATTCGATGATGTCATAAAGCCTCATTTTGTGAAACAAGAATGAACGCAGACTTGGGCGCTTGCTCGCTAGTTGTCCGCAAGTTGAATGCCAGAGCTGCACATAGCCTATGGGCACCCACTAACCCCACTTATTGCATTAGTCAATGAGGCAAGAGCAAACACGTCAGTGTTTCACAATAAAACCAGCAGTGTTAATAAATCATGTGCAGTGCCTGTTGCAGTTGCGGGAGACCTCAAGCACCTCCTCTAACCAGCTCAGGCTGAAATGTCTCTATTTGAATGGCTCGGGGATGTGCCCATAGTTCTATTTTGAATAATTTACTATAACTTATTACCTAGTCCAACTGCGAATGGAATGCAATTAAAATGGAGACGACAGGCTGAATAGAACATATCTGCACAGGACATGAAATGTAGTTTTTCTAAGGTCAGTCATTTTAGTGAGGAGCTTTCTCTTCCAGCGGGAAACTATGAGACCGAGATGCTGGCAGCGGCCAAACCCAACTCCACGACACTCTAAGAGCATGCAGTCCTAGGCCTTCCTAGTCCTAGTTGAGTGTAAGAGAGGGCTTAATACTCTTAACTCTAGGTTGGCTTAGTACTATCGAATTTAGTACATAATAGTCTCCTTATTAACTTATTAAAACTTACTGTCACTCATTGTGAATAAAATTAACTTTGCAAAGTATACGTAAAACTATAGGCCTACATAGCATTTCTTTTTAAATTACAAGAGTGTTCTCAGGATAACACAAATATACAGTACGCAATTCACAAGTATGTAACATCATTCCAGCGTATGAATTCAACACGGTAAATTTTACAAAGCACAGAAAGCAGTGTAAAGTAATGTAGGAGAGCGTCGGGGTGTAATCGACAACAGCTCTGTACTCGGGCTGCCCACCGAGTACACACGGGAACCATGTAACCTCAATTACACCAAAACCAACTGCTTCCTTGAGTTTGTTTGTCCTAACTTGAATTGAACTGGGCCGTTAGTCAGCAATCGTTGTAAAATCCAGTTTTTCTACTTGCCAATGATTCCTAACGCAAAATTATAGTTTTAATGGACAACATGATAAGGGCGTGCGTGCCGGGCGGGCATAGCTGCGACTTAACCATGTAATCGGATAATAGCACTCAGCCACCAGCCAACACGCATCCAATGCAATCCCATCTCCCCTTCCACTGCAATTTTCTCCACCAAAATACAGCAATGAACAATGGTGGGTAGAGAACTAAAGAATTAAATTCTTTCAAATTAAGTTGGTCCAATAAATATGGGTCCAAGAGACAATCGAGTGTACCTACAAGTGTTATACCGAAATTCAAATCGTATGCGTTAACATTAACATGCCAAAGAATTCATTATTTCCTCATTCTTTGTAGAAAAGTTCCGTATTTAAAAAGTCCCTAAAAACCACCTAAAGAAATTAACCCCTTAAAAAACTAGCAACTCACTTCCCCCTACACCTTGGGGGAAACCCCTAAATTGGAACCCCTGTCTAGAGGAAATACCTACTACAGGGCTCTGCAACCACTCAACCAGTTAACAGCTAAATGCTAAATGATAATAATTTTTTTATTGTTTCTAGAGAGCCACAAAAACTTTTGTTAAACAGCCTGCGTACGAAACACCGTATATTACGGCTTGCAACACAAGTAGAGATTTACAGCCTTAATTTAATATTTTTGCAAGTTGGCAAATGACGCATGAACAAGAAACAATAAGCGCTATTTCTTTAAAATAAATATTTTAAAGTATTTTAATTTTAAAGATTCAAATATTTATTATGTTTTCCACAATTCCCGTTTCTGAATAAGTAATATAAATTAAAAATTGTGGATGCTTTCGGGAGAAAATTTATAAAATAAATGTATAAAACAGCAGGATTTTAAAAGTTTCTAAAGCCATCAATGCCACAACGTCGCGATTTGGGGGAAGGCGCTAAAGGATATACTACGTAGTAATGGATTCTATTTATGGGTGGTTTTGATAGAAAAAAAACCTTTTTAATATTTCTGCCTGTAACTTTGCATCGAAAGAGCGGCAGGCTGCCGACCCTTGGCCAGCGCATTTCTCAGGAAAAGGAAAACACATGGGTTATGCTATAATTTCTACAGTTAATTATCTTTGTAAAACGTGACCGCTGTGTATTTATTTTCTGCAGTTGGAAAACATAAAGGTAAGCCCGCTCCAGCCAACATCATCTCGCCTTCATCAAGTTCTCAGAATGGCACTTATTTAAATGTGAATTTAAGCAGTATGCTAATCAACACACCAAAAAAGTACAATTGCACTACCAAGTTAAACAGTTTCTCATCAGCCAAACTTTGTAGTTATCTTATTCAAACTTAAAAGAACCATAAACTGCAAGTGCCCGTTTGTCATGATGAACTCAATTGCAAATGAAATCAGTCAAGAGGAAATCACCAGCAACTACTTAATAAAATGCAAACAAAAATTACCATTTTGCACTGCTAGTTGAAAACTTGTCCATTGCTTTCGACTGACAATAAGTTTTATCATTTCGCTGGAGCGGTAACTCAATTCAAATTGTCGGCTACGGCACACGTGAGGGTCATAATTATGTTCATTGTAAAGTTGGGCAGATGTCGGTAATAAAACTGATAATTTGTTTAAAGCGGTGGGAAATGCGTAGAAAATACGAAATAATCGGTCTTCGATAAAAGTACAAGACGTAAATAAAGCAACTCACAACTAATAGTGAAAGCTTGCAAACATACAAATTGCGGATATAAATCAAATTGGTGGAGCTGTCGTCTCGAGTGTTCACTTGTACAGCATGGCGTCAAGGGGAAAACAAAAATACCGTAAAAACCCGCAGCCTGTTTTTGTTTGAGAGTTTGCCAGGTTTGCTGGTTCTCCCAAGCGTTGGCGAAACCCGCAGTATTAAATGCAGCCTTATCAGCAGTGCAAACATGCTCACACTAAAACATTAAATCTATCGATTTGTCATTATGTAAGCAAACATCCCTCACATACACTATAAACTAGCAATGAGATTTCAACCCGCTTCTCGGTCTCGCAGTCTCGGACTCAACACCTGCAACCATCAACAACCTGCCCGGGGAAGTGGCGCTGGCCTCCTTCAGGATGGCCAGTGTTCGCTGGAAGAAGGCACAGCAGACCACCAGGCCCAACGATGACGACGAGCATTCCGGATCACGGATGTGCTGGAAGACACGGCGTCATATGGCTGAGCAGACAAAGGAACGGCGTAACAAGTATGTAATATTGATTCCAGTAAATGAAAAGGAACTACACTACAAGTTCAAATGCATAAATTACATCAATAAAAAGTCACTGATATACAAGCTTAGAGCATTCCCTCCGTTCATTTCGTTCTGCAAATTTCGTGGCCTACAGGCCCACTTGTATAAAGAAAAGTTGTAAGATGTTTAATTTGCTTGTGTTTATGGAGAGGTTCGTTCATCCCTTTTATTTCTGATAGAAAAATTATAAAATGTTGGAAAGGTAAGCAAATCAGATCAAAAAAAATCTCTCCTTAATTAGCTAACTTCTCCGGAACTTGACTGGCCAACCAGGCACAGGGTAGCCCAGTTTTTGAACATTATTACTTTTCCGTAACATGCTCTATAATACCTCGGCTGATATTTTCAATGGGATATTATCAACTATATAATTACAAAGGCTTTAACGGCCACAGTAGTTACGTGACGAAGCAGTAGAATCCGGGATGATAGGCCGTGATTGTTCAGGAAGCGTACTTAGAAACGTTTCGTCAACATATGCGGCCGACATCTTCAGTGGAACTGCGTAGACTTATAGGATTGTATCTCGGATGTGCACTGGTATTTATACAAAGCTTTGGGGTGGTGGGGGGTGAAGGCGCAGTCTTCCTGACACCTGATTGGCTCCCGGCTACCTCAACCGGATTTCTTGATAATGACGTCATTTTCTTTGTTCTTGTCTTGTTTAAGACTGGATACCATATTCTGCTGATTTTTAGTCCTTCATACAATACAATACAATATATATTTCAGTAAAATTATACAATACAAGTAATGTATAAGATAAAATCGTCAGAATATCGTCAAAAACAGGTAGTTCTGTCATTGTGATTGTGCTAGTGCCTCAGTGACAGTGTAGAAAGCTTTCTCTAAGAGATGGTTTCTAAGGAATTTAGGGAAGTAAGAAGCATTTCTCACCGCTCCCAGTTCAATCGGGAGTTTTCTAAGGTAGGCGAAACCTTGTAGTATAGGATCCAGTCGCTCACACTTGGCTGTGCTTGGCGCTGGCCTTACAAGGTCTCCCCGTTGCCTCGTGTTGTAGGTGTGAGTGTCCCCGTTTTGTTTAATTGTCCCCCACAACACCTCAGGCTGTAAGATATGTAAAATGCATCTAAATATGTACAGACTTGGGGCTGTCATGATTTTTAATGATTTGAAGGGAGAGCGACAGCTGTCACGAGGTCCCAGTCTTAGCATGTAGCGCACTCCCCTCTTTTGGAGCCTGAGTACAGGGTCCATGTTCCCTACGGAAGTCCCTCCCCAGGCCAATATGCCGTAGTTTATATGGCTCATTACAAGCGAGTGGTGCGCCTGGAGAGTTACCTCCTGAGGACACACAGAGCTAAGGCGCCTGACTACAAAGAGGCCACTATTTAGTTTTTTTAATAGCTCAGCCACGTGTTTGTTCCAGTTTAAGTCCTTGTCAACTTGCATTCCTAAGAATCTGACGCTGTCGGTTGCTGTTACTGGTTGTCCTGCTATGCGTGGGTATGTGTCAAGCTCAGGTTGGGAGTTAGAGAACACTGTTAGTTGCGTTTTTGTTTCGTTTAGCAAGAGGCCATGTGTGGCAAATTCGAGTCTTATGTCATCCAGCTTTTTAGTGCACTTTATCGCAGTCTGTCTGATCTTCCACTTCTGGATTTTGCTCTTGGATTTCTACGTATTGTTTTCGGTCAGATAGGAAGCTTGCGATCCAGTTTAATGCCATGGGGCCATGGCCCCAGGGCCCCCACAAAAAGCCACAAAATACAAAAGTAGATATGCGTAGATTAGAAGACCAAAACAACCAGTAAGGCAAATACATCTTCCCATAACTGACCAGTTTATGCTGTCACTGGATAGAAGAATTTCAGCTTATTACGAAATCGATGAGAAATCTGGTTTTTTGAAATGTTTACAAAATATAAGCCCTGGCCCCGAGAATTTAAAGACTAAGGCAGTGAAATTTGTCAATTGTTACTCGGATGACCTGGACGGAAACCTACAATAATTTGAGTTATTACAATTTCGTGAGTTTGTGAAACTCTGTGACAGATGAGGATCGATAATAAAAATAAGATAATCGAAAAAATAATATAAGTTTTGAAAGGTTCATCTACAACCTAATTTTTGAAAAATGAGTTGCTGATAGTTTTCCGAATGTTAAAAAAAGTAGTTTTTAAACTGTACCTAGTTATATAATGAGTGTCAACGTAAGTAGCGAGCGATCATTTTCCGCACTGAAGCATATAAAAAATATAAAATTCACATCGCACCAGTACTACAGGGCTTATTAGGCTGCAGCCCCCCCCCCCCCGAAATAAAATGTTGAGAATTTAATGAATATGTCTTCCTCAGTAAATAATAAACTTTACTGCTGTTAAAATCGTAAAGCTCCACCATTTTAGGCCTATTTTTTCAAAACATTTCCTCCGGGGGAGACCCCCGGGCCCCCCTGTTTGCAGCTATATGTATATTCATTTCTTTGTAAGCTTTCCTGATGTAAAACTCCAATAATTTGGACATAAAATTTGGCTAAATATGTTATTTTTATGAATAAGCATTTCTTTGTGAGCCTTATAAATTATATACTTTACTGCTGTTAAAATGCTTAAAACCCCCACTATTTTGCACTTATATTTTCCAATTTTCCCCCCGGGGGGGGGACCCCCGGGCCCCCTTCTTCGGGTTAAATACAATATTATTTCTACACAATCTCAGCCGTTGTATTGATAACATTACGAATCAGTCCGCACGTTTGCTACATTTTATAAGCCTGTGTTATAAGAAAAATCGGCCAATAAATTGACGTTTGATCAGGTATCAGATATACTCGTGAACGAGTAACACCATAACCTCTAAAGAATACACTAGATACAATTGAATTCTCATGAAAAAAGTACACTAGATAGGATTATGGTCGCCACAGCCCCCCCCCCCCCGAAAAAAATCCTGTCTATGAGCTTCTCTGGCATCCTGATTCCTTTGTCTCCATGTTATAAATTAAATTGGTAGTGGAATATTCGTTTAAGGGTATAAGACTTTTCTGCCCGATAAAGGGCCCCCACACAATTCCACCCCAGGGCCCCTACAAGGCCAAACCCGGCACTGCCAGTAGTAGTTTATGCTGTACGCAGTCGAATGCGGCTGTGAGATCTAGATAAGCGCCTTTACGTGGAGCTGACTCAATATTTTTTTTTGTTTTCAGCCATTCTCGCCGCCTGTAGATACTTTTGGTATTGCTTGTGCTTCTGGACAAGCTTCACTCTTACCAAGTCGGACTTCTGGGAATTGTATATATCTGTTAGAGCTTTGATTTCTTCTCTTAATCGCATTACCTCAGGCGTAATTTAAAATGTTTTTCTCTTTTCCGATAGTCTTACTTTCATCTTTGGGAATGCTACGTTGAATGACGCTTGAATTAGTCACTAAATTCATCAATGTTGGAATGTTGGTATAATTTGTTCCAATCAATTTTTTGTGCAAAGGATGTGAAGAACTCATCAGTACACATCATACAAAAAAGCCCAATCAGTTGCTGAGATACAATCATAGAAGTGTACGCATCAGAAGTACGCTATCACAACGACGAAGGTCCCCGGATTCTACTGCTTCGGCACAATTATGAGCCGTGTTGCCGCATATCTGGTAGGTACGGGTCCTGATTAATACAAAACTATCTACTTTTCCGTTATCTAGTGCCGTCAGTTAAGCAATGTCCATAAATTTTCGTCGAGTTGAGACCGAGTTTTCAATCGCGATATGATTTCCCGAGTGCCAGCATATCCAGAGTTTACATCCTGAAACCCCACATATCTCATTTCAATTCTTCTCAGTTGAGCACATGCAGTTCCCGTAGAAATACAATAGAATCAGAAAATAAAGAGCGTACATTTGCTCGAGTGTTTTTAGAGCAGACAAACCAAAAGATGCCATTTGACTGCAACTTACTCTGCAAGCATACCAGGAATTTCAACACGGAATGAAATACACAACAGATACATAGTACACAACCACAGGCTGAACTACGAGTACTCTAACCGCTGCCATTTAACACCATTTAATCTAATTGCATGAAGAAATCCACCCACCAAAATAAATAAATAATTAAACACCATTTTTTCCACAGTGAGCGGAGTGACCTCTCTCACACTGAAAGCGGTAGTCACAAGACCAACTGCTTTACGTAATCTCCAAAACATGACCAGAGAGTGATATGAAATGAAATGTGATATGACAATTTCCAGGTCAATGCTTTGTTAAGCTATCCCCCCAGTTGGCCATCAACAAGCTAAAGGCCGCATTGTAAGAGGCCTCGTCTTCAAACTTGTTAAGTTGGTTTTCCACTTGTTGAACAATTCGCTTGATACAGGCGTGATCAATGGCTTCTCCGACACGTCCTTTGATTTATTGTTGTAAACACAAGACAAAACGCTTGCTTCCCATAAATATGGTAAGCTCATGAAACCATTTATGTGGAAACGTAAACGCTGACGTGGAGGGAGAGAAGTCAAGTGACATACACAGCGCCGTGTCAGCTGCTAATTTATCTTACAAAGCTATTAATCTGCATTTCAAAATAATTTGTAGGTGGTAGTGGTATGACAACACTATCAAGCGCAGTCGTGTTTAAAAATATCTTATTTGTACCGAAAAATCAACTCAGCAGGTAAAATCATTGCAACACTCATGTGATGCCTCAAAATATATTGGTTGGTACGTAGAAGGTAGTTAGTCTTTACGTGATAATGACTGTATTCCATTCACATTGGACATAGGGTAACATTCAACACCTGCAAGTCCATTACAGGGCAGGGAAGGTGACCATTAGCCACATTCGGTGGCATGACTGCGCCCACAGCTCATGTGACCATTAACGGGTTACTTACCAAAATTATACTACATTCATATTTAATTAACGATTTCACCGAACAACTTTTCAAAATTTAATAATAGAAAAAGGTGCCTATAAATTTATAAGGTTGCCATTTGGTACGGACAGTCCCTATTTTCGGGTCTCTGTCCGTGTCCGTAATATACAAAGCCAAAAAACGAGAAATGTTAGTATTTTTACAAAAACTCTGTATTAACACTGTGCCGGCCGGAGAATCTGACATAGGTTAACGGCCGCCAGTAGTAAAAGAAATGCCATTCTTTACACATTGTATCATTGGCGTAAATAGGGGGTCCTGGGGGGGGGGGCTTAGCCCCCCCAAGTCCACCAGTAGCCCCCCCCAGGATTTTTGGTGACAAAGACGTTTTGGAGGCTAAAGGCATATTATCCACAATAATGAAAGGAAAACTAATTCTTAGTATGCATATTTTACATGAAAAAATATCAACATATTGACCAAGTACTTTCACAAAAAATATATTACTCAAAATGTTTAAAACCCCATTACTTCAGAGCTATTTTTTCCAATTTTTTCCCCGGGGGAGACCCCCGGGCCCCCCCTCAATGGTACGTTTAATCGTCGTTATAATATCTCAATTGTACTTCCAGCAAACATTGGCGTAAATAGGGGGGTTCTGGCCCACCCTCCAGGATTTCTGGTGACAAAGACGGTATGGAGGCGAAAGGCATAGTATCCACAATAACGAAAGGGAAATTAATTCTTGGTATGCTTATTTCACATGAAAGACATCATGAAAAACATCAACATATTGAACAAGTACTTTCACAGAAATATATACTCAAAATGCTTACAACCCCAATATTTCAGACTTATTTTTTCAAAATTTCTCTTCGGGGGAGACCTCAGTGGTAGGTTTATTCGTCTGTAAAATCTCAACTGTACTGCTTGCAAAATGCGTCAAACCTCCTTAATTTGGGCCTATTCATCAATTTTTTCTCCGGGGGAGACCCCCGGGACCCCCTTTCTCCAGGTTAAATTATTCGTATTCGTTCTTCGGGAGGGGGGGGGGGACCCCGAGCTCCCCTTTATCCAGGGAATAATGTGCGTAAAACCTCAATAATTTGGGCCCATTTATCGATTTCAAGGTCTTGGGGTCCTAAAGCCCCCCCCCCCAGAAATTTTGGGAATATACGCCAATGCATTGTATACAGTGAAATACTACCTGAAACTAAACAATCCCCCAGAACTGGCTGTTGATATAGCAATGACGCAATACATTCTCCCATAGGGGTCCAATGAACACTGCGTCCGGCAACGTATGCCCATACGGTTTCCGGACAAACTGCCGGCTAAATGCAAAAAAAATTTTCCATGGGTTTAAAATATGTAGGGCCTACATAGTTAGGAAAGGTCATGAAAGGCCTATTTTCGCTGAAAATCAGCACATTTGGGCGCACCTCCTAACGTTTCCTCCCCCCAAGTCGAACCCTTTGCCCTATCACAACAAATATAGCATGGCCTGTGTGGAGATTTCTCTTGAACTGACTCTAAAATCTCCTCAAGCATCCGACTAGCTACGGGTAGGTCATTCTGCTAATTAATAAGAAATATCGTAGGTAAACATGGTTGTACATTATATTATTCACATATAGCGGACTTACTCTATAAGTGGGATATCACGCACTTGTGCCAGTTTGGTAACTCGGCTGGATTGACAGTGTAGAGGTCCCTGGTAACCGTCGAAAGGGGCGCGAGGGGCAATGGCCCGATGCGCTCAGCTCTGAGTACTGGATCAGCATGATTGGGGGGGGAGCCCTCGCTCACCACCCCATTACGACGTTTACATGCAGTTCATTATTGGAGTTCACTCACACTTATTTCAGATAATCACTTTATACACTTTCACAATTTGGAGTAGGCTACTTCTAAATAAGTGACTTTGGCGAGTCAAGAATCAAATACATAATATGTCAAAAATAAAAGAACGTTTACGGTAAAAGTTGGATGAGACTGGACGCAGTAACTGTCAGTCGCTGCCTTTTTATCACCTCCGGATGACCGTTAGAGATTAATCAGACTGTACACCGTAAGAAGCCGGTCTCGCCCATGTATAAGCATAAGCGGCCTAGACATCTACGGTACACAGCCTGAAGTTCTACATGCATCAACCGACACCCGAAGTGATGCGACAAAATGCACAAGCCAGATCATGTTTGCAGACCTTGCCAAGGTTTGCAAACCGACCCGGAAAAAACCTACTGTGACAGATACTGACGTCACACCTGAAAGAGGATGAATAGACAAAGACATGGGTATAATTTAAATTGAGATAGGCCTTCTACATCTGCGTCATCCATGAGTATAGAAATCAGGATGGCGCGTAACCAAGATAATAATAATAATAATAATCTTTATTTTTCTTTAAGTACAACAGTTACAATTTAATTACATTTGGAAGGGGAGCCCAAAGGACAAGTCCCGTGCTGGGCCCCCCTTTTACAAAAGTTAAAGTGAAATATAATAAATTTACAATTTATAATCGTTACTATTAGATTTAGTGAAAAGAAAGAAATAAATAAAATAAAAAAGGAATCAATCAAGATAATAATATAGCAAACAATAATAAAATGCAAACAAAGAGTAATATGAGGTATAGTGTGAATATTTTACAATAAATATTATATATGTACTGTACACACATCCACTAATATACATACATATATATATATACTTTTACGTATCCATACGTATACATACAGTATATAAACGGTATGTATATTGAATACGGCAGGTAGATTTAAAGTTGTGGAGGTATGTCATTACTGAATCGCCACTCAGCTAATCCTGTGTTCGGGTCCGTATTAACTATTAAATTTGTAAATTGGTGTAGAGATATCTCGTTACTTCACGTTCAAATTTTTTTATGTAACAGACTATTTTGATATTTTGAGGTATTCTGTTGTAAATTTTAACGGATGTAAAAAGGTGCGAGTGCTGAAAAAGTGATGTCCTGTGTTCTGGAATTTGGAGGGTGCGACCTGTGCCAAGCCTTGTTCCCATGTTATGGTTAGTTAGTAGTTCTGTAGCGTTGGTATTGCTTTCCAATTTATACGTAGTATAAGGAAAGCTTTGTGACGGTCGAAATTTTCGATTCCGAGATTTCAACGGATATACACGTTTTAAGGTCCCAGGAACCCAAAAAAGTGGTTTTTACGAAATGTCTGTCTGTCTGTCAGTCTGTTCGTCGATTTCCGGGCAAACTACTCAGTCGATTTTGATGAAATTCGGCACGTAGGTTCACAAAAATCATACCTTGGGACCATTTTTTTTATTTTGGGCTAACTCAATTTGGGGGGGGGGTTTATTCTCAAAAAACTCCAAAAAAACGTCTAAAAAAATTATTTCTCAAAAACGGCTCCAACGATTTCCTTTAAATTCTCATATATATATATATATATATATATAAAATAATTTTTCTGCGAAACCTTTCTATCGATGATTTCTACCTTCAGGCATGTTTTAGGCGTTAAATTGAGTAACGAAACGGTTGCTTTCCCAAAAAAATATTTGGTTTTGCACAAAAAATTATTTTATGAAAAAATGATAGAAAATTCGCGTTCAAATGCATTGCGTGCCCTGCAAATAATGCTGTGTGGTAATTAATGTAATTAATCTGACCTATCTAGAATGTACCTCACTTCCAGTGACGTCAGGTGGACAACCCCCCCCCCCCCCCCCGAGATATCGGAAATTTAACCACTGGAAAATTATTTACCATGAAATTACTCATATTCTCTATCTACTAATGTTGATAAATTGGAAAGCATGTTCGAGTAAACTCGGACCGGTTCTTTTATTTTGTAGCAATCTTTACAGCCCTTAAGTTCACAGTCATTCGTGTGTAGTATTAGTTGTGAATTGTTCGGCTGTCCTGCTATGGTATTGCTGAAGGTCATGTACTCTGTTTTCGATATGTTAAGTGTTAGTAAGTTTGTGTCACGCCAAGATTTTACTTTTACCATTGCTTTTGTAGCTTTACCGTATGTCTCGTCCCATGTTTGTCCCGTAAAGTATATTGCTGTGTCATCTGCAAAACCCACCACGACACCATCTAGGTCTAATTGTAGCAGTTGGTTTATGTAAATTAGAAAACATAATGGGCCCAGAACGGTTCCCTGGGGGATTCCGTACGTTACCGTGGTAGGGTTGCTTAGTATAGAGTTCCTTTCCAGTTGTGTGAGCGTCTGTTTGAGTCGTACTTGTTGTAGTCTGTTGTGTAGGTACGAAGTCATTAGTTGATGAGCGTGCCCTCTTATCCCAACCTCTTCGAGTTTGCCTAGTAATTTTTTGTGCGAGACTGTGTCGAATGCTTTTTTTAAGTCCAGGAAGATGCATAGGGGATGTTGTCCTTTGTCTAGGTCAGAATAGAGTAGTCCAGCAAGATTAGTTATTGCGTCCTGAGTGCTCCGTCCGTCCCTAAAACCGTACTGTCCGTCAGATAAGATGTTTGTATTTTGGAGAAAATTCATTATTCTGTGCTTCAAAGTCTTTTCGATTATTTTCGCCAAATTTGAGACTAACGAGATTGGTGGGTAGTTAGTCATGTCCGTTTTGTCTCCGTTTTTGAATATAGGAATAACAGTTGCACGCTTACAAGATTCCGGGAAAGTAGCAGATACCATAGTGAGGTCAGTTATGTATGCAATTGGTTTAAATAGGTGCATTCGCTGTGTCTTTAGAACTGTATTTGGTATTCCATCTGGTCCAGGGGATGAGTTTGTCCTGAGTTCGCGCAAGTATTTTCCTATCTCAGTTTCATCAGTCGGTGTAAGAAACAGTGTTTGAATTGTACGACTGTTGTGACTGTTTAGAGTAACTCTATGATTTGTAGTGTCAGGCAGTTTTGCAGCCAGCTCCTCTCCTACCCTAGAAAAATACAAGTTGAAAGAGTCAGCCATCTCCTTACCCTTGTTATCAGCCATGGTAATAGTAGTATTGTGACATGTTTTTATTTCTGTTATATCGCTGTGCGCCCTTTCTGTGCCTGTTGCTTCGTTAATGAGTTTCCAAATGTTGCGTAGCTTAAACTTATTTTCCTGGATTTTATTTTTGTAATAGTCGTTTTTTGTTACCTTAATTACTTGTTACAGACTATTTCGGTACGAGTTGTAGCTTGCCCGGAGTGCCTCGTTTTGTGTGTTTTTTGCCAGCTTTCGTTTTAATTGGTCTTTCTTTCTGATAGATCGTAGTAGGCCACTGGTAATTTAAGGCTTTAGTTTTGTTGTTTTATTAGGGCATGGAGTGTTTTTTTAAACATATTTATGTGTTCAGTAAGTATTTGGATGAAGTTTTTTGTGCATTTATTGATGTCACGTTCGTTAATTACTGTATCCCATGTTTCGTGTATTAATCTCATGCAAAGCTGTGGTTGGTCTATGACCACTCGATTATTCTTTATTGACTGTCCAGTGTTCGTGTTTTTATGACTATGTTTTATTGTGATGGCTGTTATGCAGTGGTCTGTTATGCTAGTACGTAGTATGTGGCCATCTGCTCCCTCAGGATATGAGGTGAAAATGTGGTCTACGCATGAGCTTTTAGTTGTGATTGATTCACTTGTGTAATTATTGATTGCTGAGAATAGGCCCATTGAGGCTAGGATATCTAAATAGTTTGCTGTGTCTGTAGTCTGGTTATCCTGTAATATGTCGATATTTATGTAACCCATCAGTGTAAAATTGTCATGCGTAACTAAGGTTCGTAACCAAAATGCGTAACCAAGATGGCGCGTAACAATATTTTTCTCCCTACGCCGATAAAGAAGTTTCACTTCAAAAATGCTCTCGTCACAAAAATACGATTGGCATTGTGATTGATTGAATTAGCCTACAATACATTATTTCTTTTATTTATGCTTAATTTAAGAGAAACGAAACATCCCCTCAAAATTAATTTTACACTATATAGCATGCATCTTACTAAGGCACTATACACCCGGGTATTGTCATCCGCCATGCTGTATCCCATATTTCTTATATGGTAAGTATTGTAAGAAAAGTAAAAGATTGAAAAAAACTAATACACGTTTTAGTAATTTTTTATTAAACACTTCCCTAATTGTAAGCACGTTTTTTAAATAATAATAAATAAACAACGATAAATTTCTAAAAATAAATAGGTAAACACCCAATGCTTGGCTTATACACCAGACTTATAATCGATACAATATGGCGGACATAGAGCCCTACATCTTACGAAAGATTAATTGTACACTGGAGAGAATGAGTTTTTGAAAAACAAATTTACACTAGATAGAATGAACTTTTGCATAATGTCCGTATTTGTGCTTACAAAATTATGGCAAACCAACATATATAAGGACAAGGTATAAAAAGGCCTATTTCATCATATCATTTTATACACAAAACAAGAAAAGTGTAAGGACTTCCACCTGTCTTCTCTCCTTCCTAAAATTATACGCTCCTTTCCATTGAATATCTCCATCATTCACACTTTTTAAATATTGTCTATTCAAACAATATCTAGACCTACGTCTCAGTCTTAAAAGAAATCTGTAAAGTGTAATTTGAAATGAATCAGAACAAAGTCGAGTCGCCGGAGTTGTGAGCGTTGTCGCTGTGCGGACATCTATCTCCGGTCGGCCATAAGCCAAACATGGGTCTCCGACAGTAGAGCCATTCGTCTCTATTCCGTCTGTTTATCGGGACGCCCCCCCCCCCTCCTTAACTCATTCTCATTCTCGAACCCTTCCTTTCCCAAATACAAATCGATGGTGACGCACAACCATTCAAAGGCACACTGCATCCAATATAGAGAAGAGAAGAAAATAATAATAATTGGGTAAAGACCCGCACCCGCCGTATATTTACCGCAGAATGTAGCCACTGTGCAGCTAGTCTCGGTGAGATTAATATTTCGACTTTCGCCATGACCAAAAGGTACAGAGATTATTAGTTAACTTTTACGTATTAAAAATTAGGAAAGTATGTTTTCGACAATTGAACAGAAGTTTCTGGTGGACTTCTCGAATTATTTTTCCAACATTAAATTAATGAATATCTATAGATAGAATTCAAAAAATGATCTGTTTTAAAGCACAAATCCAGTCAGGTTTTTAAAAGAAGGCATAAAAAACGCTAAAAGTTGAGCAGACGAACATGGCTGGCGGTTTGACAGTGCGCAACAGCGTGCGCGGGTTTCAGTCCCAATCGTGAGGCAAGCACCCGCATTTGCAAGCGTTTAGGAGAAGGTCTTGATCATTAGTCCCGGTGATATTTTCGTATTCCTTTATGGCTGATCCAATCGGCAAATGTCTTAGCTAGTGGTAGAGTAAGTTTAATTAATGGCTAAGAGATCAATTTAATTTGTTTAAGGTGAGTTTGTCTGAAAAGTGCGGGACTTTGCCCGATTGCCCCACCCCCCACCAACCTATTATTTTGTTAGTATTGTTGGTGTACTGTATCATAGCCGAGCTCAGTCCGGCCCCCTATGGCTACGGCCTTGGATATCTCTTATCCGAAAGCACGGAATTGATCGATGGGATTGCATATTCTGGAACGAACAGACCAACACATTGTAACAGTAGTAACAATGACGCATGGCACGTAATGTATTGGAGCATGAATTTTCCATAATTTCCTCAAAAATAATCTTTTTGCACAAACCAAATATTTATTCGGAAAGCAACCTGTTTGGTTTTGTTACTCAATTTAAGACCTAAACCATACCTGAAGGTTGATATCATCATTAGAAAGGTTCCACAGAAAAATTACATTTTAGTCATTTTTCATAATAATGAGTTACCTAGGTATATTTATTTTTTTACCCCCAGAAGCAAACTATGAAGGGGCAAGCGACCCACCGTATTTTGTTAACATTAGTAATGACTACAATATATGTGAATTTAAATGAAATAATTGGAGCCGTTTTTTAGAAATAATTTTTTTGGCCATTTCTTTGAAGAGTTTTGAGAATAAAACCCCCCAAAATTAAGTTAGCCGCAAAAAAAAAAAAATGTTCCGAGGTATGATTTTCGTGGCCCTACATGCTTAATTTCATCCAAATCCACCGAGTAGTTTGACCGCAAATCGATGAACAGACGACAGAGAGAGCGACAGACAGACTTTTCGTAAAAACCACATTTTTGGGTTCCTGGGACCTGGAAACTTGTAAATCCGTTGAAATCTCGGAGACGAAAATTTTGACCATCACAAAACTTTCCTTATACTAGTACTGCGTATAAATTGGAAAGCAAAAAATTGGGATGGACTTGGCAATATGATGAGGCAAATGAATAAATGACCTTTTTAGGACCATTAAACCTTCATTAGAAACTTTTACCGGTTTCAATGTTAGGGCATCATCAGGTTACGGATCAAAACACACTAAAAGCAAGGCAAAAGCAAAACTGATAGAATGGCTGCACACATCATTTGAAATTTGCTGATTTTGAATGATGATTTCGTTGCTTTAGGTAGTCAAGCAGTTTGCTTTGATTAGACAGTAGCGAAGGTACAAATGTAAACAACCAGTACGAGTGAAGCCATTCTAATTTACCAACTAGCAGAGGTATCGTAACAGATACTTATGAGTAATGGCAAAATCACCAAAATCCATCGAGTAGATCGCCCACATACAGACAGACATGTTGTAAAAATCAATTTTTTGTGGTTTCTGGGACTTCAAAACTTGTAAATACATTAAAATCTCGAAAAACAAAATTTCGACCTTGACAAAGCTTTCCTTATAATTATTATTACGAATAAATAGGAAAGCAAAAATGAAAAAATCACAGAATTAATGTTAAGAGATGAAAAGTCTTAGAAGTGAGGGTAACCAGTGCATTAGCATTCTCACCCCAGCAGGATTAACATAAACCGAGAATTAACTTGTTGGTGAAGAGCTTAAAATCCCCAGCAAAATATTTAACTTGATAACTCGGGACTCAGCTGCAACTTAAGCTAGAAGATAGTTGAACTATTAAGTTTACCAAAACAACGTTTTATCAAAATTTAAGCATAAAATTAACACCAATCCCCGATTATAATAGCTTAAGTTGCCAGAGGTTTTATGCTGCAGATATTCCGATAAAGCCTCAACTTTATGCGCTTAATTCTCGGGAACATGGAGAACCCAAGCAACAGTAATGAAATCAAGTCATGTTGAGCGAAACAATGCGTTACTTAAAAAACGGTGAATTTTCGTTATTCGAGAGCCTTCTCCTTTGTTACGCTCAGTAAGACAACTCAAAGTACCCTCATAATATCCAACAAGTCACAGAATTGTGCTATTTCGCAGTAACTGCCGTTCGCACGTACTACACAACTACAGAACATACCTATATTTATTTATTTGACTTTATATTTTTTTTTAAAAACCACAACAACATTGAAAACCTGGTATCCCAGTGAAGTTAGGGCCATAAGGCCCACTCTTACACTTAACTAGGACGACAAGCATACGCATGCGTCGATGAAGTAGATACACATCAATTTTGCAATGGGTTTGGCAAGAGAAATGTTGCTGATTCACTGTTTGCTTTCTACTGTGCTGTGGTTATTATTATACGCTGCCACTATGACACGTTTGGAGTATCGTCAACTTGGAAATGGTGTCGCATAGAGCTGATCTGGACAGACTGTGTATGAAACAGTTTAACGATACCCGTACCGAACTGGAACAGTTTCAGCAAGAATCTGCCCTTTTCAATATGCCTGCTGTGGGACGAATTGTCGGCTAATGAACATGATTCCCATTTTTGTTTTATATTGACGCAACGTCTTCCTCAGATGGGATTCTCTCGAGAAAATTCGTCTGATTTTTTCTGGTTTTCTTTTGTTTTGTTGTTAGTTTATGCATACTCAACGAAGGCCCTACTATCCCTTTTCTTCATCATGGTATTTGTATTCTTAGCATAGCGATGGTACTCAACAACCGCCTCACACAAATTGCTAACTGCCTTCAGACCAAAAAGTGTGACGATTGATGGTTTTCAGTCTGATTGTCCGTGCGCCAAGTCAATCCTAACAACCACATCTTCTTTATGTTTGCGGCAAACCAGTCCATCTCCTTCTCCATTCGGATCCGTTTTCGAGTCAAACAACAATGAAAAGAACATTAGTCGATTGGTCATACTTCGCGCAACGTAAATAAAGCAAAAGAGCTTATCAACGAACGGTTTATAACTACGAGTTTATTGCATTGTCGTGGTGAGTTCATGCAGTTTAACAATGCACCAACTCAACATTGTTACAACGGTCCTGAATATAAGAGAAATATTGTCTAAAACACAGTATTTATCAATGGTGTAATGTAGTGTAACTATATAATGATCATCTACATCGCTAAATTTCCATATAAACCCAGTGGAGAATTCATCGTGTTTTGACCCAAGTGTTGTAACTGACGACCTACATTACAGATATTGTACGTACATGCATCGTCGTCAATTTGTAAATTTTAGTAAGAGGCTCCTAACACAGCTCAAACGCGATTTCATATGTAGCCCTGGTAATTGAAAACTAACTCAGTGAGGGAATTTCATTACTTTCTCTACAATATAATTTACCGACATGGAGGAATGCTGAAAAAGGTCAACTTAAGAAAGGAGTCGCAACACAAAAAGGATTTGTATTTATACTACACAACGAATTTTCGAAAATCCAAATAGAGTGGGGGGATGATCCGAGGAAAGCTTGGCAAACCTACACTCGAGCACACACACTTTTACGAAACACAACTCATAGCGGATTTGAATTTAAGGCGCAGCTGAATGCTAAGCTGGTTTCAACGAAAACCTCGTACCTAGACATAAAGCATACAGCCGTCTGTCTCCATTCAATCATCACATTGATATAAATGGTCCCAAAGATCAATTCAGTGCTTTGGGATAAGGGCATTGTACCTAATTTAACCATAGGACAACTATTCACCATGGAACTATTACAGCACCTAATCTAATTGATAAAAGCATATAAAGGTTGACTCGTACCGTATGCATTTGACTAAATAAAGTGATATGGGGCACACCCGAAAAATAACGGAGTAGGTAAGTGCAGTGATAAAGCTGTATATGGCTGTGTTCCAATAATGCACTATAATAACCAAGGAAAACTTGTAAGTAGTTATCAACAGTGTACTTTCAAAATTGGAAGGTGGATCATCCATCGTACTGTAAAATATCCAGCCAACTAACAGATAAATTGCTAATAAAGTCAGTATTTAATAAATCTAAAATATGAAAGTTTTCAAAAAGTTTCATAATTATTCTTCACTTTGAAAAATAGGAAATAGATATTGTTATGGATTATTTGGCTGTGTGTAGTTTCACTCACGGGGGAAATTGCATTCGAAAGCTAGGCCCAAAGAGCAGTAGCGGAACGAGGCTTTACCGTAAGATGCGGTGAGTTTCGCAAAGTTAACAACCGGTACGAGTGAACCCATACATGCTTTCTTATTTAACAACTAGGATATACACCGTACTGTAATAGTTAATGGGAAAATAATTGCACTAGAGTTAAATTTTGGATGCCTCGAGTTTCCCTATCCCGAATTACTGAATTAATCAATGGTTCGATTGCACAGTCTAAAACTGCCAGATAAGACCAATATAACGCAACACAGTAATAATGCTTTGTAATGTAATGTATTGGGTCATGAATTATCCATAACTACACTTCAAAAAATATTAAAAACCAAATCTTTACAACCTGTACGGTTGTACTCTCTCTAACGCCGAAAGCATGCATCAAGTTAGAAAGCATCGATGGAAAGGTTCCGCACAAAAATTACTTTCAGTCATTTTTCATGAAAATACTCTTTGTTTTTTATTATTTTTTCACCCCCAGAATGAAACTATCAAAGGATAAGCGACTGATTGGACTTTGTTTACATTGGTAACAACTACAATATGTGAATTTAAAAGAAATCGTTGCTGCCGTTTTTGAGAAATATTTTTTAACAACTTTTTTTTAGTTTTTAGAGGGTAAAATCCCTCAAGATAGAGTTAGTAAAAAATAAAAATAAATGGCCCCGAGATATGATTTTTGTGAACTTACATGCTAAATTTCATCAAAATCCATTGTGTAGTTTTCCAACAAATCGAAGAACAGACAGACGTTTCGTATAAACGTTTTGGGTTCCTGGGACCTCAAAACGTTTAAATCCGAAATCGATAATTTCGACCAAGCTTTACCTTATACTAGGAAATATAAAAAGATAGGAAAGCAATATGGAAAGTGTCCCTTAAGTTGGTTTGAGTATACTCGGCTCCGCAAAGCAGAACAGCACATTTAAAAGAGCAGCGCCGCGCCGGGTCAGACAAAAAGATAAAATACAAATTAAACTGAAATCCATCCAGCAAAAATAACCCTAAAACTTTTTATGGCACACACATAATGTCATCAGAGCTATCAAAGGAATATCCAATGGTCGAATTTTATGGGAGCGGGTGCCTTTCAGTGATCGCATTAGCTCAAAGTTATTTCACTCACCCCTTCAATTCAATAAAACTGTCCCCTCCGCTTTACGCTCTGAATATATCGTCAAATTATGACTTCCCTAAACCAGATTATAAAATATGCGCAAGTTATAAGTTATTGCCAATATTCATACGGTCACACGATGCGGGTACTCGTAGGTACCATTTTATATATATAAACCCAACTACGAGAATTGTTACTTTTTTTCGGTCATAAGCAATTTATGATATTGACCCCTTTTCGACAATTTAAAGAAGACTGGTTGCGTTGCGTGTCAGACGAAATAATGGCAAATACACAAATCGTTTTCCATGATTTTTTGTGTTGTAATGTCACTTAGGCTACTTATGCTACGAGTAAGTAGACAGACTAACTCTTTTTACGACGCAAAGTAACTTGCCCTACTCCGTGTCACTAGCCAAATTGAATTCGTTGCACTGGTTAGCTATTACCATCGACTTTCTATGTGCGAAAATAAAAGAATAAGCTTTACTTGGTGGATTTTGAAATTTCAAAAAAATTCTACTCTTCATTACGCTTTAGGAATTAGGCTAGTGGCGTAACAAATTTCGGGGCCCTTATGCAAGAGAGGGCAACCCCCCCCCCCTCACTGTTTATTTTATTCTAATAAAATTCAACGTAAGCAGCATAAATCGTTAAATTTAAAATTTAGTTATTTTCCATAACCGATTAATGTTTTTCGTTTTTCATGTATTGCGTATGTATTTTTTTATTGTTTCATTTTTATTTCAACAGGTTAATCTCACAATTTATTTGAATTGAATTGGGTGCGGCTATATCAATTCGTTGTTATCGTATATCTTAGCTGTGCTGTACATGCTCAAGTTTGTACTGGCCGTTGTGCCTCAATAGCATCAAATGACATTTTGGTAGTCAGTTAAATGACCAAACAAGTATAGAGTGGGAATGGGGGAGGTGCGAGCTCGTCCCTAATTAACGCTCTCTCGCCCTATCTAAATTATAAATCTAGCCAACTTTAACTTTAACTCCGTGTAGGTAGCTGGGTAATTGAATTAAAGTTTTCAGCAAACATACGTACATTACATATTTCAATATGAGTTTGTTCAATTCAGTTCAATTTAACTTTGTAATTAATTAGCTAACAGTAAACTAAGTTGGGGTCTATGAGCTTTCTATACTCCACATGCTGCTTGGAACAATTTAAAAATTATAATCCACTAATAAGGAACAGTACCCTGTCGTACACAGCACAACATGCTGAAGCAGTAATGGCTGTATTTGATTCAAAGTGGGCACTCAACCCTTGAGTTAGTGGCAGCGGTCAAAACGGCAATTAGTAAATGCACAACATTCAATTCACAAGGGTTGGCACATTTGACGCCGACATTTATAATTATAATAATTCTTTATTTCCAACAAATACAAATATTAGACGAAATACAATTAGGGCTCCCATGCCTTCATAGAGACGTGCGGGATACACCCTATAAAGTACAGTTAAACATTATTCTTTTATTACAATCATGATATAATATTAGTTACATTGCCATTAGTGTTTGTTATATATATACATCAATGTAACCTTTTATGCTCGTAGTTGGCCTTGCGAACATTTGAATGGAGCGAATCAGAAGTAGGTAATTGCGGTACAATTAGCGATGGCTCGATTGTTTCCAACTATTACGAGTAATGTTGGCAATGTGGTTTTCGCATATCGGCGATAAATCCTCAAAAATATTGCACATTGTCGTTGGAATTATGATTAATAATTAATTAACTTAAAATAGCTTATAAAGGAAATAAGTAAATAAGTTATTACAGCATGGTGTTACCAGCTTAGTATATAGCAGCCTGCAGCGTGCCCACATTATTTGGGAAGGAACTCATGGCAGATCAACCAGTCTATGTACGATATATTCCATATCCATCTCGAGTCGAGACTGGAGCTCAGAGAATGTAGAATGGCAACCAAAACCCAAATTCGCCGGAGGCCATGAAAACCCAGCATTAAAGAAAGATAGGCTTAATAGGTTTTGTAATAATTAATTAGACTTGAAGTTGCGTCACGGAGCTGTCGCATACGCGTGGATTAAGTAGTGTGAATGTGCGACATCCCGTCAGATTGTTTCCTGACTCGAATAAACACGGAGTGGAAGAGGGTGGGGGAGCCATGGGGGGGGGGGGGGGGATATTGGATTGCTTGCAGTCGAGTGAGCCCGATGATGCGACTTGTCGTATCCCATCTCCTTAAATGTGGGCCATATACTCGTACGACATTTCGCACTGGCACTGGCGCTGTCAAGACCGCGGGATTTGCTTAGCTAGAAATTACACTGCACTGTATTGTGTGTGTGCAAATATGACATGCAACAATCACCTGCATTACATTCATTGTAGACTCGTTGCCATGCTTGATTAAGTCAAGGTTGGGCCCGTTGCAATGTCAACGGTAAGCATGTCTCTGCTTGTCCATTGTCACTTGCAGTCGGTGCGTTGACATTGAAAACGGGTGGCAGCTTGCCAGAGGCCCAAAATTCATACGGATACAATACCCGAAATATAACTTAGAGTCAGTGACAGGGCCACTACAAGCAGCCCCATAACAATTGTCTTCCAACAATAATATTGTAAAACGTATTGCAATTTGTACATTGTAAGTTACAGAGCGACTTTTTATTACCTACTATAGGTATAACTACTATAGGTATGCATAGAAAACAAGTACCTAGTTCCAGGCTAAAAAGAATTAAATAAATCGATTTCGAAGGGAGTTTTGCAAAAATGAGCAATTGTTATTTGTATGTCTATTGTAAAATTGGGAAGGTTGGGTGTTGCGTTAACCACAGTCGACAATATTCCTCAAAAATTTAACCAAACTTACAAAAGTGTGCAACAAGGCGATTATTTTGTTTAGGAAGCAGGACTACACCGTGACATATTACCAAGTTTCCATCACAAATATTTATACTTTGGATACAAATGACTCTTTTAGTATTGGGGACCGAAAGTCACAAAATTAAAAATTAAGGCAATTTCCTTATTTTCTTTCTTCGATACCATAGCTAATTTCTTCCGTTTTAAATTTGGACCTAGGCAGAATTATGGAATCCAGATTAGCAACAGCATTTGTTTTTAATCGAACGCTCAGTTTATTAATTTAAAATTGAGAACATTCAAGTGAAATGTGAAACAAGGCGGGGGGAGGAGGGAGGTTGTGACAAGATGGTCAACTACTGTCCCCCAGGGAGCACCACTGCTGCGTCAGCAAAAAATGGCATATCAGGTCCACGTCAGAGAAATAAAACATTATTACATCGTACGGATAATGCTGAATAGCCAGCACGTGTCTACAACACTGAACCGAATTTAAATTTATGTTGCTACGGGCATCACAGCACAGTACTACAGGAAAATCATGTCAATTCAATTCCACTTTAAATTCATCTCTATTTCCAAAAAACCAAACCTTGACCTTGCGCATTTTGTAATAATTACAATTATTGTAACCTATGAAATACTATATGAGTATCTAAATTTCCCGCGAGAATACCAAAACTTCAGTGTTATTGCCCCTGAATCTATATAACTTACTGTACATACGATTATACTAAATGCTTGCTTATTTTTTTTATTTGGGGCTAACTCGATTTGGGGGGTTTTTATTTTTAAAAAACTTCAAAAAAACGTCTAAAAAAAATATTTCCCAAAAACGGCTCCAACGATTTCTTTTAAATTCACATATATTGTAGTTGTTGTTAATGTTGATGAAATGCGGGGGGTCGCTTGCCCCTTCATAGTTTGCTTCTGGGGGTAAAAAAATAAAAATGACTAAATTTTAATGAAAAATGACTAAAAAATAATTTCTCTGCGACACCTTTCTATCGATGATTTCTACCTTCAGGTATGTTTTAGGTGTTAAATTGAGTGACGAAACTGGACAGGTTGCTTTCCCAAAAATGTATTTGTTTTTGTACAAAAAAATGAAATTTCACGCTCTAATGCATTGCGTGCCCTGCCAGTATTGCTGTGTGGTAATGTATTGGTCTGACCTATCTAGAATTCACCTCACCACCAGTGACGAGTGACGTCAGGTGCACAACCCCCCCCCCCCCCGAGATATCGGAAATTTATCCGTAGGAAAATTATTTACCATGAAATTACTCATTTTCTCTATCTACTAATTTTGATAAATTGGAAAGCATATTCGAGTAAACTCGGACCGGTTCTTTTTTTTGTGGTAGTCGTAGCCCGGGCGACTGCCCCTTTTGCTCATACTACTGTACGTGGGTATCAAGAAATCCTCCTACTTTGTTCCTATTTATTCAAAAAATTTCTTAGGGGACACCCTGACTCCAGAGTGCAGTTTTATGAACAAGTCTTCGCCTGTATTAGTAGTAGTATGGTTTGACACAGTCCCAGGCCACGGGGTGGGCCCATAGGACTCCAGTGGACCTCCTGATTATAGTGGAATCCGAACCACTTGGGAAACACAGTCAAGTCACACGATTAGTTCGGAGGTGACCAGGACAAGTCCTACCATGTTTCCCCACCGGCACTGTGCACACGACCAATTTATCTGCAGCTTTGAACCTGCTCTGGTCCGCTAGATTCAACTTGGTATGGCGGCCGGCTCTTCGCCTGTATTAGTATTATAGACTGTGCTGTCAAAGTGCGTATGACTCCACCATTTTGCAACAATAATAAAAGAAATGTTTTAAAATCTGGGCTTGGCTGCAGTCAAAATGCGCACACCCGCCTCAAGAAAATATTTCACCTCCTCCGGGGGAGTGCTGTGTGCCCACCCCAGATATATTCAAGATAGCTTCGGTTCAAGTCCCCCCCCCCCCTTGTAAAAATTGTCACATGGGCGCCCATGATACCAAACAGACTTATCTTTAACGGGTGAAAGCATTAACACAAGAATCACTTTAAAACTTTCAACATCAGGGTTAAATAAATCATCAAGTTAGATGATGGAGGGGGTAAATCCAACAAGAAAAAATTATAATAATGACGCTTCTAACGTTGGCGGTTTGACATTTTTGCCACAAAATGTTCCTCGGGTAGATTGAAATTCACATTTAGAGAAGACATTTTTGTACTTTTATAGCCCGTACTTGAAATGCGAGAGACAAAAATAAGAAACGAGACTGATAAAATGGTAACAAAGGGCTGTGTGAAATGCTGCAGTGCAAAGCAAATTCAGCACGACAAGAATAGGTACATTGCTATCAGGACAAACAATTGGAGAATACAAATAAAAGTTACCCTGATTACACAGCCTTAATTAAAACTTGTCTCACACATTTATCATTTTTTATTTTTTGAATTTTGCTTCCCCTTCCTACTTATGAATTAGTATTGGCACCGCCACACCTTATTATACAACTATAAGTACTGCAGTTCCACGGTAAATAGTAAAAGAACCGGTCCGAGTTTACTCGAACATGCTTTCCAATTTATCAAGTAGTAGCTAGAAAAAATGAGTAATTTCATGGTAAATAATTTTCCTATAGTTAAATTTCCGATATCTCGGGGGGGGGGGGGGGGGGGGGGGTTGCCCACATGACGTCACTGGAGGTGAGGTAAGTTCTAGATAGGTCAGACCAACAAATTAACACACAGCAATAATTGCGGGCACGCATTTGACCGTGAATTTTCAATAATTTTTTAAAAAACATTTTTTTTGCACAAAATCAAATAGTTTTTTGGGAAAACAACCTGTCCGGTTTCGTTACTCTATTTAACACCTAAAACATGCCTGAAGGTAGAAATCATCGATGGAAAGGTTTCACAGAAAAATGATTTTTTAGTCATTTTTCATTAAAATTTCGTTATTTCTATTCTTTTACCCCAGAAGCTAACTATCAAGGGGCAAGCGACCCCCCGCATTTTGTCAACATTAATAACGACTACAATATATGTGAATTTAAAAGAAATCGTTGGAGCCGTTTTCGATAAATAATTTTTTTAGACGTTTTTTATGAGTTTTTTGAAAATAAAACCCCCCCAAATTGAGTTAGCCCCAAATAAAAAAATTGATCCCGAGGTATGATTTTTGTGAACCTACATGTCTAATTTCATCAAAATCGACCGAGTAGTTTGCCCAGAAATCGACGAACAGACAGACAGACAGAGCGACAGACAGACATTTCGTAAAAATAACTTTTTTGGGTTCCTGGGACCTCAAAACGTGTAAATCCGCTGAAATCTCGGAATCTGATTGGGAGAATATATGATATTGGTGATCTGAGATGAGTGCATGGCATAATCTATTGTATTTGTATCGACCATAATTATACTGTTGTATAAGTTTTTTTTCTCCTGTAATTTATTTAATATTTTTCTACACTTTTTTTTAATAAAAAGGATAATCGCATACAAGCAATTTAATGAATGCATCCGATTGACCTACAGAAATACACTACATTCTATTCTATTCAATACTTGTCCCTGGGTAACATTTCGGCCACCTCGATTTTCCATATTCTAAAGCACTGGATTGATTGATACGGCTATTGTAAAGTGTATATATGTTATACGTAGTATCTACATATATATTTATACAGTCACATTATATTATAATGTGTACATAGTCTATATACTCGTAAATGCATGAGAAATGAAGGATTCGGGCTTGAAGGGTGATCCTGAAGGTACACATCAACACTAGTGGCAACCGCCCTTGTTATACATTACTATGCCCTCTCTGTGAAGCGTAGCAATTTTTATACCCAGGAAAAGTTGAGGAATTTTATGAAAACAAGTCTTTATAGCCGGGCTTTAAGTCCTTCAAACTTGTAATATTATTATAATCTCTCGGCTCAACACCGAAAATATGATTTACGGTTACAAAAGATTGCCATTTAAACTTGCTCGAGTCTTTTTCCTTTAAACCATTTCAAAAGTATGTTTGTTTGTTTTTCATCTGTACATTGCGCTTTTTTATATTTCCCTCTCTTGAACGAGCTTATACAAGCTTTCCACCAATTTTAATTACCTCCTCTTTTTTCAAAGCACTCAATTTTTCCAGCTCTAGTTTTTTATATTTTCTTTTCTAATATTAACCAACTTTAATTTTTGGAATCTCTTGTTTCTCCTCATTAAATTTTGTATAGCATCCATTTGGAAATAAAATTGGAAGTATACCGTACCGTACTGCAAAATTAAAATATAACTTCCTTACTTCAGCCAATGCTTCCGCCGGGTAATGAGCCATTTGACGCCGTGCCTCTCAGTACCTACATTATTATTATTATTGTTATTGAATGATATGTATAATAAAGTAATAACAACATTTAAAAACATATATAAAAAGGCAAAAATCACGAAAGGGAACCGTGAAAAGAGAGAAAGCATTTGGGTTACACCTAAGGTAAAAATAGCTATTGCGAAAAGGGACAAACTATTCAAAAAATGAAAAAAAAAAAATGAAAAAAAACTTACTGTTAAGAGAAAGATATACTAAACAAAGAAACATCACTACAAAAATTATAAATGCAGCAAAATGTAGATCAATCCACAATGAAATTAAAAATGCGAAAAATGATACATCTAAAATGTGGGAAGTAATAAATAGACTAACCGGTAATAAAAAAAATAAAAGTATTGAAGACGGCATTGACAAAAATTTCTTGGTGGAAAAATCAAAACAAAATATTCGGGGCACTGCAAATCTATTCTTATCTACTTATCTGGAAGAAATACAAAAGCTGTGTGTAGGCTGCAAATGGCCAATAACCAAAATAAACTCACAAAATAAAAGCGACGCGGTTTTCAAATTTAAACAAATAACATGTCATGAAGTCCAAAAAATTATTGATGGCTTGAACACAAAAAAATCGCCAGGTTCAGACACGATTAGAATGCAAGACCTGAAAAGCAATAAAGAACTTACAAAAATCATCACTGACATAATAAATAAATCTTTTAAGGAAGGGAAAATCCCAGACGAAATGAAAGTAGCAATAATAAGACCTATCTTTAAAGGCGGAAAACAAAATGACCCGAAAAACTATAGGCCTATATGTATATTAAATACAATAGAGAAAGTAATGGAAAAGGCCGTTGATGGTCAGTTAGTAACATACATAAACAAAAATAAGTTAATAAATGACAAGCAGTACGGTTTTCAGAAGAATAAAAGCGCTGAGCAGTGCCTTTCTGACTTTAGTGAGTACGTAAATAACCAACTCCATTTGAATAATAACCTTCTTGTTTTGTTTATAGACTACTCCAAGGCTTTCGATGTTTTACCCCATGACGTCATAATAGAGCAGCTACAGCAAATCGGAATAGGGGGAGATGAAAAAAGTTGGTTCACAAATTACTTATACGCTCGTTCAGCTACAGTCAAGTTGCACGATGAAACTTGCCACCCACTAAACTGGGAGTCTGGTGTACCCCAGGGTAGTTTAATCGGTCCAACCCTGTATATCATAACAACGAATAAATTGCAGTCCCTGCTAACGGGAATTCAAACATTTATGTTCGCCGATGATATGGCGCTAGTAATAGCAAACAAAGATATCAATGAGGCGACTGTACACATGAACCTCGCCATAAGAAAACTACAGGCACTCTCACACGACCACGGACTAACTATAAATAGCAAAAAAACCAAAATCATGCACATACGAAACAGGGGACCTTTGCAAATAAAAAACAAATATTTATTCCATACACACGATTGCCTGCACAGAATAAAAATAGAAAATTGTAAATGCGAAGACAAAATTGAAGTAGTAGAAGAGCATAAGTACCTTGGTCTGCAAATTGACAGTAGAATGACGTGGGAAAACCACATAGAAAGACTATGCAAACGACTACGCTCAGGGAGTGCGGCTTTGGCACGATTAAAATATGGAGTACCTTTTAAAACCATTAAATTAGCGTACCACGCCCTGGTCGAATCCATAGTAAGCTACGGTATAACAGTATACTTCAAAGATAGAAATACATACACCTACAAATTAGAAATGATACAAAAGCGAATAATAAAAAACATGTTATCAAATAAAATCAACAAGAAATACAAAGAATACGACGAAAAATTCAAACATGCTAGCATTTTGCCAATAACAAAATTATTCAAGTATAAATTAATAAGAGATAACTATTTTAAAAAAGAGTACCAAATAGATGATAAAGGGAAGTATAATACAAGAAACCCAAAAAAGCTTAAGTTTGAGATAACATATAACAAATATGGAGAGAGATTAAACAAAGTACTTATACCAAAGATATTAAATGAACTTCCCCCACAAATGAAAATATTTAAACAGATGGGTGAGTTAAAAGCGGGTATAAAAAGATGGCAGGTCAATGGGAGTTAATAATAATAATAAAAACTGACATTAAAATAACAAGTTAAAATGAAATTAAAATAAAAATAAAATAAACATTATAAATAAGTAACAGAAATAAATGATTAAGCCTTGTTTAGCAGCACTGTATGAGTCTTTTGTCCCAAATAAGCGCTAGCTTGGGGATGCGGGATGGTATTATTATGTATTGTATTTTTGTAATATACGCTCCTTGTCCAGGGAATACTGGATAAGGAAAAGAAAGAAGAAGATTTAAACAGATGGGTGAGTTAAAAGCGGGTATAAAAAGATGGTTGGTCAATGGGAGGTAATAATAAAAACTGACTAGGCTATATTAACATTAAAATAACAAGTAAAAAAAAATATATATATATACTGTATATATAAACATTATAAATAAGTAACAAAAATAAATTATTAAGCCTTGTTTAGCAGCACTGTATGAGTCTTATGTCCCAAATAAACGCTAGCTTGGGGATGCGGGATGTTATTATTATAATATTATGGTATTATTATGTAAGTTATTGTATTTTGTAAATATATGCTCCTTGTCCAGGGGATACTGGACAGGGAAAAGAAAAAAAAAATACAATCGGCTGACGTAGGCTAAAGCCCTTTGAACCGTCATAAGTTACCTTCACAAGTCTGTGAGTTTAGTTTTAATCACTACCACAGCCAAGTTCTCCAAGCTGATGATCCGTGAAGACAGCCACCTGACACTCGAGCCTCCCTCCAGAGAGCACTCCACTTGCAGAGAAGGTGTTCTGTTGTTTCCTCTTCCAGTCCACAGCGACGACACTCCCTTCTTGTCGTAAAACCCATCCTCTGCTGGTGGACGAAAATTGACCAATGCCAGACCCTATCAAGAGCGCCATCAGAGTTCTGATGGTCTTTCGTCCATTCCTTAGTATGTGGAGGTCACACTTATCTAACAGCCATCTCTTTCCTATAAACGCCCCGAAAATGGGGCCTCTTAGTATATCCGTGACTCGAAATTTTCGCCAACATCGCTGAGCCATGTAAAGCAGGGCAGTGGGCCAGGCGGTTTGCAGTGGGTGACTCTTCGTCAACTTTCCCAATTTTGTGAAGAAAATCGTGGACTGAGGCCATTCTGAACCTGGCCACAACCACTTCCCGAGACAAGGTGTAGGCAATGGGTGTCGTAAAAATTCTGTCGGCAATTTTTCGAATGTTTCGCCAGTCCGACAGTCCGTTGTAATTTTTCTCACTAGGCGACCGCTCCAAATTTTTGATTCGGGCTCTTTTTACGATGTCCACACACACAAACATAACAGCCCTCCCCACAGGGGAAAATAATACAACGGATGGGGAAGCAGTGCGAACGATAAGTCATTGGATGTTTAGGCAGGACAATGGTGCTATTCACACCGGACATGGACCACTCGACAGTCGACACTCAATTCAAGATGGCGGGGGCAATCGATTACCTGTCAGCTCATGTTCTCTTCCAAAACACGCATTTCACACATCTCTCTTTGCCCTCTACAAGAATTCCCTGTGGTTTCCTTCGCCTATAAATGTGCTGTTGCGACTATGCGAGCATGTATACCAATATGGAACTATATTACGCAGTTTGAAATTGCAACGGAACTTGAACTTTTCGCACGCAGTGAAGGCAGTATTATTACTTGTATCCAACGGCCATGCCAGATTGAATTCTTGAGAACAGAGCCTGTTCCAAGCTGCAGCAAACTTGGTAGTGTGCACAGCTTTGGCAGGGGAGCATGGTGGGACGTGATAATGTGCTGATGCTACCAGCAGTCATTCTAAATTTATTATTAAAAAAAAAGTGCATGTCTAGTCCTGGTCACCTCCGAATTAGTCGTGGGACTTTACTATGTTCCCCAAGTGGTTCGGAATCCACTATAATTTGGAGGTCCACCCTGTCAGTCAACTCCCCTTTTCCCCGAAGCGAAGGAGTTTGCCCTTAGGGTGCCTCAAGTTAATAAACAGACGCACTCCCACAGCCAGACTGACAGGGTTGCTTAAAGCAGAAACGCTGTGAGCAGGTGTTGGAAAATAAAAAAATATTATTATTTATGCATTTTCTAAAAATTATAAAAGCCGTAAGTTTTGCTGTTACTTTACTATTATTTAAATCAAATTTCATGTAATTTACACGTCAGGTAAACCACCTCCTGGGTCCTGGGATATGTCCCCTCTTCTGGTGACTAAGAAGCGCCTTACTGAGTGATGTTTGAAACAATGTGCAATAGGCTACATGTAAACAAACTAAAAATACAAAAATACTCTAAAACTACTCCAATATCCTGGAAATTAATTGCCAGCCTCCAACAATTTCGAAAATTGTCTAAAAATAGTTTTTAGTAGCTGTATGTGAGTGAGGTAATCCCCGGCAGCAAACACAACTCGTTACGGCATTGCAATGCAAATCCACCACCACTAAGTCTCAATTTAAAAACCTTTTACTCCGCACCAATAAATTGCGAGATATTCGCTGACTGATAATACTACACAATTCAATTTCATACAGGATTCTGGTTCTGGCTACCCTAATAACAAGTCGGTCAAGTAGCTTTGCTATATATTTCGACCAGTGTCGAATCTACTATAGACACTACAAATGCATACATCATCAGGACAAAAGAATACAAGTGAACTCTACGTGTCCTGGCTACAACGTGGATGCTGCCATTATTATAAGTTGCTAACAATTATATTATTTATCGACAGTCAATGTTATACAAAGTTGTTGTGTTGTCCATCTCGACAATCATGTAAAAAGAACTGGTAGGAGTGAACCCGTATATCGTATGCAAACACACATTTCGTAAAGACCCGTTTTTTTTGGTTGCTGGGAGCTCAAAACGTGAAAATTCCTTGAAATATCGAAATCAAACATTTAGACAATGTCAAAGCTATCCTTATATTATATAGGTACTAACAGATACATAGGAATGCAATATCACAGCAATTGTTATGGAAACAAGTGAACCGTAACAATATATGAGTGTATCGTAACTTACCGGAGTTGGGTCCAGGACTGTTGGGCCTCGCGCTAGGGGCGTCGTCCCTCGCCTCGACCTCGAGGGCGTACGCGCCCTGCTTCTCGCGGTCAAACACGACTTTGGTAAACACTTCGCCCGTTTCCGAATTTATCTCGAAAAAGTCTTTACCCTCATTCCGTTGCGAGTCTACGATCGAATACAACACCTGTAACAAATTCCCAACTCATAATTCCAACAAAACTATGCCGTATATTGTCTCGTGAATTTAACATACATCCGTACAGGAGACATAACAATACATAAGGAATGCGTCTGCAAGACCTGTACTATTTACCGCAGACAAATTACTCAGATCTGTCCTATATACAGTATGTACCTAGGTATAGGTACATGTTAATGCCTATTCCATCGGTTTCAGTGGCAAGGTGGCTTGTACTTGTGCGAGTCTGCAAACGATGCCATCGGAGGAGGGCGTTTCCTCACGCGCTATTAGACTTGGGGACGCCCTGATTATGGCAATAATGTTAACATATTCAGAAAAATAAAGAAATTATTATTATTATTACGTGCCGTGACTTATCACGGGTACGAACCTACAGGGCCGGCTGAAGAGGTCAATCGGGTACATTCAATCATCCATTGGCTTGTTTGTATTCGATTAACCGTTTCAAAAAACAGCTTAAAAGCGGCCCATACACGGTCAATTATAATGACATTATCTGTAATGTCATTACTCACTCACTACTCTCACAATGTAAAACAAAAAATTGTTTTAAGTAGTTAAATTTTTTAAAATGGATAATAATAACGCGGCCGAAAGAGGCCGATTTTTGTTGAAAACCTGACCCCCCAAAGTCAAATTTTGTGTTCCACTCGTGTTTAAGGGGTGAATTTGAAAATATGTATTTATACTCGTTTGAAACCTTAATTCATACTGCTTCTTATGAGACATTAAAAATTAATTTCGGTTGAAAATTGCAGGCAGTGGAATTTTTTTACTCTATGCATGTAAATTGCAAAGTACCCTTTGAACCTATTTTCCGCCGAAACAGTGATGGCTTACCAACTCACCTGAGCCTGAACGAAGAAACGGATAGTAAAACTGAATTCATGTCTAGAAAGAGTAAGGAAGGTGGAAAATAACTAAAGTAGTTTGAAGTTTTCGAATTGATATTAACACCTCCAAAAAAGCGGCTGAAAAAGGCCTATTTTCGATGAAAATCGGCAACTTTTGGCGCACCTCCTCACGTTTCATCCCCCCAAAGTCGAACCCTTTGCCCTATCACTACAAATATAGCATGGCCTGAAAGAGGAAGAATTGACGAAGACATAGGTATAATTTAAATTGAGATAGGCCTTCTACATCTGCACAAAAAGTTGCTTTAAACCCGCCCATACAATTTAAATGGTGTGGCCAGTGCTAAAATATGTGTGTGCTGCGCCTAAAGAAGTTTTCACTTCAAAAACTTAATTCTTGTCCGTATGTTAAAAAATACATAGAAAATGGAAATAAACTAGAATACATTGTTATATACCAATAGTCATATATGAGGACGTAGTTGAAAATAAACAATGCTTGCCTCCAATAAATAATAAGGGCGGCTAAACATGGTTTTACTCTCCTCACTCACTATAACCTCACGTAAAAGCATCGGAATCAAGTTCAAGCTAACAGGCGCAACCCTTGCTACTTGCTAGTGATAAGATGTGACACCTGACCGAGCAAACTTTTCAGGGAATAGGCACTAGGCCATATTGGGTATGCAGGCCATATTAGGTACACTTGCCTATAGAACAGTATGTAGCACTTTATCGGTCATATCGTAGAATCCAGATAAAATACTCCAGACAGTTCACCTTATGAAGGCCTCAATCCCCAATGAAGTTCACTGTGATTTGTCAAATCGGCCTAATCATACTCCCTACAGCGTACCGTAAGATAAGCAAAGTTTTAATCATAACCCACATATTAAAGTCTATAAAATTTAAAACTAATCATCTATGGTTTTTCCCGCCATTCAATGTAAGAAAGGCCCAAAAAAATTGAGTAAACAAACAAAAACAAAAACTTAGTGTTTAAGAAAAACTTGTTGTAGCAATTAGGGCCTATAACTAGAATTAGTAAAACCTAAATAATCGTTAAAAAATTAACTTTGTTTAAGAAACCCACTGGTGTCTGTATAAAACCTTGAGCGCTATCGACAAGGACTGCCATCTACAGAGGGAAACCCACTGGCACAGTTACACCTTATCAGCTTATTTGAGACTTGCTCAACTCGAGGAGAAGATGCAAATAAATGTGACTGGGGAGAGGAAACCTTGGTTTGTATAGGACTGGGAGCGGGAGCAGGGGGTTCGGCTGGTTACCTATTCCTAACCTGCTGGCTAAATCTATGAGAGGGGATGATTGTGTGAATGTTATCGCGTTAACAATCTTTTCTCTATTGTGTAAAGCCATTTTCATTTCAACATTATACTGTATGTTGCATGTTATAATATTAAAAGCTGGTTAACGAACTCGATTAAGACATTTGTACGATCAATTTTTGTGCCAATTTTCATCAAAATCGGATAATATTTACGGAAGTTAGAGTGTTTCCTAAAATCGATATACATACATACATATATAATTATATATAGGCATATAACATTTTGAACGGAGGGTGGTTTTAGGCTCAGGGGGTCATGAAATGAAAAGTTGTGAAGAAATTTTCCGGAAGTCGAACATTGGTCGCCATCTCAATAGGTAGATGAATCTAGAGGTGGGGCGTGACAGATATCTCCAGGAGCAACAGTGACCGGTGACAGTGACTCGACAGTCACTGATACAAATACTGGTGATTTCTGTCACTGGAGTGACTGCTTTTGTTCGTGCTATCTAAGTAATCTTGGTACATCTTGGTATGAGTAATCAAAAGTCACTGTCACTTCTCTTACTTGACAGTGATTTAAATACAAGTTACATAGACTTATTCGTTTCGCTTAACAATTAAAGTCGGTTATTCTTTTGTTTAGTAATGCTAAGAAATTTAAGAAGTAGTAATATAGATATATATAAACTAAAAGCTAGCCAGTCATGGAGCAGTCACGGTGACAGCCTCGGGCATACTTTATGTTTAGCTTACGTGAGACGATCGGAAAGCATTTCGGGGAATTTCGCTTAAGACTGCCTAGTGCATAGGCTAAACCTGAGCGAGTTACTTGCTCTTGCATGCGACTATCAGAGTATTAGAAACAAAGCTATTTAAAATATAGCCCAACTGCCTAAATCGGTGACAGTGACTCAAATCACCAGTATTGCTTTCCAATTTATTTTTTTTGGGTAGGAACGGGTGGTTGCATCGTAGTAGTCACGGTGATAAATCACAGTGACAGAAGTAACGCCCCACCTCTAGATGAATCTCCCTAAAATAACAATATTAAAATTCATGACAATGTGATCCATTGCTGCTGTTTCAACGTATTTGTACTTGGAAGAAAATGGATGAAGAGCTCAAGAATCTTACATGAATTATGAATTGGCACCTTATCCACTTGCTCTATTTGAAGATGGCGAACTGCGAGATGCATAAGTCCATTTTTGCTTTCCAATTTATACGTAGTATAAGGAAAGCTTTGTGACGGTAGAAATTTTCGATTCCGAGATTTCAACGGATTTACACGTTTTGGTGTACCAGGAACCCAAAAAAGTGTTTTTTTCGAAATGTCTGTTTGTCGGTCTGTCTGTTCGTCGATTTCCGGGCAAACTACTCGGTGGATTTGAGTGAAGTTTGGCATGTAGGTTTACAAAAATCATACCTCGGGGTCATTTTTTTTATTTTGGGCTAACTCAATTTGGGGGGGTTTTATTTTCCAAAAACTCCAAAAAAACGTCTAAAAAAATTATTTCTCAAAAACGGTTCCAACGATTTCTTTTACATTCACATATATTCTAGTCGTTTTTAATGTTGATAAAATGCGGGGGGTCACTTACCCCTTGATAGTTTGCTTCTGGGGGTAAAAAAATAAAAATAACTTAATTTTAATGAAAAATGACTAAAAAAAAATATTTCTGCGAAACTTTTCTATCGATGATTTCTACCTTCAGGCATGTTTTAGGTGTTAAGTTGAGTAACGAAAACGGACAGTTTGCTTTCCCAAAAACCTATTTGCTTTTGCGCAAAAAAGTTTTTTTTGAAAAAATGACAGAAACTACACGCTGAAATGCATTGCCTGCCCTGCCATTATTACTGTGTTGTAATGTGTTTTAAATATATTGAGGCTACCTCACCTCCAGTGACGTCATGTGGACACCCCCCCCCCCTCCCCCGAGATATCCGAAATTTAACCATAAGAAAATTATTTACCATGAAATTATTCATTTTCTCTCCCTACTAATTGATAAATTGGAAAGCATGTTCGAGTAAACTCGGACCGGTTCTTTTATACCAATTCCCAGAAATTTGAATTAATTTGAAGTGTAAAAAATGTTGATTACGTTATTGATCTAGGCATGTTATTACATCTTTACTTATTACAGATGGCAATTGAATGAAACGTTCAAGATGATATCATAAGATATTGAAAAAATAACAATTACGTGGTATAAAATGATAGTATTAAGTCAGTCAAGAGTAATCGTCGTGTATTGAAAAATAAATGTGTTGATTTTGAATTCGATTAAGATTTGACTTAAAAAGTGGCTCATGTCACATGTTGCATGCTTTTATTCGGGGGAAAAGTATAAAATAAAAATTAGGTTCATATATATATAAAAAGGATGTTTAAGCAGTGTCGAAGAACAAAGGGGTTTCTGTTAAAAAGAAGGATGTACACTATACTTGTCTTGTCAGTCACATAACTTATTCAGACATGGAAAGTACGGGCTCCTTTCATCCCAACGTCTTTACGCTGCCTCTCTTCTCAGTAACATTACTTTCATAAAATTTGGACGGTTTCTTATAAAATGAATTATAAATCATTCTCAACATTAATTCAGGGCTAAATTATACCAGCTGAGCTCTATCTCATTTTGTCTGTTCTTTGAAAATTTCTGTATTCTCCGGCCAGCCTCAGTTCAATTTTTGTATAGCTGCTCACTGCTGTTCCACTATTGTAGTACTCGTGCACCTATCGCACTTGCAAGTTATCCAAGACTGATATGATAAATGCACACTAATTATATCAAGTCACGCCCAAAAATCAGAACCTCACAGCAGAAAAATATTATCAATTCTTCCTTAAATTTGCAATTAAAAACATGCCAATATATTTGAGTAAAAACAAGGTAAGGTAACAAGCAGAACGGCCGGAAGGGGGTTGGTGAGAGGGAAAATCCAACAATTTTCAATCAGTGGTTTGGTGACGTCGGATTGATACCGCCCCCCAAAAAACCGATTGACTTTCAAATGAGAATCGGAATGAAGCCAACTCATCCCTCCAAAAACAGGGAATATCAGGAAGCTGTTCACACCCCACAGCAAAAACCTTTTCCCGATATTTAAATGATTCCATGCATATCCTAAAAAAGGATCTGATGGTTTTTTGAAGGCCTTAGGACTCATTTGCCGGCTCCCTTTTCGATGCAAAATCCATCGGTGGATTAGTCGCAGCAGTGGGAAAACCTTCTTGTGGAATGACAATTTACTCGTGCTGGGCTCTACATACCAACAACAACAACAACTAAATTACAGTGTTAATCGACATGCATTGGCCCGAGTGCGGTAAAAAGCATCCAATGTTATATAATGTTATTTTAATGTTAAAACTGTTCATTCATTTAATATGAAATCGTCATGTGGGGACTAAAATAAAAACAAAATGTAGATAATGTAAACTGAAATAGGAAGGCGAACGATCGTAGGGGGAATTAAATAGCAATAAAAAATTAACTGCCAGTATTTTTCTTCTAGCCAAGCCATCAGTGAGTAAAGATTGTTATAAGATTATTATAGAAAGTGCGCTATTCCTATGAATAGAGGACGAAATTTCTCTGGTGGTTAGCTGATCTGTAATATTTCAGGTAATATTCACTGAATTGATTAAAAGGGTTTAACAGAGGATAATGTTTAACTTAAATCCCAGATTATAACAATTTGGCTCAGATTCTTTTCCGGAATTTAATTAAGAGGACATGTTGCGTAGAAAATTGGCACCCTAAAATTCGTTGTTTTTATTAATGTTTTATTTTGTTATTTAATTAAAAATGCAAGTTATTAAATATTTGGCTCAATTAAGTTTTAGAAGACAACTTAATGAATCATGTAATCTACTAGACACTGTAATATCGCTCCAGTATTCAATACAATAAATTGGGGTCTAAGAAAAATTGGAACGTGTAATACCTAAATTCAAAAAATTCAGATTCAAATCGTATAGGCCTATTAAAAATAAACAATCAAATATTTCTTCGATCGAATAAATATTAGAAATTTGAGTGGGTAATCAGGGCCAATAGGGAATTTTAATTTTTGAAGTGAAACTTCTTTATCGACGTAGGGAGAAAAATCTTGGTTACGCGCCATCCTCATTTCTGTACTCATGGATGACGCTCATTTTTGGGCAGATGTAGGTTAGAAGGCCTATCTCAATTTAAATTACACCCATGTCTTTGTCTATTCTTCCTCTTTCAGGCCATGATATATTTGTTGTGATAGGGCAAACGGTTCGACTTTGGGGGGAGGAAACGTTTCTTTCTCTTTCCAGCCATATATTATGTAAGTGAAATTTAGTAATTTAGGCGTTGTCACGTTAAACTATCGTCTGTAAACCGACTTACAGACAACCAATATAATTAATGAAATGTTATTTATTATCTTAGCAACAATAGGGTAAAATAAAATAATTGAATTATTTGTATACATGTTTATAATAATAAAAGCCTTTTGCCTAAAATTTATCTAATTTAGGTTTACTTAACCAATTTCTGTAAAGTTGTAAATATATTCTAGTAGATCTTTTTTCGAAAAATGATGTCATAAGGAAGTTTCACTTCCTACGTGAGTACATCGATACATACGAATTTTTTTTGTAACGTCATTGCCATAAAAATTATTATGCACTAAATTTCACGTAAAATAGAATTGATGGAAAAAACAACAACACTGAAAATTAAAGATACCGGTAGTTTTAGTACCCTATTACATGATGCCAAATCATTAATAACCTGTAAGTTAATTAAATAAAATATTAAAATTATTAAATTTTGGAATGGAAATTTTCTACTTGGCATATCGTCTTTATAGCGGCCATAAGCAGAATATTGAGGCATCTCCATGGAAACTGAAAGAGTGCAAGCAACGAAATTGACTGACCTTGTTGTTGGGGTGCGTGCCGTCCTTGTCTATGGCGTTGACTTGCGTGACCTTGGTACCGATAGGCTCGCCTTCTAGCACGGTCTCCTGCTCCCGCTCCGTGAACAGCGGGATCTCGTCATTGACGTCCTCCAGCATGATGTACACCAGCGCCTCGCTGGCCAGCTGTTGGGCACCATTATTCTGCAAGGATAATCACAAGTTATTGTAAGTAGAGCACTAACAAATACTAGTCAGAAAGCACTCTGCTACGATAGGCCTGTAACCAGAAGGGGGCTGGGGGCCTTCGACTTTACACTAGATAGAATTGAACTTTGCAGTCGTTTGAAATTTCACTACAAACGGTACTCACAGCCCTCTCCGAAATAAAATCCTGGTTACGGGCCTGGGACTAGCAGGACTAATAACAGGCAATTTCGCATCTGTAGGCGTCTGACTCAAATAAAAACAAAATATTAGTTAAAGCTTAAAGTTAGCAGACAAGGAGGAGACATGTTGATAGGAATATCAATTAAGAGACTGTCACGACCAATCAGAGGAGATGGTGGGGTTGGCAGCAGGCCAACTCTCGGTAATCTCGGTAGCATAATTAGCAGTAAATCCGTCCCGTTCGGGTATTCATATGTTGGAGGGTGCTTGTTATTTACCACCTATTCCTCCTCCTTGCTGTAATTCGGTTTCTCAAAGGTATTTTACACATTTACCGCTACATACATTGCTGTACCGTGCCCTAAGTAACAGTTGAAGCTTTCTGTTTGTTCTCATTTTGATTTCTTGACAAACGACAGCGCAAACATTTCAACAATATAACTGCCATTGGTACATGGAGATTTAAGATAGAGATTCCGTAATATTCGTATATTCACTCAATACATCATTGTACCCGCTACAATATAAGGCCTATGGCTAGGGTTGCCAGACATACATGCCATAATTTCAATAATAGAATAGACAGGTTAGGCATTGAATATATAACACTAGTGAACACTAGTGTTATATATGCAATGGTTTAGGTTAGGTTATGTATAACAGCATTTTGAATGCAAATACATTATTGTAACATTAGTTGTTGAAATGCGTGAATACCTACCTAATATTTCGTGCAATAATTATCTTCAGTTATTGTTGTGGCCCTTATCACATTAATGAATAAATACACCATTTATTATTAGTTAATAATGACTCTATATTTTCTATTTTACTAATTCCCCTTACAACTAGTGCCACTGCCAATTCCTGCCAACTTCCAATAGACATAACGCCTCGCTAATTGTTTCATTTTTGTTATTCCTGGATGTGTTCGGTGCAGCTCTTGAAGAACAGTGTGCTGCATAGATTTTGGTATGACGACGCGATGCCCTCGAAAAATCAGTCCGGAGTCTAAGGAAAACTCACAGTCCTCGACAATGTTGTGTTCAAGTTCACGACGAATTCGTTGAAGCTCAGAATCACTCTCCGTTTCTTTACGAATGGTAGTATGGTTTATTTTTATAGAAGAGATCATGTAAATAGATTCTAAATTGATACTATGTACTTCCGCATTCATTGCTCAATCTATTTTTGGAGGTAAACTGATAGGCGAACGGGACAAACAATCTGCATTTGAGTTGTCTACCCCTTTTTTAAATACAACTTCATAATTAAATTGCGACAGAAATGCTGCATACCTCTGAAGGCGTGAAGATGTCGTCTTCGGTATTTTTGAGTGCTGGTGGAATATGCGAACCAAGGGCTGATTATCTCTAAACAACTTAAATTTTCGAGCCATTAAGTATTGATAAACATGCTGAACTGCAAAAATTATCGCCAACGCCTCCCGATCCAATTGAGAGTAGTGCTCCTCAGCCCATGTTAATGCGCGAGACGCAAAAGCAATAGGTCGCTCTTCACCATTTGGTAAAATATGGGACACCACTCCCGATACACCATGAGGGCTTGCGTCACAAGCCAACTGAATTGGTAAATGTTCGTGAAAAGGAATAAGAACCCGGTCACTGCATATTTCATTTTTTAGCTGAATGAATGCTTCTTCGCATCGGTCGGACCAATTGAAACGCACGCCTTTTTTAGTAGATGACGTAGAGGAGCTGTTGTTGACGATAAGTCGGGAATAAACCTAGAGTAATACGTTGTCATTCCCAGGAATTGTTGAATCGCGTCACGTGTTGAGGGTCGTGGCATTTCGAGTACTGCTTTGATTTTTTCCGGCGACTTTGCTATTTTATTATACTCCACGACGTGTCCTAAGAAATTAATTCGTTGTTGAAAAAATGAACACTTGTTCTTATTCAAGTGCAAATCATGCTCACGCAGCCTCTCTAGGCACGCAGTCAGATTTTCTTGACACTCCTTTAAAGTACAACCGTGGACAACGATGTCGTCAAAATACGATATCGTCTTCGGAAGGCCTCGTAGAATCTTATCTATGATTTGATGGAACTCAGCCGGTGCTGTCTTTATTCCGAACGAAAGCCGGTTCATCCGGAAAGTTCCTCGATGTGTTGAAATTGTTTGAATTTCACTGGACTTTGCATCCACAGGTATATGCAGATAAGCTTTAAACAGGTCGAGCCTACAAAAATATCGAGAGTCTTTAAGTGAATTGAGAACATCGACTTTGCGGATGGGGGTAATGAGCGTCTTCAAGTCGGCTGTTGACCCCAACCTTATAATCGACAAAGAGCCGAATCCCACCATCTTTTTTTGGGAATTACGACGAGTGGGGATCCCCAGTCACTTGTATCAGCTTGAGATATGATTCCTGCCGATTCTAGAGAATCTAGCTCCTTATCCACCTTTTCGAGCAGGGCGTAGGGTATTTCTCGTTTCGGGTAAAACACAGGATGCGCTTTTTCACGAAGTTTTAAAACCACAGCGAATTTCGATGCACATCCAACCTTTTCTTCGAAAACTCCCGGAAATTCAGCTGTGAGCTCTTCCACAGTACTTAGTTGCAATATCGAATTTACAGATGAGCTCAAAGATCGGTCGCAATCTATAAGGTTGATCCCTAGCTTCCGTATCCAGATACGTCCGTGAAGAGCTGTATATTGATCTGGTACAATATATATCTCTTCTTTCACTGATTTGCCCTTATGAGTAACTCGAACGTTTATTTTCCCATCCGGGACGAAGACATCTTGAGTGTAAGATCGAAATTTAATATTCGCTGGAAGCAGTGGATTCTTGAGTTTCAGCTGGGCATATTTACTCCGCGGTAAAAATGTGTATCCAGACCCTGAATCTATTTCAAACGATATAGGGTTCCCCTCAATCCCAACAACGGCGATGTAGCGTTCGTCATTTTTTGAGCTGTGTTGAGATATTAACCCCATCTAGTTGACCCCATAAGCGCATTCATCTTCCTCTTCGGACACTAGTTGATTCGTTACCGTTTCAGTGCAGCGAGAAATAAGGGTCTTGATGCACACTTTGGCCACGTGGCCTACTTTAAAACATTCAGTGCATTTTAGATTAGATTTCTTAATCTTGCATTCTTTAGCTCGGTGGTTGTTACGGCCGCAGCGTATACACAGACCATCAATTCCTAAAGACTTATAGTCTATGTGGCTGGGGGAATTCTCCCACCGCTTCACTGTGCTACGACGGCTAGTATTGCTGCTGGTCACTTTGTTCCTACTAATAGGCTGACCCAACTGTAAGGCGTCCACCCGGCAGGCTTCATACGTGGTCGCTTCCGCGACAATATCTTCGAACGACTTGTGCGCCGACTGCAGTAGTCTTTCTCTTATCGATGCATCATGCAGGCCCCGAATGAATTGAGCACGTAGAAAAATGTCCGCTACCCGAATCGTTTGTTTGCACTGACACGTCGCGGTAAACTCACAATCCGCTATGTCCGTTCTTAAATTATTGATGAAGTCCGAAATAGACTGTCCTGGCGTTTGATTTTTACACAAAAACTGGTGTTGTGCTACCAGCACATTTTTACGGTGTGACAAATGCTTGTCTAATGTATCCGGAAGGTCCGAGTAACTCATGTTATTCAAAACTTTAGGGGCAGCCAATGCCGAAACAGTTTCATGTAGTTTTTAGCCCCAATTGAGTTAATTAGAAGTTTGGCGCAATATGCGGTGTTCGATTTCACCCCCTTCATATCTACATAGTTTTCAAAACGCTCTTTGTAAGTGCGAAACGATTCGTTTTTTGAATCAAAATATTCAAACGTTCAACGTTGGTATCAGCGCACTGTTTGTAGCTGTACCTCCCGTCGTGGGACTCGTTGCTTTTAACATGGCATCGAACATCTGGCGTTGAAGATCCATAAATTGTTGGAATTGATCTATATCCATGTTAGATTCTATATAGACTTAATTGAAGTAGGTATTCTAGAAATTTTATAGCTTAGGAGCAATGGGTATTGTTGGTGTACATTCACCAACCTCATAACCAAAAAATCCTCATGTAATGCACTCGACGCCCGGAAAGAAAACTGTCCAAAACTTACTTTACCCCTCAGGCTTCATCCTCGCCGCCAAATCTGTTGTGGCCCTTATCACATTAATGAATAAATACACCATTTATTATTAGTTAATAATGACTCTATATTTTCTATTTTACTAATTCCCCTTACAACTAGTGCCACTGCCCCGTGGCAGCAACATCGCGCCAAAACCCAAATAATAAAGTTGCAATAGTTATAAACTTTTTTTTAAATTATAGTTACGTATACATTATTATTTTATATTTAGGGCGGGGTCACAAGTTGTATGTGAAGATGTGCAGCCTATGTATACCCCTACCCTATGACGAACTCTAAGAATATTGGCAGTCAACAGACAATTCCTGCTTTGATTCCGACGTAGTTTAGGGCGGGGGGTTTAGCCTTCCTGTCTATCGACGCTCTGACAGACAGCACGAGGGAGCCATGTATAACAGTAATTAGGTTAGACTGACCTCCACACGAATGGTCAGATTGTACTCCTTGATGCTCTCGTAGTCGAGAGGGTGGTTGACCTTGATGTCGGCCCAGGTGAAGCCGTTGTCTGTGCGCTGCTGCAGGTAGAAGGTGTGGAACTTGTTGGTCTGGGCGGTCGAGCCCGGCATCAGCCGGTAGAACACGGTCGGGTTGCCGGCGATGCCCGAGCTGAAACACAACTCAACATGCGTCACAACAACACCTGATCAACACCATTCTCCCTTATTTTGACACGGAAGTTCATTTTAAAATCAGATTTATCACTCAACAATATTGCTAATCTTTATTGCGTAACAACTATTAATTAAGCTACTAGATAGATACGACTTGAAACATGAACGAACACAATTCAATGGGTTCCATGATAAGTTAAATCCTACGTTGAAAAGATGAAATGGTAATTCCAAATGTAAATTTTGGACAAAAACATCAGTTCAAACAGTTACGGAAAACCATGCAAACTCAAAAAAAGCAAACTGTTTTTGTTTTGTAATGTGATATTAACGTAATGCAAGCTACAGCCTAAAGCTTTAGGCTTATTTAAAAGAAATTGCATGAATATAATTATCTACTTGATAGCACGAAAATTTAATGGTACAGATGGATGGGTTTACCACGGTTCTACTTTCCTGAACCCGATAATTATATTTTCGTGAATTAAATGATACATACAAGTAATACGCACTAAGCAAACATAGGCCCTCAACATAAACACGTCCCCGCAATTTTTGTTTGATGTGCTTTCGAAAAACAATGAATTTGGAAAAATTAGCTCCCGTTCCGAATCTCATCCACAATTTACATATTGTTATTTCATGAACTTGGAATAGTTATCCCTAAGCAACAAAATAAAACATAATGACCCAAAGCAAAAAACACGTACGAGTGGACACGTACCGTATGTGCTTTCCTATTTATCAATTAGTATAGGTGCGGAGATGATTTTTATTTAAAACTAAAACTTTGCTTCAACCTGTTCGGTTCGTTTACTATGCTTAACAAATGAAACATACCTGAATTTAGAACGAATCGATAGAAAGGTTCCGCAGAAATATTATTTTTATCAGTTTGCCTAGAAATCGAAGAACAGGAAGACACACAGACCATCAGGTAGACAGACATTTCGTAAAAACTACTTTTCTGGGTTCCTGGGGGCTGGGACCTCAAAACGTAAATCCGTTGGAATCTCGGCCATCGGAAATACTAACTATATAAATAGGAAAACAAAGATATGGAGTCACAAGAAGCTTAAGTTATCGTATGAGCGTGCAGAATGCTGTTTCTACAGCTACAAGAACACAATGACGAGGACCGAGTGCTGAGAGGTGCGGCGCAGTGCTCATCGCCTCCCATCCACCACCGCACCACAGGCTGCAGATAGCAATAATGCTAAACTCTCACGTCACCTAAATGTAATATACTATTTTATTTGCTTCATAAGACTTGACTCAAACGAACGCATGCTTCAAGTGATATAAAAATCAGCATGAGTAAAACATGTGTTCACCTCATCTGGCCTGAAACTCGCGTTACGTTTATTATGAGAAACCCAAGAATGAGAAGGCAACGTCAGCCCCCCTTAGACCATCCTCGTTACATGTCGCTAAGACAGCCTGTGAGCTGGACAGTGGGGAGGGAGGCGTGCGTGCCCCGTAACCCTGGCCCCATGCACCATGCCGCGCACCTGGCTTTCACCGAGACCACCTTGGCGCCCACGGGCATGTTCTCCGTGATGTAGATGGGGCCGTAGACGGGGTGGTCCCAGACGGGGGGGTTGTTGGCGCGGTCCACCACGTCTATCTGGACCTCGACGGAGCGCTTGAGGGAGGGGTAGCCCCGGTCCTCGGCCGTCGCTTCCAGCTTGAACGTCTCTCGCTGTAACCATAGCATAAGCATACCTTGCTTTGATGGCGGTGACAACGGTACCCACAGTGACATTCTCCCTTATGTGAATGGGGCCGTACGAGGGCTTATCCCAGAGCGGCGGCTTGTTGTTGCGGTCGACCACGTCCAGCTCGACGTCCACGTCCGCGTGCGAAGGCGGCTCCCCGCGGTCTGAGGCGCGCACCCGCAGCCTGTACCGCTCGCGCTACAACCAGACAGCGGGTCAGGGGGTGAGAGGGAAAGGCGGACCGAGCCCAGTCTAAACATTGGTCATCTACCCTTACTTCGAAAACCTGGGCTGCCGGTAAAAATCGGCGAATTACGAGCGCTGATTGGATAATTTTTTGGCCCATGAATAAATTTTGTCTGCGGTCTATATGAAGAAATATTGGACAAATAAACTTCATTTCTGCCCTTAATTCTATACCATACCCAAACTCAGAAAAGTATAATTTTCAAAGAGGCTTATTTATAAAGACAAATCTACCTAAAACGATTAGGCTAATACCACTAGTGCACCGTATAACTCCCCAATGCTATTCGGGTTTCTTCAAGGTATTTGATTACAATTATCTGGTAGCCTACCACAGTATTTTCACAAAGACATTTATCGTGGAGCAAGCCCAATACATGGCATGGTTTCTGTTATGTTGTAATTTGCAATGATGTGATCGCCGAAAAGTAGGTACGGTAGTCAAGATTTCGGTTAGCACACTAAACAGAAAGATTATGCTCCAATGACCAAAGGTCAAAGAGGAAGGTAACAACTATACGACTCATTTTAGGGTTTTAGAAAGCATTCATAACATTTCACACTTTACAACATATGTAGGCCTAATAATGGGTACGATTCGTGCGGAGTAAGAAAGTTGCCTGTATTTGTGGGATAATCTCCGTCACGCATGGATAGTGTAGCCTAATTTGAGCGAGAACATAAAAATTGACTAATCTAACCAGTGACTTTTAATTAATATTAGAAGAAATTTGAGATAGATGACCAACAGATAACAAATTTTAACTTAGCAGACACTTGACATCACATCTTGATTTGCATTTGTATACAAGCTCCGTCGGTTAACTTTGTGACAGCACCTACGTACTGTACTTTAATCTGGAAAAATGGTAAATCATACCCATGCTATTGCACGGCAGCCACTGCTAGGTGGGCAGTCTTCAATGGTAATTTTCGACATAATGTGTAGTACGAGTTAAAATTTAAAACAAAATACCTATATATATTTTTTTCGCCTTCTATTTGAACTCACTGACCATTTAATTTTAATTTAATTATGCGGCCGACGTTACATAAGTCATTCAACTGCAGCTGCCAAATATGTAAATACATAACTAGCGAATCAACTAAACAATGAAAACAGTGCTGTGTTATTGTACAGTAACTAGTGATACGGTCTTTTGGTCATCAGCATGCAATCTCTTCATTAGCCCTAAATCTCCATGGAGTGTTTGCTTACCATACATTTATTAGGTCCCTTCAAATAACATCCTACTCAAACAACAAAATTCCTTCAAAGCCTCGACAGCTACCTAGTAAATAATATTGTACACAACTATACGGTATACACTATGCAAATGACACTTAACTTACCTACAGGCCACGAATTTTAATCATGTTCTCATATGAGGCTAGTATCAAACAAAATGTTCCATAAGGCCATTTAAAAATACCTAATAGCCTACCTCGGCTACCTATTTATTGTCTCTAGCTCCGACAAGGAATTATCAAAATCATTCAATTTTCACTCCATACCTAAGGAGATACATATCTTCATTTCTTCAAAAATTACCTACTCTTGGAAATGGAACAAATGCATTACAATACACGATTAATTACAAAAACGTTCAAAAATTGACCGACAGTGTTAAGTATAGTTAGTAATAATTAAGTACGTAATGCTCTGCCTATATTTCAGGCGCGATTAAGATTGTGATGAAAAGTGTGTTGCTTTTAAGGGAAGTTAATGGTAGGGTACTCGGTCCACCGCAAACAAATAAAAACTAAAATATGGAAGAGGTACATAAGGAATTTGACCTAGACTCCGACAAAATTTCCCGACACCCAATAAGCTCTCGTTGTATGCAAAGAAAGTGGCCTAACTTACAGTTAATATAACTTATTGTTGAAAAATGTAACAAAGTCATATTCGTAACATTACAATACTGCTTCATCTGCAAGTAACGCAATCATAGCCAGTAAAAAATTATCAAACGAATTAGTTATAGGTCTATTGAGTGAGCCTCAAATAAGATAGTCAAGCTACGAAACCTTCAGGTCATTGGCAATTAAGAGCGCTCACCAACAAATCAGGAATAGTCCAGTTGATAGAGAACTAAACTACGAAACAGACAGTCGAGGCTCGAGATACGAATTCCCGCCTGGCCAGGTTCCTCCCAACTCAAATGGGCACCGATACACTCGGCAGTCTGCCATGTTGCTGAGCAGACATGGCGTGCCATAAGCATTAATGACAACTTAATGATTAATACTTTGGAATAAGTGCTAATGCATGTGCTGCAAATGGACAACTAATTCTTCGTCCAACCAATCAAAACACTGAGATTTCAAGTCCTTCCTCTATGGATTTCCAAGCGTAAGCACTCCATAAGGGCAAGCACTTTACAAAGCACAATTAAATTTGAGGTTAGAAGGCTATCCATACGCCATTAAGTTCTGAACTAGAAAGAGGCTAGAAACACACTGTAGACCTATATATGCCAAGGGGACAATTATTCTTGATTTTCAAGTGTATCCCTAAGTGTATAATGACAGATAACATTTCCAAAAAAAAATACATTAACTTTACATTTGGTTGTAAAGTACTGTTCGCCCAGAAAAGTTTGCAAATCCACAATAGATTTTCTCATAATGCCTACCCAAGTTCCACCTCTCGATGTAAATTTCCTATGTTGCATTTTCAAATCAGATAGAACTACATTGCATGTGTTTGTATACACAAAACTTATCGGGGTTCCATTCCAAATTTAATGCATTAAGGTCACAGGTGGACATTACTTATTTATTTAGCTAAAATTGTCGATTTGTTGCACTTTTTACGAATTTACTGTTCCAATGTCAAAATAAAAATTAAAATTTTCTGAATGTTAGTTAAATTGTCTTCAACTACTGTAGCACCGTTAGTGGAACGGTTTTAGGGTCATCAAAGAACAAAATCAAAGCAATATTTATAACAATAAATATTATTAGTGCGTTTCTTTAATTTGAGAAATTTATAAAATTTTCTTCTTACTATAGACTGCATTATAAAATGGATCAACTTGAAAGTAAACAGTTAACTTAAGAGCTTTCAGGGAAAGCCAAAGCAGTGAAACTGAAGCAAAATTCCCGCATAAACCGTTTGGTAAGGCAAGCAAATTCACTAGCAGGCCCGAATGATCCTAACTAAACCTTTGCGAACTATTTAAGGAAGAGGGGTGAAGTTGAAAGTTATATCAGTGATTTATTGTCAGATATGCTTCAATTCTGATATAAAACAGAGTCAAGGAGTCCGTCGAGGTATAAAACAAAAATAAAAAAGAATACTGCGCGATCTCGACGAATGTGATGAAAGTAAGGTAAGGAACACATAATTATGTATAGTCATCCTAGAATGATTGCTGGCCGTTAAGCTTGGACCCCTACGACAAGAAATATTAGAGTTTGATGGTCGATACCACATGCCCAAGGAGAGCCTCCGCGTATTTATCACTAGACGTCTTCACTTCGGGTAAATTAACAATGTGTACTCTGTAGTTACCATACATGAAAAGTAGTTCCGAGAGAAACAAATTTCAATTTGCTAGTATTAGTGTTTTGGTCTGATAGATACAATATTTCAAAAGACTTCTCCATAATATATAGAAATAAATGTAATCAATTAGTACTCGCATCAGAACTCATTGTGAAAATGTTTTTCTTTTTAAAGTTTTACGTAATAAAATAAAAAAGACAACCCTTATTGGTATGATACAGAGAAACTCTTTTCTGTGGCCTGAACGCTCTTAAGTTAACTGTCTACTTTCAAGTTGATCCATTTTACAATAAAGTATAGTAAGAAGAAAATTTTATAAATTTCTCAAATTAAAGGAACGCACTTATAATATTTATAACAATAAATATTGCTTTCATTTTGTTCTATGATGACCATAAAACCGTTCCACTAACGGTGCTACAGTAGTTGAAGACAATTCAACTAAAATTCAGAAATTTTTAATTTTTATTTTGACATTGGAGCAGTAAATTCGTAAAAAGTGCATAAGATTGACAATTTTACCTAAATAATTAAGCAATACCCACTTGTGACCTTAATGCATTAAATTTGGAATGGAACCCCGATAGTTTTGTGTATACAAACACATGCAATGTAGTTCTATCTGGTTTGAAAATGCAACATAGGAAATACATGGAGAGGCGGGACTTGGGAAGGCATTACGGGAAAATCTATTGTGCATTTGCAAACTTTTCTGGGCGAACAGTAAGTACATTAACCAATCAATACAAATATACTAACTAATAAGCGTCAGGATATTTGGGTCACTTAGGGCAACTGCTAGAGGCCAATGAATAATCATGAATGATGGGAAATGGGAATGTCCTAGGTAGTTCTCGTAGCCAGTGGGAAGTTTTATTTAAACTACGTCACAGCACTAAGCTTTCGCCATCAGCTTACTTGCAATCCACTACAGTGGGAAGAGAAGGAGTTATTGTACGTTGGGTAACTTTAGAAACTAGTGGACAGATAGTTAAGGTGAACAAAAGGTGACAATTGTGTTATGATAATGACTCAATAATGAAATTGCATGACCTGAAGGTTTCCTTCTGAAGCTTTGATATAGCCTAACCAAAGCCTGCAGTAAGTTAGTCTAAAACGATTTTATAAAAGAGTATTGGCTATGTATCTGGCATGACGAGAGCAAAGCAGCAAATCTCCGCCTACATCAGCAATGGCGCATATTCTACCAATTTACCTCACAATGTACTAGCTTACTTCAAAGAAATGCGTGACTTACTGAAGAGCATCCCTTAAGTTGAGATCCGAAAAAGTGCAGATTTCAATTAGAGAAAGATTAGAAAAGGAAAATTAATACAAACAGGTTAGACAGGCACATGCAAGGAGAGGAGAAGCCACTCGCCCACTTAAAACGTCCGGCGAGCAAAAATCGGGGAAAAATCGCGGTACGGCTGCCCAGACATAATAGGGAAAAATGTCACGTGGCATAGGACACACAAAAACCACCCGGTTGCCACAAAATAACCGGGCTCCAAAAACACCTTGTCCAGCAACCTGAAAACCGACCACAAAAATTAGTCGCTTACAAACTACAAAATCCAACCGTCACATATCCTCCAAAAACCATTATACAAAAATGCCGTGGAAAAACAAAATCAAAAATTGAGGAGAAAATTTGTGACGACATGAGACAGTCCAAAAATTAAAAACAAAATTGGCGTCGCATTTTTTGGTGGTGCAGAGAGTGTGCAAGTGCAGGATGTGCACAACGAAAACCTCGCAGCGACCATGTGCCGTAGAAACCAACAGAGTCGAGTGTCTGCGCAAAACAAAACAAATGTGCTGAAAAAATAAAGTCACCAAGTGAGAAGCTTTCGTCCTGATAGCGGCAACACACTGTGTCTCACTATTCCATTAATTAATCGTAGGCTGTTAAAAATTGGCTATAGACTCGTTTTCAACATCTTTATTTAATCGCAGACAATGCAAAGGAAATAAATATGCCGACACGATGCAGAGACCTGCTGGTTAGTTCAACTAGAGTAGGAATATTAGTAAAAGTACGCTATACTCCAACATGCCGAAAACAAAGAATGGCAATGACGTTTGCCGCTACCAGTTACTAAGCCTTATTGAGCTTTTACAAACTCTTATGGCAGTAAAATCAATTCTTGTCTTTATTTGACGATATGTAGGCTATAGTTAATAAGTAAAACTGCAATACATTGTCATGTCCCTAGCTTCAAAGCCATGAAAAAATTGATAGGAATCTAGCGGCAGGGTGTGGTTAAAATTTATGTTTTTCGTGATTGGCCAGAAGTTCCATGTATAGGCTATGAGCTACAAAGAAGAACTAGTCATAATTTCAATCAAGAGTAAAAGCTAGAGGAAGTATAACCGAAATAGATGTAAAAAAAACTGGACTTGGGCTTGTGGTCCAGCGGTTAATAACGAAGCCCCGGTTAGCCGTAGATAGTGGGTTCGAATCCCGTCAAGCACAGTTTTTCCTATATCCTCTAGGGAGGAGGTTACCTCTTCAACTAAAGTTAATTTAATGTCAGTGTAATTAATACCGTATAGTACTGCAATATAAGGAAGTATTCTGACCAACCAGGAAGTGAAGCCATTTCAACGTATATCCCTGACACCTGCCCACAGCATAATCCAATAAAAAGCAAACAGTAATAAGAAATGAACACCCCAAACATCCATTATCCAGATGCAATAGACTTCGACAGGCAACCCAAATTGTTACACCCCATTTCACCACAAAAAAATTAGCCCATGACTTCCTAATTTGTTATGACAGTTCTATTCATGTTATGGGTGTCTTCAATAGGTGATGTATAGTTTAATGTATACATTGTTTATACAGTATAAAGTTGCTATAACAACAATTTCTGCTTTAAACTAAGGCTCACAAAGGCGGTGTTTCCACATACGTTAATCGTCAATGAGAAATATGAAATTGAAGGTTTAGCAGACATTAAAGACATACTAAAAATTCTGCTACCACGTCAAAACCATATTTCTCATTGACGATTGACGTATATGGAAACCCCGCCAAACCAAAATCTGATTTAGCATTTTTTTAAATGGTTGTCTGTTCTTTTTCTCACCACTGCGGTAATACATGCTCAATTGGACAATAATTAAACTATAATTAATTATTTAAAATATTGTAGGATGTATCAGGCTTTGGTTGCCGAGCTTCTACAACAGTATCTATGTAGGCTTCGTCACCATAATCTACTGCCCCCACATTCATTATGAAGGCTTAATTTTGAGTTTGTTTGAGAGGCAATAGAAGACTTCTACTTCAATTTCTCGCGTAGCCTACAAGGTAGACCTTACTTGCTACTGGCTGAGAAAAATGACCCACCAGCTTGAAACAAGCGCAACTGTTAGGGGATGACCACTCCGGTAAGGACACGGCTTGCTTCAAAGTCCAGAGAAGAAGAGTTTTTAACTTTACATTGACTTTGAAGCAGGCTGCTTTAGGAGTGTTAATAGGAGCACGCCAACACCGCAACAGAGTACGAGGTCACGGGTGACTCGCAGACTTACGTCGAGAGGCTTCTTGAGAATGATCCAGCCGGACTCGGGCTGGATTTCGAAGTAGTCGATATCGGTGGGGTCGTAGGGCGCCGTCAGGTTGTACACGATCGCCCCATTGTTGTCAGCGTCCTCGTCAGAGGCCGACACGCGCAGGATGTTGGTCCCGATCGGCGCGTCTTGTTTAACATTCTCTACGTATTTCTGAAAGATATCAACAACACATTATTGCTCGCGTGTCGAACAAGACAAAAGCCGAATGAATGTTTGCAATTGATTCTAGCCTTCCATTTCAATGCTGATTCTAGCCTTCCATTTCAATGCGTAACTACAAACCTGTCGATCAAACAAGGGAGGGTTGTCGTTGACGTCGGTGATCTCGACGGTGAAGGAGCAGACGCCCTCGAGGCTGGGCTCACCCTGGTCCGTGGCCTTTACCGTCACCGAGACAAACTTGCCGTCGTCGCCCTCTCGGTCAAACACCTTGTTGGTGCTGACTTCGCCTGTCTCCTCGTCCACGACGAACTTGGTTCCCTTTTGGTTGGGTTGCTGCACGATGCTATACTTGACCTGCCCATTCACACCCTTGTCCTCATCAATTGCGTGCACCTGAAAATCAACAAATTGCATTTTACAATGATATGTGCCTCTTGGGATTAGGAAAAACAAAATATTGCAGTATTATACGGTGTATCATAACACTTACAATAATCTAACCTCGGTTGAATAGGAATCTACGATCTACGCCTAACCGCGGGCGTCGCCTTAACCGCTGGACCACAAGACCGACAAGTTTAGTGCCTGCTCAATTCGTATTGCTAGACAGGTTAGCATCGCTGCACACTGCCTGTCTTTTCCTGCTGTAACCATACCATTGGTCATGGCTTCATGGACATGGCAAAATCAAACCACATGAGAATTTTTCTCTGAATAATCCAAATTATGGCTACATTCAGAAGCCCGTATTCTCTAACATGATGCTTTACAGGGGCTATGTAATCCTGTCCCACTGCAGCAATGGAGATAGTACTGGAATTCCCACCCCTCCATGTTGCAGTGGAAACTTCAGCAGAAATGGCATTACTAGGAGTGGAAGGGCAATTAAGAGAGACTCAGCCTCTCTGACTACGTCTGACCACTGCCTGGATATGCCAAGCGATAGAATCCATCCAAAATACTGTTTTAGGAGGGAATTCGAAACTATATTAGGGACAATGAAAGAATGCTGCGAATCAGCAGGAATTCTCAATAGTCACACAATCAAGTGGTATACTGATGGCTCTAGGCTAGGAAGTACCAAACCAAGAACAGGCCTTGGCGTCTTTGGTCCTGGGGTTAAATATCTGGAGTCTCTTAGGGAGACAACTATAGTCTTGCAGATTCTGCAATGAAGGTGCGGAGGACCTGCGATGCGATGCGATGCAATCGCAATCGCACGAAGAAGAGCAGCATGCTCGGAAAGCTTGCAGTTACATGTAAAAGACCTACCACTTCTGAATCCCCTCAAGATCCTGGCTCTCGTGAGGGAGATATAGGCCTCGAGAAAGTGATGTAGATACTTTGTTGTAGGGGGCACAATAGGCCAATAGGCTTAAGTGCACACAGGTAACACCTGTACCCCAATTTATAAAAAAAAAAAAAAAAAAAATCGCTGCACAACTATCTATCCCAACAGGTCTGTGAGCTCACTTGATTGCATAAAGCTTTTGCCTTTATTCAATATATTGTAGTATTATATAGTGTATAACACTGACATTAAACCAGACCAGATTGCCCTATATTAACCCAAAAAAGTTCGAAGATTAACTAAAATCTACTGTCAATACAGCACGGTCACGGTATTACGCCTGTACTACACCATTACTCTTGTTCTTTCCAGGTATTCGCAACATTTATCTTTTGACTCTGCACCTTTCTGGTAAAGGAATTGCTCAGGCTCACAAATTCCTGTACTTGTCAAATAGTTAATTTTAGAAGTACTTCTTAATTTTAATTGCATAGCCTACATAGCGTAGCAAAGAGGAAAACCGGAATCTCTCTAAACCAGAGCCGAAAGGGATTTTTTAAATCCATGCGATGAGATACGTATGTAGTATATATGATATGCAGTATCGATTAAATTAGACTGTAACAAATTAACTTACAACAGATTTACTAAATTCCCCCCCCCCCCCCTGTGTCCGTCCTTGACCGTAAACAATATTTGACATTTCCAAGGGCCCGGCTCTTCGAGAGCTACTTTTAATTCGTTCCTTTAATTGAATTAAATATTGGACAGCCGCAAAGTTGTAGCATCTTCAATGAATGCTGCATTTATACATTCAGTGAATAGTTGTTTGCAGGTCCAACGACAGTTGCAATAAGTAGGCACTACCTTATAAACCAGTTATTATCTCTCTCTCAGCAGATTGTTCTTGGTGACAACGTGGGAGGGGAAACTCATACTTAAATAATGACTTTTTGTTTTATGACTAAGTAGGCTATAAAGCCCTCTCTGACACCCAACTACGTAGACTTGGGACCGACTTCTTGACATGGCAATGTAATTATAAAATGGAAACTTCTGATAATGGCGTCGCCACCGAAACCAGTTGATTGTATTATAGCATTGATGTGTTTTTGTTGTTGTTGTGAAATCAAGTCTGTTTAATTTGTCATGTTTTTCGTTCTCCAAGTTGTTAGTATCTAGTAAAAGAATTGCGGCAACTGGCGGCAGTGCGCACCTTGATGACGGGACTCCCGTTGCTGGCGCCCTCCTCGACCTTGGGCAAGTACGTGCCGCAATCCTTGAAGACGGGCTTGTTGTCGTTGACGTCGGTGATGAAGACGACGACGACGGCGGTGGAGGTGTGTATGGTGGCGCCGCCGTTCGCACAGCACGCCCCGTCGTCCATCGCCGTTACGTTCAGCTCGTACTTGTCCTTGTCAAGCGTGATGGCCTGGCTGTGCAGCCGGATGACACCCGTTATCTCCTCGATCACAAACTGGCCGGACTGTGTACCTCCACCTACGAAACCGAACCGGACGTTGTCGCCATCCTGAAAGTTTTCATTGATACGAAGTTAGCATGAGGTAACCCGAGTGACATAACAAAATATAATTTTATGCGCACTCCCATTCAAAGTAAATTTGTGTAGTTTTAATGTGTTAGCAGGCCTACCTACAATATTAAAAAAATGAGTAATTATGTCCCTCAGCCTATAGTTAATTCAACGATGGTCTTGTAGATACAATACTTTTATTTTTGTCCTGGGGATTAGTGCCTGGATATACATCTACCAACTCTGATCAGCCATAGCTAGGTTGGCTTAGTAATATAACAAAAAAGTCCTTATTTATTTATTTATTTAGCCCAACAATCTACTGCACTCTCTTTAAGTTACAGCCGGCTGGCTGGCTGGCAGCAACAAGTGGCCTTCACTCCCCTCGATCCTGGGACTCCCTCTTCTGCTCCACGAATGCATTGGCCCCTACATCCTCCACCACTTCCTGCAGGTATTCTATTTGCGGGCACGCAGGTCAGTTGGCTTTGTAATAGAACAAAAAAGTCCTTATTTTATAGGTTCTATGCAGTGGCGGCGCTACGGGGGTGCCCGGCCCTCCCAACAGCTTCTCCGGCCCCTCTTGCCCCCCCCCCCCACTTTTGAGATATTTTACATGTTGTTAAATTGCAGAATTATTGAACGATATACCTACTCCCAATGAAAAATGTTTTGGTTTTTCATTGGCCCCCCATATAGAAGTCATGCCCCCCCCCCCCCGCCATAAAATTTCTAGCGCCACCACTGGTTCTATGATGCAGCTTACGAAGTTCTCGTGTCGTAGAAAATGCCCAATCCAGTGAGCTCTTCTTGTATATGTGAATGCAACCAGAGTTTTGCTTTCACTTATTGCGGTTAGAATCTTCTCATTGGTGACATGAGCTTGCCAAGGTATTCGTAGCATACATCTCTAATGCTGAGTTTCTAATGCTTCACATCGGTACAGTGCAATGGTCCAAACCAGAGACTTTAACATTCGTTTCCTTTGTCCAAGGTTTATGCTGTTCGACTCAAAAAAACTTGACTTTTTGTTGATAGCCACTTTTGCTTGGTGCACTCTATACTCTGTGTCTTGTTCCGGCCTGCCATCGGAGGTAATTTTGCTTCTTAGGTACCGGTATGTGAAAGTTCTTATGTTTTTAATGAGTGTGCCAGTTAATTGAATATTTGCGCCCTTGTTTGCATCAGTACTTACTACCATCACTTTGGTTTTTGACTTCATCTTGTATGCTTCAAGTACATTTTCCATGACATGTAGAGCTTCTGTCAGATCTTCTACATTCTTTGCTTACATAGCAATCCTTATAGGCCTATAGTCCACGCAAAATGAGAAAAGTATGGACATGGAATGTTTTGATGCAGTCCAACACTGTAAAATATTCCTTGCACCATTTTGGGTTACCTTTTTGCATTGGCGGGGTTTCCACATACGTCAATGGTCAATGGTAAATATGGTATTGACGTTTTAGCAGACATTAAAGACATACTAAAAATGTCTGCTACCACGTCAAAACCATATTTACCATTGACCATTGACGTATGTGGAAACCCCGCCATAACAAAAATTGTGCAAAGAATATTTTTACAGTGTTGCACAGGATCAAAACATTCCATGTCCATACTTTTCTCATTTTGCGTGGACTATCTACCTCTTGTACCTTCCAGATCTTTTCTCATCTCTTCCATTGCATACTGAATGTAGAGGTTAAACAGCACATCGGCTGCACAACTTACCATAATAGGGGTATTCGCAATGTCGGCGTTATCGAGTTATCTATTTAGAAGTGTCATTCAAGTTAACACACAATCGTGAGTGGACCTCGGGGTATGCTAAATGAAAAAAATTAAGCGAGGAAACAACGTGGTATCAGTTAGGACGCTCATAGCACTGTTTTAAAGAGCCTATATTTTGCGTTTATTCTCTTTAAAGTATTTCTGATAATTGGTTCAGACATAATACACAATACAAATAAATTTACATATAACAAAATATTGAAAGAGTGTTTCAAATCATCCGGCATAAACAAATATGGCGGCGGACAAACAATTGTCGATCACAGCGGTTAAACCAGGTCTGAAGTGCGCTTCGATAACACTCTGGCTAGCTTGGTTATCGGGTTCAATACGAGTGTTAACTTAACTTGATATAACACACTTAACTAGGGATAACTCGATAACACAGACATGTAAAGACCCTTATCTGGCAGTATTATTATAAAGAAGTTTCAAGTATTCTACTTGTTCCCTTAATGAGTTGATCCCAACTGATGTTTCAGTTATGTCTCTTCTTCTACAGTGGCCTATCTATAGTATTGTCTATGGTTACACTCTGATTTATTATGAGAAAACCTGCCTGATGCTCAGCCTCTGGCACTAACCTTATCTGAAGCTACTACAGTGGTGACCAAGGTGTTGGGTCCTGCGTTTTCATCGACATTGGGGGTGTACACCTGCTGGGAGAATTTGGGTTCCTCGTCGTTCTTGTTTTTGGTGTAGACGCGGACGGTGGCGGTGCCGGTCTTGCTGGGCTCGCCCTTGTCCTTGGCGGTCACGACGAACTCGTAGTAGGCATTGTTGTTGTCGGCGTCGAGCTGCTTGTTGTTGCTCACGATCCCGTTGGCGTCCACGTTGAAGTGGTCGTCCGACACCAGGTACTCTATCTCGGCGTTCAGCCCAGAGTCAGAGTCTGTCGCTTTCACCTAAGCAATGAAAAACACTTAAAAATTAGGATATAGATACGACATGGTGCATGAGCTGAGTAGAGGAGAAAATGAGTTAACTACCATAGATAAAGCACACTAATATGTGGATACCTTAATAGAGATGAATAGAAGACAACCCCACAACAACACTAGGCTTTGCAGCTGATGACACCCAAGGTGGCACATCGCCGCATGATAATTTTTATGAGCTAGAGAGCACAACTACTCTATATGCAAGAATCTTACTCATGAAAGGAAACTTCCTAACCGAGCTTGGGAAAGGCTGTAAGTACATAAAATCATCTTTCACCAACTCTACATAAGTTACGTGTAAGTTACGGTACCACTCAATTATTCTCCTACTCTACCCTGTAAAACTGTTGTTAATTCTCGAATCACAACTTGTGAGAGGTACAGTCACTTTTAAAAAGTGCCCGTTCGATTTTCCCATCCACCAACTAGAGAAATACCTAGGCTAAACAATATAAACATGCATACTGTACATATAAACAATATGAACATTCAGTTTTGGGTAGACTACATTTCTGAACTTCTTGTTGGGGCACCAAAGGATATGACTTCGAAAGATACCTGCGCGTTCCCGAATATCAAATATCAGAACCAAATTCTTAGAATGTTTCATCTAAAGATAACCTTGTAAACTGCCTATTTTACAATCAACCGGACACCCGCACTATCAGTTTTTTGAACAAGTTCCAAAGTATTATTGATCGTAGAGTCACCAATGAGGTGTAATATCCATGATCCAGGACGAAACCCACCAAGAAAGAAAAGGGGAAAAGCAAACATGTTTAGAGGACAATATGGACGTCAATTTTGAGACGATATGACTATAAAAACCCGTCGATAGCCGTAAATGGCTGGTACTCTAATTGGTGAAATTGTTAAAAGCGACAAATGACACTACACCATTCCACTCAATTGCCGCCATGTCTGGCAACAGTTAATTAATTGGTGTAATTAGCCCAGTCCGGGCAGACAGCTGCAACACCAATTGACGTACCTTGAGGATGGACGTGCCCAGCGGAATGTCCTCGTCGACATTGTGCGCCTGGTAGTCGGGTAGTTCGAATTTGGGTGCGTTGTCGTTGACGTCGGTGACACGGATAGTGAGCTCGACGGAGGTGGAGAAGCCACCCGAGTCCTCGGTTGCCGTCACGATGAGCGAGTACACGTGCGGTTGGCGCAGGTCCTCGAAGTCGAGCTCCTTGGCTAGCTTCACGATCCCCGACGACGGCCCGATGTTGAACGTTCCCGCACCCTGGCCCTGCGCCTTCAACGTGTACCGGATCTCCCGATCCGCGAACGATTTGGCTTTCACTGAGATGATGCTGGAAATAGACATACATAAGTTATTCATAGATAGGTGCAATGAAGGGCACTTTAAAATATAAAGGCGTGCTAGAGCTCAAATTACCGACATGATTTTTTTAAGGGAGTTGAAAAGTACTATATATGATGAAGTGCCCAATGTTACAGTCCTACAACAGTACACGAAAACCGACTGCTATTCACGGTTGAATCTAACAAGGACACTAGTTTGCATTGTTTTACATTTGACTAATTTAATAAATCGTAGATTTAGAGTATAACGTGTCAACATTATTTTACAAGTTCGAGGCAAAAGCGGACACAAAAGCCATGATATGTGACCTTTGTTAATTGAGAATCTGTGGCTTTAAGCACTCTACAAGCCCCGAGAGGAAGGGGATATTAAGTGGTTTCCAACAGCGGGCCAGCTCACTCATAACTCATTTATGGTGACAACAGCAGTCTCTTAGATGCCGGTTTTTTGCGGGTGGAACGTATGCTGAATAAAGCTTTGCAATAGAGTAAAATCGGGTGTAACACAAATGTTTATTTGTCGGATAAACTGTGATGGAGGCTTCCTTAGAAGAAATACCGTTAATATCGTAGAATATGAAACCACAACTACATGAACCCCATACGAAATTCTGTGATTTTCTCAGCTACACACATGACATGATTAGTCAATTGCACCATAATATTTGTCATTTTTCATATATGTGTCCCACGCAGATCTATCCGAAGCAAATGACAAGGCCATCCAGGCTGCAACGTTTTGGATCAACGTGTCGTAGGCCCGGACACGTTAAGTAAGTAAGTACCATAATATTTTAAAAATTATTTGATGATGCGTTAATAATAGGGTACAGTAAATTGGTTCATAACAAGTTTTAAGGTATGATCATAGGAAACTTGAAGCTCACTGACAGTCGACAATTATCATTAAATTATTGCCACCTCTTTTAGGTTACAAGACATTGTCTACTGCTGACTAACTTACTCAGAATCTTTCTTCTGGTTCTCGGGTATTTCAGCTTCATAAGACGACATATAGAACTGGGGAGGCCGCTTGCCCCCGATGATGCTGAGCCGCTCCTCGTTGGTCGTCTGGAACCGCTTGCCGTCGTCCATTCGGCCGTTCTGGTCCTCCGCCCGCACGTACAGCACGTACTCCATGTCCAGCTGGAAGGGGTCCATGCCGCGGGTGCGGACCACGCCCGACCGTTCATCCAGCTCGAAACGGCCGCCGGTACGGTCGCGGACAACGAAGTAGTGAATGTTGTGGTCGGTGTCGGGGTCGCGGGCCTGCAGCGTGAAGACAGGCGTGTTGGGTGGCGCGTTGAGCTGCACGACCGCCTGCATGGGTAGCGGCCTGTTGATGAAATGCGGCCGCTCGTCGTTGATGTCCTTCACGTGGATGATGACACGCTGGTTGTCGGTGTCTGCAACATCAAGTGTCAGCCATCTTACAAACTCTCAAAACTTTTTAACTTGTGCCTTGGCAAATACTGTAGCTTGCACTTACAGAAAACGTTAAGTATATTTATTGCATGCCAACCGTTCTCATTGAGATTTACTGAGTCTGGCACTTGCGGTCCCCCACTACATGGACACACTACATATGGTATATCTGGCTGCATGATTTTATATCTACAGGTGAAACTAGGCATGCCATTTTAGCTTTGTCTACATTCTAAGAGAAGGAGTATACCAAATACCATACCTAATGGGACCGTTTATGAAAGCCTTTAATGATGACAACCACAAGAGTTACGGCTCAATGACAACACTTGAGACTCATGCCACATTTGCGGTGTCAGTTTATTTTCAGTAGTAATGCGATCATATGCATTAATCATCGTCATGCCACGGTATGTACCTTTGATTGTATTGCCGGTGTAATACGGATCAGAAAAAAAAAATCGAATTTTCGAAATATACCACATTCTGCATTGAAATATCGTCCTAAAAACTCTAACATTCTTGCTTTCCTATTTATACTATAGTATAAGGCAAGTTTTGTGATCAAAAATAATTTTAAAAACTAAATACAATAAATTAGTCTTTTAATGCACAATGAACAGATATATACAGATATAACAACTATATACGTGCTTACAAAATATAGGACGTACAGTATTTCACTCTGTCTGTGCATTTATTTGTGGACAAACTATTCGATAAAATTCTGCAGGTAGGTTCGCATCGAAATTCATAATATGTTTCGTATATTTGGCTCACTCAACTTTGGAGGATCTCAACCCTAAAAAACTAACTTTTTTTTTAAATTCACATTATATGGTAGCTCAGTCAATGGGTACGGAAAAAAAGGGTTAGGAGCAAAGGTTTCCGCGGAGTTTTGCATATGAGTGATTGTATAGATTTTGGGGTGCCCTTTCTGAATTTCAACTTTGCTACCTCGAATTTTCCTTATTCTTGAACGGGCAGACCAATACTATATAACTTAGTAATGACAGGGCACGCAATGTATTGGAGCGGGAATTATCCATGATTAAAAAAATCATTTATTGGACAAAACAAAATTTTATTTTGGGAATGCAACCGGTTCGGTTTTGTTACACTATTTAACACCTAAAACATACATGAAGGTAGAAGTCATCGATAGAAAGGTTCCACAGAAAAATGATTATTTTATTCATTTTTCATGAAATTGAGTTTTTTTTTTCTCGAAATCGAAAATTTTGACCATAACAAAGTTTCCTTATGTATATACCTACTACGTATAAATTGGAAAGCAAAACTATTAAGAAATCTTATACCCCTAATGCATTGGAATTGTTGCATAGCAGTTTATTTTTTTGACACTCAGCAGTATATGTATTTAAAGTTAAAAACAACCAAAGAGGCACTAAATTTGCAGCATATGGTAGTCTATCCCATTAAGCCAGCTTGAGCCAGATAGCTAGAACAAGTTAGAAGCTGCTAATGCGATGGGGTTAGCTGAGTTGTTTTCTTCAAGTTTTCTGATCAGAACCCATTTTCATTAAAACTTGAATTACTGCTAGTGCTTCAACTTCTTCAATTAATTTGATAAAATCAATAGGATGAAAAAGTCTGATACAATAGCAACTATTAGAAACAGTATTATAGCACTATGGCGCCCAAGGTAGATTCAATATTCTGCAGCATTATATGGTATACAATACTGACATTAAACTAACTAACGTGTATGTTGAAGAGGCAACCTTCCCATCAAAACACAAATTAGACAAATCTGGGCTTGGCGGGATTCGAACCCACGATCTATGCTTATCCAGGGCATCGTGTTAACCATAAGCCCGCAGAAGTTATGTTCTCACTCCTCTTGGACAATATTGATATTTGTTAGACAGGTTAGCGCAGCCACACAACTATTTAATGCCAGTGTTATGTACGATATAATGCTGAACCGGTCTGAGTTTACTGGAACATGCTTTCCAATTTATCAACATTAGTAGATAGAGAATATGAGTAATTTCAAGGTAAATAATTTTCCAGTGGTTGTACACCTGACGTCACTGGAAGTGAGATGAATTCTAGATAGGTCGACCCAAAACATTAAATACAACACAGCAATTATGGCAGGGCACGCAATGCATTTGAGCGCAAATTTTCTATCATTTCTCAAAAAATAATTTTTTGAGCTAAGCCAAATATATTTTTGGGAAAGCAACCTGTCTGGTTTCATTACTCAAATTAACACCTAAACCATGCCTGAAGGTAGAAATCATCAATAGAAAGGTTCTGCGGATTTTTTTTTTAGTCATTTTTCATTAAAATTTAGTTATTTTTATTTTTTTAATCCCAGAAGCAAACTATCAAGGGGCAAGCGACCCCCCGTATTTTGTCAACATTAATAACGACTACAATATATGTGAATGTAAAAGAAATCGTTGGTGCCGTTTTTGAGAAATAATTTTTTTATAAGTTTTTTTGGAGTTTTTTGAGAATAACCCCCCCCCCCCCAATTGAGCTAGCCCAAAATAAAAATAAAAATGGTCCCGAGGTATGATTTTTGTGACCCTACATGCCAAACTTCATCAAAATCGACCGAGTAGTTTGCCCGGAAATCGATGAACAGACAGTCAGAGCAACAGAGCGACAGACAGAGCGACAGACAGAGAGACATTTCGTAAAAACTACTTTTATGGTTCCTGGGACCTCAAAGCGTGTAAATCCGTTGAAATCTCGGAATCGAAAATTTCGACCATCACAAAGATTTCCTTATTCTACGTATAAATTGGAAAGCAATAACTCGTAATAAATTGTACAGTGACAAATTACCGGCGTGGAATCTTATCATCACTTCAATTAATAAAGTTGAGAGAAGAGTAGATGTAGATAGGCTTACTAACACACTACCTAGTATATTGACCAATATTTACAAATATTAACCAGGCTTATTAACAACATTTGGCACTTATTAAAAACTTTTGGAAGCATGAATAAACAGGAAAGTGAAAAGTCAAAGTTTGCGGGCCACCCCTTGTCACTAGCCCCCGCAAGGCCGCAAGTCCGCAACACGTAAACAAAACTTGCGCATCATTCAGATTAATTTTAAAGGGCAATTTCCAACTGGCTTTTTAATTTCTTTCCGCAGCTGTTAATTTTCACATCTGAATGGGAAAGTTGTCATGGGCAGTGGCAACAACAGCCTACCATTTTTAGAAATCAGATAACAGCTAGTTATGGGAGACTACAATAGTCCGGTAGGCATGGCAACAAACAGTCATCCCGCATAGACTGCAGGTTGGCTGTGGGCTATGCCAAGCTGCTTTTCCAGTAAATGTAATTTATGTTTTGGGGCCCCACAGAAGAGGATCCCCTGAAGCAGTAGGAAGTGCGAAGTTCTTACCGCTAAAGGGGGGGGGGTCATAAATTTCAGGGGGGGACACAAATTTCCTTTTCACATTTTTCAGCGCGCATTGCAAACATTGAAATTCTAAGTAACATTGCGCTATGCATAATCGTACTGAGTTTAACTGCAATAATTCAGTTATTTAGTTAAGACTAATATGCGGTCTGTAGTGGGGTTGGTGCAGAGCAGATTGCGGAATTAAAAGGCTTTGGAAGGAGTGAGTACATATCCATATCATTACCTTAAGGCCGCTGGCAAATTATGTAACAATAGAACCGCAGGAATACGCCTAAAGAACCGGTACGGGTGAGCCCGCCCAAACGTTGCAATTTATCAATTAGTGTTTGTAGATACTGTAATAGTTCTAGGGCAAAAAATTGTACCGTGGTTAACTATCGACTGCTTATTAATTTTCTCTATGCCAAAGCATGCCTGGTCTTGAAAATGCTGCGTACCCAATACCCAACCTACCTCTTCTGGTCCCTTACACCACTTTCCTCGCGATCCTATTATTATTATACTCGTGGGGACGACCTCTTGCTAACCCATCTCTCTCATTCCCGAATATTCCACTCTTCATTTCTCATCTCTTCCTCTACATTATGGAACTCGATACTCATAGAAACTTGTGCCTCTCCTTCTCTCAACGCATTTACAAAGAACCGGTCCGAGTTTACTCGAACATGCTTTCCAATTTATCAAGTAGTAACTAGAGAAAATGAGTAATTTCATGGTAAATAATTTTCCTATAGTTAAATCTTCTCGGGGGGGGGGGGGGGGGGGGCGTTGTCCAGCTGACGTCACTGGAGGTGAGGTAAATTCTAGATACGTCAGACCAACAAAGTACCACACAGCAATAACGAGAGGGCGCGCAATGCATTTGAGCGTGAATTTTCTATCATTTTTTCAAAAAATAATTTTTTGTGCAAAACTTAATAGTTTCATGGGAAAGCAACATGTCTAGTTTCATTACTAAATTTAACACCTAAAACATACCTGAAGGTAGAAATCATCGATAGAAAGGTTTCGCAGAAAAATAATTTTTTAGTCATTTTTCATTAAAATTTAGTTATTTTTATTTTTTAACCCGCAGAAGCAAACTATCAAGGGGCAAGCGACCCCCCGCATTTTGTCAACATTAATAACGACTACAATACATGTGAATTTAAAAGAAATCGTTGGAGCCGTTTTCGAGAAATAATTTTTTTTTGACGTTTTTTCGGAGTATTTTGAAAATAAAACCCCCTAAATTGAGTTAGCCCAAAATAAAAATAAACGACCCGTGGTATGATTTTTATGAACCAACATGCCGAATTTCATCAAAATCGACCAAATAGTTTGCCCGAAAATCGGCGCATTAACAGACCGACAGAGCGACAGCGACAGACATTTCGTAAAACCCAAACGTGTAAACCCATTGAAATCTCGGAACCTAGGAATGGGATGGTTCGAATTATCCACGTAACATCTCCAAAAAACATTTTTGCCCTCGAAACCAGAATCTTGCTTTAGAAAGCTCCCTGTCCTTTTTGTTACTGTATTTAGCACCTAAAACTTAGGCGCCCATTCCATTGACCGGCTAGGGCTATTTCCAAAACGGTAACGTGGTAGCAGACATTCAAGACTTAGGTGGCGTTTCCACCGACCTTGCATTGCAGAATGCAAATGACATTGACGGAAATTAGAATTTTTCTTTTTATAGAAATCTATTAAAATGTTTGAACTTAACATATCCCATCACGCCATTTTTTAATTTTAGTTTGTTTGTTTGTGATTTTACTGTATGATCATTGATCAATTTTAACTATGGCATTGAGGAAAATAAACATTTCCGTCAATTCTGCAATGCGAGGTCGGTGGAAACGTCACCTAAGTCTTGAATGTCTGCTACCACGTCACCGTTTTTGGAAATAGCCCTAGCCGGTCAATGGAATGGGCACCATACCTCAAGTTCTATTTTATGAAAATTGCGCATTGTAGGGATATTTCATCTACCTACCTATTAAGACGGTGACCTATGTTCCACTTCCTGAAAATTTCTTCATACCCTTTCATTTCGTGACCACTGAACCTAAAACCACCCCCGGTTCAAAATTTTATAGTTATATATGTGTACACATACTGTATATTGTATATCCATATTAGCCCAGGGTAGATAATTTTTTTTAAGACATTAAATTATAGTAGAATGAAACCCATTGGAAATGGAAGACAATATGATAAACATTAAAGGAAAGATCTGAGTTCGGGAAGCTGGTAGGGGTGGTTTTTAAGGGTGAAATACGGTATATCTTCATTTCCGACAAAACTACAAGTCCTATGGAAAAACATCAAATAGCAAAAAGGTAGGTAATAAGATGTACAACTTTAGTGGTTACACTTTTTTCACATAACCTCAAATTTTATGAGAAAAATGCCATAAACCAAGGTTTTGGTTTTTTATTTTTAACTTTCACAAAAAAAAAACATTTTTACGTGAAACTTGGTGAAAATTTACTTTTTTTATGTTTTAAATACACTGTAATTTTTTTGATTTAAAATATAAATTTTCTCCAACTACTTTTGACTATATATGGAAAAAGCACCCTAATTTTCAATCGAAAAATCTCACGTCAAAATGTCAATTTTTAAAAATAAAAAAAATAATAAATTATGTCTTTTAATATTTAAAATATAGTCTGCTCAATTTAGTCACCCAAAATTACAATAATTCGCATCTAATATTGCACTAAGATATCATTCGATTTAATTTTTTTAGGTTATGTAACGTTAAACATTCTATTTAAGAACGAAAATATTACTATTTTTATTTAAGAGCTGATTGACACAGATATAAATATAGGGCCTAGCCCTAGAGAAACTAACAGCCGATGCATGAACGCCTTTAGAGCACTAACGAAATATAAGCATTTAATGCACTAAATAATCTCATGTTTAGCTTACGGGAATTTTAAGCCTCCATGCGATTAAGGGTTCCAAAACCTGCCGCTAGGGAATGTTAGATTTTAAAACTCGTGTAGTTGCGACGAATTTTCCTTTGAAACCTTTGAGAATCGCAGTTTTAAACGGTTTTAAGCTCTAAACAAGCGTAATCTGCTTATATTTTATATCTGCCGAGTCACGAGTCGGTCAGCGTAACACCTGTGCTTGCACCATTCGTTTGCACTGCGCATGCTCATGGACTCGAACCACAGAACATCGTATAATTATATCATAGACATAGTAAAACTATAGACTCATCGTAAACATTCGGGTTGAAGCCGCTTGACTTCGGCTATTTCCGTAGTATAGGACTAGATTGAGCCTTTTGCCATTTGCTACCATGTTAACATTTTATTTTTTATTTGATTATTTAAAGATTATTTAGAACGGAAAATCATGCCGGCTAACCAGCAATATTTTTATGCAGATCTTTCAGCACTTTTAATTTAAATTTTAAACAATATATATAATAAATGTAAATAATAAATATAATTATATATGAAACAACAAAGAAAACATATAATAAAACTATTAAATTTCAATTTCCCGCCAAAATGCACCTATGAGGGGGCGTGGTCGTGGCTTCAGTCCTCCAGCACAGCCGAAATACGACATGGTGGCTCCATAGTTTTATTAGCTCCATGAATTATATATTAGGCCTGCCACATTCCGTGGTTTACCTCAGAATTCCGTGGGAAATAATTATATTCCGGGATCAACAATTTTTCAGTACCTAAGAACAGTAGGTACTGTAGGTACGTAGTTCAATGTGAAGGGTTGTAAATTGTAATACTGTAATTTACTTTTGGCCTACGGTACTGCATGCTATTTTGGTGTTCTGTGCTGCTGACTATTCTCTAAAGTGCAGTGAAGTTTTCAATTGCAAACACAATATAAGTCTAATTAATTTTTAATTGTGGAATTTTAATTTTTCCGTTAATTTTTTAGTACGGTAATATCAAAACACAAGCTTCTTTAATCCTATTTACATAATTTGAAATTTAGGTGTGTCACTGCTTCATCATTTAGCTTATTAGGTGCAGTAGTAGAAAAAAAACTAAATGCACTAAATACTAATGATGGTAGGCTACGATGAGTACCAGGCTGGGCAGCCAAACGACTTCAGCCGTATTCTTAACAATTTTTAAATAATTCACGGAATAGAATACGGAATACTCCGGAATTTTTTAAAATGTTGGTCCCCTTTATATGATATGATTTTTTTTAACTCTCATCTGTTCATGGCCCTGGTTCCTAACCTTATCTGGTTATTTTAATTGTAACTTTAAATTGCGGCCGATAAAAAAATACCCATCAGCTTCAGATTCAACCATCACAAATTGACATGATTCCATAAATTGGCACACAAATATTAATTGGTATGCATAGGTATTTCCCCAAAAATCCACAGAAAAACCTCAAAAATTGTTGATCCCGGAAATTTTTCGGAATAGAATTATTTCCCACGGAGTTCTGAGTTAAACCACGGAATGTGGCAGCCCTAATATATAATTATACGATGTTCTGTGGTTGGAGTCCATGAGCATGCGCAGTACAAACGAATGGTGCAAACACAGGTGTTACGCTGACCGACTCGTGCCGTGTCAGATATTTACGACCATTTTAAGTTTTTTGTTTACATTACAGAATTATTTACGGAATTATTACAGAACAATTAACAATCATCAACAATTAACTAAAAAAAGACAAATTCCGTTCAGCTCTCCCAATCAATTTCTTGTTATTGTTGACATAACTTTCAAAATTGCGCAATGAAATTTAATTTTAAACAATTTTTTTTTCTTTTTTCCCTTGCAGAAACTTTTTATATTTAATAATTGTTTAAAATATAAAACAATAACATTTTTATGAAAGAAAAACACATAGTCATGTATTTCAATATTTTGTGAAACACAGAATTTGCTTAAATTTTATATTATATTAAATTTAATTAGATCAACAAAAAAGCGTTCATGCATCATAGCAAAGCTGCGACACAATGTAATCACTAATATTTCCTTAGTGCTCTAAATGCGTTCATGCAGCGGCTGTAAATTGGCCGGACTATATTTTAAATATAACAGACATCATTTTTCGATTATATATATATATTTTCACGTAAAAATGTTTTTTTTTTTGTCAAAGTTATAAGTAAAAATCCAAAAAATTTGAGGTTATGTGAGAAAACTGTAACCACTTAAGTTGTACATCTTCTTATTACCTACCTTTTTGCTATTTGACGTTTTTCCATAGGACTTGTAGTTTTGTCGGAAATGAAGATGTACCGTACCGTATTTCACCCTTAAAAACCACCCCTACCTGCTTCCCGAACTGAGATCGCCCGTAATTTATTTTTCCTTAAGAGTGTACAGCCCGAAATTTAATACTTTTTATTTTTTATTTAATTAACTGTTAGCATGTTATTAAAGATTTGTCTCATCAAAGTTGTAGAAGACTACTTCATGCATCATATTAAAAGATATTTTTAATTTTCGAAATTGTATTTTTTCATAAACATGCAAATATTTTATAAACAATGACTTTTCACGTATTATCGATTTTATAAAAAAACTACAATTTCGAAAACTAAAAATACCTTTATTATATGATGCATGAAGTAGTCTTCTACAACTTTGATGACCCAAATCTTTAATAACATGCTTGGTTAATTAAATAAAAAATATTAAATTTCGGGCTGCCACTTTCCTACGGGCTGTACACTCTTAATGTCTGTCATATTATCTTCCATTTCCAATGGGTTTCATACTACTATAATTTAATATTTTTTTTCACCATTTTGCAGGGGATCTACCCTGAGTAATATGACGAGGCCATATCGTAGATTTGCTCACTTCATGAAATGGTCCAGTTTTTTTTTATCATATCGTAAAATTGTTACATTCATTAGCTTTGTTTATGTTTATCTTTCATGCAATTCTCGAGCATTTTATATAGTGTGAAAATCTACGATATGGCTACGACATATATGGCGTACACCCTACATATGCGATTCGGCTAAACCAAACCGTTTAATGTAGAGAAAAGAAAATGCAAGTTGAATCTTTTAGCAGAGCGAATTCCACAATACTTAAAGTTACAAAATATACTTACATATATGCATGGCCGTGCCCAGGGGGTGGTCCATGGGGTCCGGACCCCCCCCCCCCCCGAAATAAATGTTTACAGGTAAACCTGTATGGTTGGAAGAATATATCCATTAATTCTATAATAAATTACGTTAAAAAAAATGCTTGGACCCCCCCCCCCGAAATCAAAGCCTGGGGACGGCCTTGTATATAGTATGTTCAAAACATTTTGTGGATCCTATTGCGGGCCAACAAAAGATTTTCCGGATCCAATCGGACAGTCGATTGAGATCATGGCCGTAGCCAAGGGGGGTTCAACGCCCCCCCCCCCCCCGCCGGATTGAATTGGGTTGATACTAGATAGCATCGGATTTTGAGATGAAAAATAAAAACTACTATGTAATATCCAATGAAATTTTTGAACCCCCCCCCCCCAAAAAAAAGAAAAATCCTGGCTACGGCCGTGATTGGGATCAATAATGTATATTAATATATATTATATATATTGTTACTTTCCAGTGGCCATGGCCATGCCCAGGTGGGTGGTGGGGACCGGACCCCCACCCCCCCCCCCCCCCCGAAATAATTTTTATGTAACCCGGTATTGTTTGAAGAAATAATCCATTAATTCAAAAATAAATTACGTAAAAAAAATTGCCCCCCCCCCCCAAAACAAAACCTGGGCACGACCTTGCCTGTGGCCCTACGAAAATTAACTGCTTTGGTGCTCAGATACTAAATTGAATTCTAGTGATAGTATTATGGAGAGAAAATAACCCTTTTTAAGCTACTAATATTAATTTCAAACAACATGATAGCGTGTCGGTAGACCAGCCGACTAGGCTAAATTTCATAGCTGTTACGCAGTAAAACTGTATGTTTATGGTAATAAATCATTACTTATACAGTAATTGTAATATCTATAAAAAAACTTAAGGTCACTTAAGCATTAAAAGTAAAAGAATCACAACCGATGAAATTAGATACCGTACACAAGTAAATAATATTTTCTGACAATTATTTGCTGCTACTTTGCCGTAATTGCTTTCCAATTTATACGTAGTATAAGGAAAACTTTGTGATGGTCGAAATTTTCAATTCCGAGATTTCAACGGATTTACACGTTTTGAGGTCCCAGGAACCCAAAAAAGTGGTTTTTACGAAATGTCTGTCTGTCTGTCGCTCTGTCTGTCTGATCGTCGATTTCCGGGCAAACTACTCAATCGATTTTGATGAAATTCGGCATGTAGGTTCACAAAAATCATACCTCGGGACACTTTTTTTTTTTTGGCTAACTCAATTTGGGGGGGTTTTATTCTCAAAAAACTCCGAAAAAACGTCTAAAAAAATTATTTCTCAAAAACGGCTCCAACGATTACTTTTAAATTAACGTATGTTATAGTCGTTATTAATGTTGACAAAATGTGCGGGGGGTCGCTTGCCCCTGGATAGTTTGCTTCTGGGGGTAAAAAAATAAAAATTACTAAATTTTAATGAAAAATGACTAAAAAATAATTTTTCTGTTATACCTTTCCATCGATGATTTCTACCTTCAGGCATGTTTTAGGTGTTGAACTGAGTAACGAAACTGGACAGATTGCTTTCCCAAAAAACTATTTGGTTTTGTGCAAAAAACATTTTTTTTAAAAAATGATTGAAAATTCACGGTCAAATGCATTATGTGCCCTGCCATTATTGCTGAGTGGTAATGTGTCGAATCTATCTAGAATTTACCTCACCTCCAGTGACGTCAGGTGGGCAACCTCCCCCCTCCCCCCCCCCCCGAAATGCCCGAAATTTAACTATAGGAAAATTATGTACCATGAAATTACTCATTTTCACTAGCTACTACTTGATAAATTGGAAAGCATGTTCGAGTAAACTCGGACCGGTTCTTTTTTGTCAGTACCCGCGCAAGTATAGAAGGATCACATAAATAACACTAATTTGCCGTTTAAAAGCTAAAATTTCTTAAAATAAAATAAAATTCGGCGGAAAGCCCATACACTCTATGTTAAAATAAGGGAGTGTTGTCCGAGAATCAGGGGAACCCCCTCCCATTCCGACTGCCCGCCATCTTCTTTTTACATGCGTCTATTAGTCTATTAACCCGCTGTAATACTCTAAGTACTGTAAATAAATTTCGAGAATACAAACCAATTATTTACGTATTTAACTACTATTGAGCGGACGCAAGAAACATATTATGTTTTGCCAAAGCATTGAATGAGACAGAATATCACTACTAGTAAGTAACGTAGTAGTACATTTAGTTGAAAATTAGTGCGGATGCGGATGTAACTGTGAAATGGGATGTGTCCCGCCATTAATGTTGATGCTCGACAGAATGCTAAAAACACAACGACAATCGCTTAGCCTACCCTTGTAAATTAGCAGTATACTACCTATAGTATTAGACGTGAGCGGGGGTTACCATAGTTAAACCCCTAAGGCTCATCTACACATACTCGAGACAACCCACAAAACCTCTTCTGCAACCAAAGTCTGCGATGTTATACAGACTAGGCTATGTTTGTGCACTTTGCTAACTTTTAAGACACAATTTCGAGGAATTACTAACTTAGGGAAGGTTACGAAAGCCACACTCGGCCATGTGTCAAGAAAGGCACATTTGCACTCCAATATACCGGTCTAACTATGATTTTGCAGTCCATAAGTTATGCGTTTTTCAACTATTAGCCTAAATCCCGAATGATAGCAGGTGTTACAATGTTAACAATGAAATTATGTAGCCTTGCAAAGCAGCAATTTTACAACTAGTACTAGTATATTACATTGTAGAGAAATTACAAACAGAATTGTAATATAATAATAAAATCTTGCTATAAACAATATGCAATTGGGTAATTAAAGGCAAGACATTTGTAGAATGAAATAAAGCTGTTTATGCGTTAGGTATTGACTTGGACATACTTACACTTTAGGTTTCCTGAATGCATGAAAAAGAAAGGAAACAAAGTTATATTAAATCGGTATTATTACAATTCTATGGTGTACACAACAATAATTGCTAGCAGAGTTTGAAACAAATAACCAGTACTGCACTGCTGATTAAAATGAATCATTGAGACGCAACAATCAATCAACTTGTCTGCAATGAATTCGAATGTCACGTTGCGACAATAGTTTGGTGAAACAATGGGCATTGTGTCACAAACCCAACACATGTACCATATTTACATTATGTATGTACATTCAATACGAGACTTATTTCTGGTTTACATACATTTAAATGAAATGCCACCCTCGTAAGAATCCTCTGTTAAAGGACCAAAAAAATAGTTGCATGGATAACTAAAGTGTTAATAAGAGTATCGTAGTTGCAATTGACAGAAGCATAATAAATTTTTTTCCAGCCGGTACCCCCAGCACTGGAAGCATAATATATTACATTATAATATGTATATATATATATATATACATATATATATAGGGTACTACAATATAATATATTCATGCCCCATTTGGGGGGCTTGTGGCAGCTTTCGCCAAAAGCGACAAACGATTTGTTACCTTCAGTTTAAAGGGAGTATGAGCTACATTATTACAAGAGAAATCAATAGAACCGGTCCGAGTTTACTCGAACATGCTTTCCAATTTATCAAGGAGTAGCTAGAGAAATGAGTAATTTCATGGTAAAGTAAATAATTTTTCCTCTAGTTAAATTTCCGATATCTCGGGGAGGGGGGGGGGGTTATCCACCTGACGTCACTGGACGAGAGGTAAATTCTAGACAGGTCAGACCAACCAATTACCACAAAGCAACAATGTGAATTTTCTATCATTTTTTCAAAAACATTTTTTTTGCACAAAACCAAATAGTTTTTTGGGAAAGCAATCTGTCCGGTTTCGTTACTCAATTTAACACCTAAAACAAGCCTCAAGGTAGAAATCATCGATGGAAAGGTTTCACAGAAAAATTATTTTTTAGTCATTTTTCATTAAAATTTAGTTATTTTTATTTTTTTTCCCCCCAGAAGCAAACTATCAAGGGGCAATTGACCCCCCGCATTTTGTTAACATTAATAACCACTCTAATATCTGTGAATTTAAAAGAAATCGTTGGAGCCGTATTTGAGAAATAATTTTTTATTTGAAAATGGAAACCCCCCAAATTGAGTTAGCCCAAAATAAAAATAAACTGGTCTCGAGGTATGATTTTTGTGAACCTACATGCAAAATTTCTCCAAAATCGGCCGAGTAGTGCCCGGAAATCGGTGAACAGACAGACAGACATACAGACAGAGCGACAGACAGACATTTCGTAAAAACCACTTTTTTAGGTTCCTGGGAACTCAAAACGTGTAAATCCGTTGAAATCTCGGAATCGAAAATTGTTTTCCTTATATTAAGTATAAATTGGAAAGCAAAAAATGGTTCCGAGATATAATTTTTGTGAACTTACATGCTAAATTTCATCAAAATCGACCGAGTAGTTTGCCCGGAAATCGACGCACAGACAGACAGAGCGACAGACAGACAGACAGACAGACATTTCATATAAACCACTTTTTTTGGTTCCTGGGACCTCAAAACGTGTAAATCCGTTGAAATGTCGGAAGCGAAAATTTTGAACATCAAAAGCTTTCCTTATACAAGGTATAAATTGGAAAGCAAAAATAATGCAGGTATAGTTAGTATAAGTGAAAAAAGTTAGTTAAGTTAATTAAGATACGTTATCCAGTATAAAATAACCGGTCCGAGTTTACTCGAACATGCTTTCCAATTTATAAATTAGTAGATATAGACATGCGTAATTTCATATAAAATAATTTCCCTATGGTTAAATTTCAGATCCCTCGCTCGAGAGGGGGGGGGGGGGGAGTTCCACCTCAATATATTAAAAACCCCTTAAAACTCAATTGCATATTCACAGACCAATACATTTTAACAGTAGTAACAATGGCACATGGCACGTAATGTATTGGACCGTAAATTTTCCATAATTTCTCAAAAAATAATTTTTTGCACAGTAGCAAATATTTTTTTTGGAATGCAATCTGTCCGTTTTTGTTACCCAATGCTTTCCAATTTATCAAAATTAGTAGATAGAGAAAATGAGTAATTACATAGTATGTAATTTTCCTCTAGTTAAATTTCCGATATCTTGGGGGCGGGGGGGTTGTCCTTCTGACGGTACTGGAGGTGAGGTAAATTCAAAATAGGTCAGACCAACACATTACCACACAACAATAACGGCAGGGCACGCAATGCATTCGAACGTGAATTTTCTATCATTAAAAAAAAAAAAAAATCGCACAAAACTATATAGTTTTTTGGGACAGCAACCTGTCCGGTTTTGTTACTCAATTGAACACCTAAAACATACCTGAAGGTAGAAATCATCGATAGATAGGTTCCGCAGAAAAATGATTTTTTAGTCATTTTTCATGAAAAATTAGTTATTTTTGTTTTTTTACCCTCAGAAGCAAACTATCAAGGGGCAAGCGACCCCCCCAAAATAAAAAACATTATCTCGAGGTATGATTTTTGTGAACCTACATGCAAAATGTTATCAAAATCGGCCGAGTAGTGTGCCGGAAATCGATGAGCAGACAAACAGAGCGACAGACATACAGACAGAACTTTCGTAAAAACCACTTTTTTTGGGTTCCTGGGACCTCAAAACGTGTATATCCGTTGAAATCTCGGAATCGAAAATTTCGACCATCACAAAGCTTTCTTTATACTACGTATAAATTGGAAAGCAATAAATCAAAAGAAATCGCCGCCATCATTTAGACGATTTATCAGCCAGTCCCCTAGATTTCGCTTTACAGCATTGTAGCTATCCAGCTTTTGAAGACCAGCGGTAATCAAGTTAAATACTTGGAGAATTGCTACCTTAAGCTCATGATAGCCATATAACCATGATGAATCAGGATAGCATCCAGGTAGGTGAGGGGTTAACTGAGCGTTCAACCTTATACAAGGCCGACCCTCTAAAAACCACTTCCATCTCACATCAGGAAGGGTCCTGTAGATTCTGGAATAAAACGGTCATTACTTATGGGGTTGGGATGTAAATTTGGGAGGAAGTCGGGTAGGGGAGAGAGAGAGGGAAGGAGTGGAAATCATACCATAACCATGATAGATAGATTTTATTATCATAATGTTTATAAGTTGAGTCTGCGACTGTACGTTGAAGGGAATACGGTTTTATATATTTGATTTATTATTAATTTATAATAACAATAATAACAATTTACAAGTGGCTACGAAACGCAACAGCTACGCAGGCAGATGAAGAGAACCGGTCGGAGTTTACTCGAACATGCTTTCCAATTTATCAAGTAGTAGCTAGAGAAAATGAGTAATTTCATGGCAAATAACTTTCCTATAGTTAAATTTCGGGCATCTCGGGGGGGGGGGGGGGGGGGGGGGGTTTGTCCACCTGACGTTACTATAGGTGAGGTAAATTCTAGATTAGGTCAGACCTACACATTACCACACAGCAATAATGGCAGGGCACGCAATGCATTTGACCGTGAATTTGCTTTCATTTTTTCAAAAACAAATTTTTTTGCACAAAACCCAATAGTTTCTTGGAAAACCAAACTATCCGGTTTCATTACTCAATTTTACACCTAAAACATGCTTGAAGATGGAAATCATAGATAGAAAGGTTTCGCAGAAAAATGATTTTTTAGTCATTTTTCACTAAAATTTAGTTATTTTTATTTTTTTACCCCCAGAATCAAACTATCAAGGGGCAAGCGACCCCCGCATTTTATTAAAATTAATAATGACTACAATATATGTGAATTTAAAAGAAATCGTTGAAGCCGTTTTTGAGAAATAATTCTTTTAAACGTTTTTTTGGAGTACTCGAGGTAAGATTTTTATAAACCTACATGCCAAATTTCATTTAAATCGATCGAGTAGTTTGCCCGGAAATCGATGAACAGACAGAGCGACATTTCGTAAAAACCACTTTTTTGAGTTCCTGGGACCTCAAAACGTGTAAATCCGTTGAAATCGAAAATTTCAACCGTCACAAAGCTTTCCTTATACTACGTACAAATTGGAAAGCAATAAAATTATTTATTTGTTAAAATATAATGATGAGCGTCTTTACTAAATTACTGAAATCGCAGCACAGCAGATCATTAAATCGCGAGATATGTGACAGTGCGACTAGTCTGCAAAGTTTGTAATGTGACTGCTGTCGTCTTCTGCTCCCGACACGATTCCATTCTCAGGGAATTATTAAACATGGAATCAGCAGTATTACAACCCGCTGGCGCTGACCGCTGCGCTGGATGGCATTTCTAGAGGGTGGTACCGCTACCAGCCTGTTTTTTGGCCGAGCTCCTTCTCACGCAATACTTCCAGTTAGCCCAGGTTTACGGAAGTACATCTACCCTAAGCCCCTAAAGAATTACAAGCGGCTGCAACCCAGCCAGGTCCACAACATATGTATTATTCGCGCCCGGGAATAGAATCTGACTACGAAAGTAAAAATAACGGTTTTTTATAGTTACTTACAATTAAATTGTTTATCTACGCAACTTTAATATTTTTTATGCATTTAAATTTATTTATTATAACCAACGTCAATTTTTTTCTAACTTCAGGCAATATTTTATCTGAAAAGAAAATGAACGTCTGCAGCAGTTCAACAGCCAATCGGTGTTGCAGGTTTCTTACCTTACTACGTAGTTCAACAGCACTATATTTAATAATTAATTAACAACTATTGTTTATCTCAACAAATTTAACATTTTTTAACTTGAAATGTAATTTTATAATGGACGATTCGAATAATTTCTGAGCTTTGACACATCAAGCTGGTATGGTCAATTCAATCCTGCTGTCCAAAAGTTGATTGTTGAATTTATTAATGAAGTAAATAAAAGTCGTATACCATTCTACGCAAATTGTTACGTTACGTTGCTGATGATTATGAAGTCGTAGGAAAAGAAATGAAAAGAAACAGCAGCAACCTCAAATTGTTTGTCAATATATTGTAGAGGCCGTGGTCAGTTGCATGACAACGTGTTACTTAGCAGAGCTCGGCACGTATTCACATCCCCACTAAATAATCAGGACATGTAGAGTAGTGTTACGAACTCCGACTTTCACCCGAGAGGTTGTTGGTTCGAGTCCCACACTTGCTACATTTTCTGGCCATGCTTCGGAGGGCATGTAAAGCAGGCGGTCCCGGGCCTTCCTAGTTGAGTGTAGGAGAGGGCTTTATAGCCCTAACTCCGCTAGGTTGGCTTAGTAATAGAAACAATAAAAAGTCCTTATTTATTTATTTAAATAATTAACAATATTCTAATGCATTGGGGACAGTTACAGTTTGGCCGCGTATTGGCAGTGCTGGGTATAACTCCATGGCTACGTCTTTTGCTTACTTGCACACTTGCAGTCCTGCCAGTCCTTTCCTCTTGTATTTCGTTTATATTTGTATATAAACTGTATATAACCTAGGTATAGTATTTTGTGTATCGATTTTAGGAAACACTAACTTCCGGAGATATTCGATGAGACTGGGCACTAAAATGTATCATAGAAATGTCTTGATTAAGCTCGTTAACCAGCGTGATCCACCATTTTGTCTCAAGATGGCGGCCGACCAAAAACTTACAAAATTCATATCTCAGTTAACATTGGTTGTAGGGGGATGGGATGTGACTGAAAGCCCGTAGTTTTATCTACTATAATGACGATAACCACTTTTTACGACAAATGAAAGATCTCAAGATGGCGACCAGAAAATAATGTGACACCTGCACATAAGTTCAGTCATCCACAAAGTGCAGTAAAAGTAGGAACGAGACTGCCTTGTATTAACAGAGCAGTTCCGGGATACATTAAAGTGCTGAATAATGCCAAGAAACGGCTTGGTTACGATAGACGGTCAATGCAGTACGGCGACAGTTTTTTCGGTGGGTACTACTACTGTACTTCAGTATTTGTATTTCCTCCCCGCAGAGACGAACAATGTAACTGCAAAGGCTTTTCCGGCCGGAGTACTATGAAGAACCAGTAGAATCCGGTCTGATGGGCCGTGGTCGATTTGAAAGTGAACTTCCAAACGCTTTGTCCCCAGCTGCGGTCGACATCTTCAGTGACGCTGCGCCCGAAGGTGTATTGTTTTGATTCATTCTTGGCTGTTTACTGACGAAATCCAAGTTTGATTTTAGGTTCGTGCTCTTTACATAGCGTTTTAAATGTGCGAAGGCGAGGGTCGGCAATTGTGCAAAAAAGTCCTAGTGTACATTAATAGTGCAATATGTTATCATTTATAGGGGAAAGAGAAAACACCCCCCAGCTTCGCGGGGTCGGTGCTTTTCTGAAATCTTCCTATACCTCATCGGCCAGAGACGAAAGGGATGTTTTCTATAAAACGATTTATAATTGCTTTCTTTTCCTGTTTAATTAATGCAAGGGGGGGGGGGCGGTGAAGACCCGCACTTTTCAATCACATCCGCTGCAAAAAATTCTATTAAGCTTAATATGTTAGCACGTGCTGTCAAACTGCTAGATTAAGTTTGTCGTCATGAAAGTGAGGGGTTGCGACTCAACATTGAACGCTTTTTTGTACAACGTAGCCTAGAATTGTGCGGCGAATCCACCCGAATCAGTCGTATCAATATACGATATTAGGTCTGACAATCTAACTTCAACTTTCGGTTGATTCCCGCAAGTCTCCCGACAAAAGCTGAACCAGCATTTTGTAGATCAATGCTTTTGACCGCGGTGCAGATTGCGCCCAGTCAAGAACAAGTATTATTTTTCACTGAACGTCACCCTGCAACTGAACTTTTGCTTTAAAATAGATCTTGTTTAGAATTTCATCCGCAGAAGTTTATTAACTTGATATCATATTGAGAAAAAAATCGTTATGAAACTATTAGTTCAAGTGTCGAATACATAGGTGCTTTTCTAATTTTTTAATATATACCTTTTGGTCATGGACTCATGGTATGGGGTGCAAACTGCAATCAAAACAAACTCACCAAGTCTAGCCGCACAGCGTCCATATTTTGTGTTAAATATAGGCCGGGTGCGGTTATTTGCCCCGTGAGGGACTTTACTTTATTAAGATACGGAGGGAAGCGCTCTGCTCTGCCTGTTCCTTACTATAACTTCCGAGATTCTCTTGAGATCTATCCAGGTGACGTGCGGGGGAAAATCCAACTTTAAGCTCATAGAATCTTCAACTGACAATAATAAAATATTGGTTTTTACTTTTTACTCAAATTAGTAGCTACATTTTAACTTGGTTGTCACTAAGTACTTAGACACACCTAGCCAACGCGGCGTTGTTGTTCAACGAGGTCACGTGACCATTGCTGGAATTAGGTATACAGTTCTAAACAGGAGGAATAACACATTCACTTCAGCCAAGGATATTTTTTTAATTTGTGGTGAAACTGCGGTGTCTTCTCCGATCAGTCGGAGTAAATTTTCAGGGAAATTGTAGTAAAGAACAGGCAGAGCGTTTCAACCAGCAAGTAAAGGTGAAAGAGGAATGTTAACAAAAGTAGATGGGACCGTCACATGTTGGAAAATTACTGCTGGCCATAGAAAGATTTTCCCCAAAGAAATTATTAAAAAAAAGCCTATTAAACTGGTTGTCTCTAAAGTTTTTACATGTTTTTGCATTTCACTCTGTGAACTTCTAAAAACATCATTTGGACAGTAAAAAAACAAAACAATTAGAAACAATTTTGACGTGACAACGTCTACTAAATTGATGAGCGCCGACTGGAATACCAGGTGCATGTACGAAAAATGTAACGGGGATCGGAAACGCGGGTCAGTAACACTGGTTTAAAGCAACCTTTTGGGCAGATGTAGAAGATCTATCTCAATGTAAATTATACCCAAGTCTTCGCCTATTCTTTTTCTTTCAGGCCATGCTATATATATTTGTTGTGATAGGGCAAGGGGTTCGACATTGGGGGGTGGAAACGTGAGGAAGTGCGCCCAAATTTGCCGATTTTCGTCGAAAATAGGCCTTTTTCGGCCGACTTTTGGGGGGTGTGATTATCAATCTGAAAACTACAAACTACTTTAGTTAATTCTTTTTCACCTTTCTTACTCTTTCTAGGAATATATTCAGTTTTAGTATCCGTCTCTTCATTCAGGGTCAGGTGAGTGTATAAGCCATCCGTGCTTTTAATGTCTCATTAGAAGCAGGTTTCATACGAGTATAAATACATAATTTCAAATTCACCCCTTCACCCCTTATTAAACACGAGTGGAACACAGAATTAGTAAACTGAGACGCATTCCCAGCAATCCCATTTGAATTGCATGTGCGGGTTTCAAGCAATTTTTTAGGCAGATGTAGAAGGCCTATTCTATTTAAAAATTCAAACTACTTTTGGGCTTTTCCACATTTCTTTCTCTTTCCAGCCATATATTATTTATGTTTTAGATTTGGTAATTTAGGTGTTGCCACGTTAAACTATCGTCTGTAAATCGACTTTACAACTGACTTACAGACAACCAATTTTTTTTAACAAAAAAAAAAGATATTTAATAATAGTTAACAAGACCTGTTCGCATACATACGAGTACATACTGATATTATAATTTAACATGAACATTTAATTTTAAAAAACCAGTGCCAATCTTCCTAAAGTTCGAGATTTGTGAGCATACCAGCATTCGAAACCAATCTATAATACAGGTAAACAAAAGCTATGTTGACCAGTGCAATCAATGTGCCACGCTCCAGCCCTGCCTCACTCAGGGATAGTTGGAGCACAGTATTCCACAAGGAGCGTTCCCAACTGGCCTCTGCAGACGTGTAGGGTCATAAGACAGAAGAGCACCTGCGTGTACATCATGAATAATCAATGTGTCACGCTCTACCCCCGCCCCCGACGCACCCCATTCATAATCAACTGGTTAAAATAATCGTACCCCTAATGGCAAACATTTAGCAGCTGGCCCATTTTTTATTTCACGCACCGTACCACCACTGACGGCAACCCCTACATATGCTACTTCTCTCAATACGACCACCTGCAAACAAACAACTCACTATCAGTGTAATGGATTATGAGACGAGAGCCATCAGTTTTAAATAGGAGATGGATCCAAAATACAATAGAATGTGAGCCCCAGGAATAAGAGCTGGTGGGCATTCCATTTGAGCTGTTTCACCAACAACCATCCAATTTCACAGTCCATGTCAATTCGGCTGAAATTGGATAAATCTTTTAAACAATGCCATGGGAACATCTGTTGAGATTGATTATCTTTTACTAGTTCACAAAATACAGGTCCAATTGAAATCGTCGAGATTTTTGTAGTAAATTGGAAAATGTCACACTACTTGTGAATAGTATTAGGATTATTTGAGAGGATCAAGGCACTTTTAATAGTTCTGTCTTATAACAACAGGAGTATTTACGATCATTATCATTGGCGTAAGTAGGGGGGTCCCCCCAGGTCCACCCGTAGCCCCCCCCCCCAGGATTTTTGTGACGAAGACGTTATGGAGGCTAAAGGCAGAGTATCCACAATAATGAAAAGGAAATTAATTTTTAGTATGCTTATTTTACATGAAAAAAAAATCAACATATTGACCAAGTACTTTCACAAAAAATAGATTACTAAATACTTCAGAGCTATTTTTTCCAAATTTTTATCGCTTTATTCGCCGTTGTAATATCTCAATTTTGTACTGTTTGCAAACATTGGCGTAAATAGGGGGTCCTGGGCTAAGCCCCCCCCCCCCAGGATTTCTGGTGACAAAACGTTATGAAGGTGAAAGGCATAGTATTCACAATAAGGAAAGGGAAATTAATTCTTGGTATGCTTATTTCACATGATAGACATTATGAAAAAAATCAACATATTGACCTATCCGATATAAGTCCTTCCGCAAAAATATATTACTCAAAATGATTAAAACCCCAATATTTCAGACCTATTTTTTCAAAATTTTTCTTTGGGGGAGACCCCCGGGCCCCCCCCCCCTCAGTGGTAGGTTTATTCGTCGGTAAAATCTCAACTGTGCTGCTTGCAAAGTGCGTAAAACCTGCCTAATTTGGGCCTATTCATCAATTTTTGTTCTCCGAGGGAGACCCCCGGGCCCCCATTCTCCGGGGTAGAATATTCGTAAAATCTCACTAATTTGAGCCCATTTATCAATTTTTTTTCTCTCCGCGGTCCTAAAGCCCCCCCCCCCCAGGAATTTTGGGAATTTACGCCATTTCATGGCAACGATATTGATTTATAGTAATGTTATGGTTTTTAAAGATTTGCAGCTTATCTTAGCTATCAACAAATATTGGAGTCCCTTGATAATCTCTCCATTAAGAAAAAACTATATTTAAGGAGGAGCAAAGGTGAGCACGACCCGGCCGTGAGCAGTCTAGTCTGCCCAGCCAGTTCCCACACCCGCCCGGCCAAAACTTTGGGAGGAATGTACAATCAACTAGTATACAGAGGCATACAGAAGGTCCATTCAACCCAAAACACTCCGTGTAAAAAATACCATGTTCCTTTGGCCCATCAAAGTAGTGATATCCAGTTCCTTTTTTCTGCCTATGTATGTTGTGATATCAGGATGGGCCAAGTTCTTGTAATTTTTCTCTTTGAATATTTTCTCTAAAAGATTAATTTAATTTTTTTTTTTTCAGAACTTGGGTGCTTCCCTTGCAAAACTCTTCGTAGTTTCCTATCGTTTATTAGAGGTATATCTACGTAACGACACTGTGGCCGCAGTTGCAAATTTGTCATTTAGCCATATCTTATGCGTCATCATTGGCCAAATACAGAAAGTGTCAGTGTCAAGGTACATAAGCATGAAGAAGCACCAAGTTCTGAAAAAAAATTTAAATTAATTTTTTAGAGAAAATATTCAAAGAGAAAAATTACAAGAACTTGGCCCATCCTGATATCACAACATACATAGGCAGAAAAAAGGAACTTGGCCCATCTGGATATCACAACTTTGATGCGCCAAAGGAACTTGGTATTTTTTACACGGAGTGTTTTGGGTTGGATATCATATCTTTTTGTACAAATAACAAATAACTTGACAAGTATGCATGGACTGTTAAAAAAATTGAAAGACAGAGGAAGAATTTGCCATCTATTCACCAAACATGGCAGTACTATGTATGGTGAAAAATGCTGGAACCGGAACAGCCATGATGGAAGATCGAGAATAAATTTGAAAAGTGAAGATTCGAGAATTATCGGGAAGAGTCTAGCTAGCACCAGAGTAACTAGAAGACTGACAAGTTATTGATAGCCCATATGAAAGAAAGAACAATATACAACATGCTAATTGCGAACCACTATACATAGATATACCTACCTACGTAGGAATTAAGCACATCTAGAGGCTAGCTTTCGTTAAGTGACTACGTTAAGTTACGAAATCTATTTTCTGAATAAAGTGGAAAAAATGGGAAATGGCAAGAATGAACCCAATCCCAAATTTGAGTTGTCCTGCACACGTGGATGGGATGAGCGTGCCATATGTATGCTCGGCCGTAAGCTAAGTACGTAAAATTCATAATAATAATAATAATAATAATCGTCTTATATTTACGGGGCGAGACTTAAGACTAGAAAGTCTTTTTCTGCCTAACCCACGTCCAAAAACAATACAATTTACAAAATACATAGGCTTAACGTAAACAATCTTATTCTAACAATGCATAAAAAGAACTTATTCTAAAGTAACGTGACGCAAAAAAAAAACACATACAGTAAATATCTAGACAGTATTCTTATTCTAAACCTATTCTGTTCCTAGTAATTTTTTCAGTAACTGGCTTTTGAACCCACGAATCTTTGGCTGGGATCTAATTTCCTTACCTAGGGAGTTCCACTGGCGGCAGACATTTACAAAAAAAGAACTACCATATAAAGCTGTGTTATGTCGGGGTATTCGCAATACAAGTCCATTTCTATGGGAATTCAATGGCTTTAGGCGGTCATATAGATATGGAGGAGCTGCACTGTTCAAAACCTTATATACTAATAATAGTGAGTGGAAAGTTCTTCTTTCACCTAATTTCAGCCACTGAGCCCTGCGGTAGAATGGGGTTATGTGATCCCGCCGTTTCACATTGTAAATGAACCGCATGCATGAGTTCTGCGCATATTGGAGGCGCCTAGCATCGACTTCATTACAACTACTGTAAATCAAATCAACATAGTCAAATATAGGAAATATTAATGATTGGATCAGATTTCGTTTTATAGCAACAGGAAGTAAAAATTTTAGGCGCTGCAGGGCGTGTAAGGAGTAAAAAACCTTTTTACACACTCTTTTGGTATGATCATGCCAAGTAAGACCCTGGTCAATGTAGAGGCCAAGATTTTTAATGGCTTGCTCTTCGTAGGGGATATTTCTACAACCTATTATAATCGGAGGTGGGGCACTTTTCATAATTCTGGACACAAGCATTCTGGAGCCAAGGATTATTGACTGGCACTTATTTGGGTTTATCATTAGAAAATTACTGCCACACCAACCCTCCACATTCTTTAGATCGTTATTGACTTTATCCGCTGTAGCAACAAAGTTGAACTGATTCGTATGCGCGTAGAGCTGCAGATCATCTGCATAAAAATGGTATCTACAGTATTTCAGACTCGACGCTAAATCTGACACATAAATTGAAAAGAGGAGAGGACCAAGGACAGAGCCTTGAGGCACTCCCGAGCGAATAGGGGAGGCTGCCGATAGTTTTTCGCCAATTTTTACAATCTGTACTCTACCACTGAGATATGATTTTGCCCATGCAATAGCGTCCGACGAAAAATTCAAGGCTGATAGACGAGCCAGTAGAACATCATGGTTAACGCTGTCAAAGGCTTTACTTTTATCCAGTAATGTCATAATGGTGACCATCCCGCCATCGGCTGCAATTCATTGCGTGATTGCTAAGTTATCATAAAACTTTTTCGTTTTTTTTTATTTATTCTGAGGGTTTGATGGTAAGAAGAGACTAATCCCTGAGTTTCACATCTCCAGCACAACTGGAAGTGGTCTATAATTTGTGTCAGTGAGTGAGTACACGCGAAAAGCGTGGTTTTGGGGTATATGGATTTCAGCAACCAATCATGCTAGAGTGCTGAATTTTTAAATTGGGATTCTGTGCTGTATTTAAAGCCTGAATGCAAAATTAGAGGTCAATCGGACAACTGGGTGAGCTACAGTGATGGTTGGAAAGTGGCTAAAATGCCGTAAACTCGCCGTGGAGATATACTTGCTAGGCAGCTCATCGGGGGTGTATATGGAACTTAGTCGCGCGCGTTGATGTTGGAGGACAACAATCCGGGCGGGTCCAACTCAAAGCGTACTTTACGGAATTGCCATTAGCCCGGCCGTACAAGTCTGAGTAATTGAATACAGAAAAGTCGTCAATTTGTATACATTTAAATACAAGTAAATTTTGAATCGCACCTGACAGTGACAGCTTCTATTCAAAAGGCACGAACAGCTGAAAGGGGTCTATCAATGGAAAATTTAAAATCTGTTTATTAACTTGAGGCACCCTAAGGCCAGATTCCTTCACCTCTGGGAGAAGAGGAATTGACTGACTGACAGGGTGGACCTCCTGATTATAGTTGATTCCGAGCCACTTTGGGAACATAGTAATGTCACACGGTTAATTCGGACACGCACTTAGACTGACAGGTAGTCTCAGAGCGTTATCATGTCCAAGCATGTTTGCCAACACTGTGCACACTATCAAGTTTGGTACGGGCTCTGTTCTGGTGGATTGTACATGGTACGGCCGTTGGCTTGGGTGAAGCGTACTGTACATTTCTCGCTGAAAACATTCGCGGCTAACAAACATGGGCGCCCAGACTGAATGCGATGGTCCAAAAGCATAGAAATCGGTTCCCTGAAGCAACTTCTTTCTGTGGGACTCGGACTGACTAGTGACTATGGTGCACGTTTTAATCCGTTCCGAGGCGGCGCGGCGTGTCAAAGGGCCCGAATAGGGGTGGTCTACACAAAGGCGCCGGCGCCTTTCATCAAGTCTTTACCTTGCTCTTTTGTTTCTCACAAAAAAATTGCTTGAGGGAGAGAATTCAAATGTTATTGGCCTATTGCGTTCATTTTTCCAAAACTTACTTATGAACAGGTATTCGTACGACTTGCGTGCAGGGCTATGTTTGATGCGCAACTAGTCATGGTTCACGGTTGATAACGAAAATTTCTGCTGAGCGGCCCCGGCAACTGAAGAGTTGATGGCTATGGGAGTGGAAGACGTTAGCAACATAATGTGGCGATATCGGGTAGTACGGTAGCCAGCACATAAATTATGCCAGTGCACAGGTAAATCCTGGCATATCCATAAAACTAAGCCACCCGACGGATTAAATAGCGGGCTAGTGACAGCAGAGATATGGTCGTGCTAGAACGTCCAGGCTACTCCGTGCATTTTTATTGAATGGCCCCATAACTCTCTGAGTCTCTGACTGACGGTATCAATCCCATCTCCTTCCACAACTTTAACGTTTCATATTGTCATAAGAGCTGCCTGCTGGCTCCCCAGGCATTACAACAAACTAAACTGTATTTACTGCAACCCCGAACATGCCAATTAATAAAACAATGTGCTGGATAACATAATCAGCATCAGAAAACGATGAAGCACGGGGAGTCAGCCAGAGTGCAGCGGGGTGTTTAGTGGGGCTGTCAGGCCCGAGATTGGCGGGAGAGGGGGGGGGGGGGGAGCAATGAGTGTCTATGAAATATTGATGTCGCCTGAAACTTGGCTTTATCCCCGACAGTTTGTCTCTGTCGTGACATCTAAGTTTTACAATTTTACCTCGTCTTTATTTTCAAAATGTGCCAACCATGACACCAAGGCTTAAAATAGGTATAACTTAACCTAATGGGGGTTTAAATTAAATTGAGCATTTTAGGGATATTTCATCTACCTATTGAGACGGTGACCAATGTTCCACTTCCGGAAAATTTCTTCGCAACTTTCCATTTCATGACCTCCTGGACTAAAATCACCCTTTCAAAATGTTATAAAATATATTGTATGTATTAACGCGCGCGGCAGCGCGCGACCAATTTCCATATACACCCCCGATGAGCTGCCCAGCAAGTATATCTCCACGGCGAGTTTACGGCATTTTAGCCACTTTCCAACCATCACTGTAGCTCACCCAGTTGTCCGATTGATCTCTAATTTAAATACAGCACGGAACCCCAATTTAAAAATTCAGCACTGTAGCTTGATTGGTTGCTGAAATCCAAACACCCCAAAAACCATGCATTTCGTGTGGACTCACTCACTCACTCACTCACTGACACAAATTATAGCCCACTTCCAGATTTGCTGGAGATGTGAAACTCAGGAATTAGTCTCTTCTTACCATCAAACCCCCAGAATAAATAAATAAAAAACGAAAAAGTTTTATGATAACTTAGCAATCACGTAATGAATTTTACGTACTTAGCTTAGGCCGAGCATACCTATGGCACGCTCATCCCATCCACGTGTGCAGGACAACTCAAATTTGGGATGGGGTTCATTCTTACCATTTCCCATTTTTTCCACTTTATTCAGAAAATTGATTACGTAACTTAACGTAGTCACTTAACGAAAGGTAGCTTCTAAATGTGCTTAATTCCTACGTAGGTAGGTAGGTATATCTATATAGTGGTTCGCATGTTGTATATTGTTCTTTTTTCATATGGGCTTTCTATAACTTGTCAGTCAGTCTTCTAGTTACTCTGGTGCTAGCTAGACTCTTCCAGAAAATTCTCGAATCTACACTTTTCAAATTTATTCTCGATCTTCCATCATGGCTGTTCCGGTTCCAGCATTTTTCACCATACATAATACAGCCATGTATGGTGAAGAGATGACAAATTCTTCCTCTGTCTTTCAATTTTTTTAACACTCCATGCATAAATGTCAAGTTATTTGTTATTTGTACAAAAAGATATGATATCCAACCCAAAACACTCCGTGTAAAAAATACCAAGTTCCTTTGGCCCATCAAAGTTGTGATATCCGGATGGGCCAAGTTCCTTTTTTCTGCCAATGTATGTTGTGATATCAGGATGGGCCAAGTTCTTGTAATTTTTCTCTCAGAATATTCTCTCTAAAAAATTAATTTAATTTTTTTTTTTTCAGAACTTGGGTGCTTCCCTTGCAAAACTCTTCGTAGTTTCCTATCGTTTATTAGAGGTATACCTACGTAACGAAGGTACATAAGCATGAAGAAGCACCATGTTCTGAAAAAAAAATTAAATTAATTTTTTAGAGAAAATATTCTAAGAGAAAAATTACAAGAACTTGGCCCATCCGGATGTCACAACTTTGATGGGCCAAAGGAACTTGATATTTTTTACACGGAGTGTTTTGGGTTGGATACATGTATAATGTATATATTATGTATGTATGTATGTACATAGATTTTAGGAAACACTAACTTCTGTAAATATTATCCGATTTTGATGAAATAGCCACAACAATTTCCCATATCATACAAATATCTTGATCTAATTCGTTAACCAGCACGATGCACCATTTTCTTTCAAGATGGCTTGAGAAATGCATATCTCAGTTAACATTGGCTGTAGAGGGATGGCTTGTGACTGAAAGCTCGTAGTTTTATCTACTATATTGATTATTAACGCGCTCAGGGGCCAGGGCTGCCAAAATGTTCCGGCCAAAATGTCAGCTAGTTATAGTATGCACACGTATACAGCACACGCTCACTTACGACATCATAAATTTTCATTTTGAAGTGACTCCGGCCAACTATCTCACATTTAAAAATCTGATGGACACAAAAGAGCTAGTACCTAACTAATTCAGTATGAGGAAGCTTGGACATGGATCACCCCGAAATAGGTTGGTTTATAATTTTTATGAGAAATTTTTTCTTGGACAGACCAAATCTTCATAGCCTAAGTAGTAAATTAAATAAAAGAACCGGTCCGAGTTCACTCGAAGATGCTTTCCAATTTATCAATTAGTAGATAGAGAAGAGGATATCCCCTATCCCAAAGCACTGAGTTGATCGACGGGATTGGATATTCTAGAACGGGCAATACATTATAACATAGTAATAATGGCAGGGTACGCAATGGTGAATTTTGCATAATTTCTTCAAATAATAATTTTTTGCACAAAACGAAATCTTTTTCGGGAATGCAACCTGTTCAGTTTTGTCACTCTATTTATAACATCTAAAACATACATGAAGGAGGAAATCTTCGATAGAAAGGTTCCGATGGAAAATTATTTTTTAGGCATTTTTCATGGAAATTGAGTTATTAGTATTTTTTAACCCCCAGAAGGAAACTATGAAGGGGCAAGCGACCCACCAAATTTTTTAAACATTAGTAACGACTACAATAAGTGTGAATTTAAAAGAAATCGTTGGAGCCGTTTATAGAAATATTTTTTTTTTTTTGTTCTTTAGAATAAAACCCCCAAATTGAGTTAGCCCAAAATAGGGACCTGGACCTGGGTCAGGACCTGTATAGTAGTGGTACCGACTCCGACTTCCACCCGGGAGGTTGTTAGTTCGAGCCCCACACTGGCTACATTTTCTGGCCATGCTTCGGAGGGCTTGTAAAGCAGGCGGTCCCGGGTCATCCTAGTTGAGTGTAAGAGAGGGCTTTATAGCCCTAACTCCACTAGGTTGGCTTTGTAATAGAACAACAAAAAGTCAAGATTTATTTCAAATAAAATAAAAATGATTCCGAGGTATGATTTTTGTGAACCTACATGCCAAATTTAATCAATATCGACCGAGCAGTTTGCCCACAAATCGATGGACAGACAGACATTTCGTAAAAACCAACCTCAAAACGTGTCCGTTGAAATCTCAGAATCGAAAAATTTGACCATCACAAAGCTTTCCTTATACTATACTACGTATAAATTGGAAAGCAAAAATTGAAACTAACTGATTGTTTGGGTGATCCAGGGGTGACCAATGACTAATTTTCAAATCCTCTGAAATAGAAAACAACCCAACCTATCCAGGGGTGGCCAATGCAAACGGCTGGCTTCCTCCTTAAGGCACAGACAAAGTCAAGGCCGTAGCCAGGATTTTTTTCGGGGGGGGGGGGGATTAGAAATTTCATTGGATATTACATAGTTTACCTCTCAAAATCCAATTCTATCTAGTATCAAGCCATATTGTTTGAACCCCCATGAACCCCCCCCCCCTTGGCTACGGCCTTGGACAAAGCAGGCCTACTATATAATAGTCTTTCTCTATGGTACAGGCTCCCTGCGAAACGCAGGAAACCTGTACCCGAACTTACTTGCTGGAAGTAGAATGTTGAGGTACCAAACGACCAAACATAATGTAATTAATAAAACCTGCCGACATGGACACTGATTCAATAGATGGTGCCCTCATCAATCATGGGGGCGGCATTGAAGACCGAAACTCATTTCGTGCACGTCACAAGTCATCAAACAGGCATCCGTGCGAAAAATGTCCAATATGGCGACGCTCTCCGCTGATGTCCGCTGTGGTCAATGTGTGATTGCCATTTGACCGGTCCATTGCATATCAATATTTGCTACCTCCTCACGGGTGGTTTACCTTTTACATATTTTTACATTTCATAAAGTTTACAAGTTCAAATTGAGTTGAAACTAAAGCGTAATGTCGACAATGCGTGGCCACTTTTGACACAATCATGTAAAACACGGCTATGCCTGGTACACTTGACTGATGTATGTCGGGGACGTTGCAGACTGGAACAGGAAGAGGACACCGCCCGCAGGCCGCACGACGGGGCGGGGGCCGGAAACCAGTGGGGGCGCTGCAAATATACGCCTAACACTAGCGATTTACGACACAGCCTACAACAATGGCTTGCCAATTTCAATAAAGCAACAGATAAATTCATGAAGACGTCGAAATGGAGAGGACCGATCGACCAACCGGCGACGTTCAACATCTCCCTCCAGTCCGGTAGCCTGCCCAGAGATCAGACTGTACTGAACTAATTAAATATGAGGAAGAAAATTAAAGTGTGTGTCATAGCTCAACACGTTTAACCTACAGTACACTCATTGATTTTTTTCTTTCCTTTTTATGCTACACGTAGTATAAAGAAAGCTTTGTGATGGTCGAAATTACCGATTTCGGGATTTCAGTGGATTTACACGTTTTGAGGTCCCAGGAACCCAAGAAAGTGGTTTTTACAAAAGATTTGTCTGTCTGCTTGTCAATTTGAGGGCAAACTACTCGTTGGGTTTTGATGAAATTTGGCATGTAGGTTCACAAAAATTATACCTCGGGAACATTTATTTTTATTTATGGCTAAATTAATTTTGGGGGATTTCCCCCCCAAAACCCTCCAAAATAACGGCTAAAAAAATACTTCTCAAAAACGGCTCCAACGATTTCCTCTAAATTCCGCCATACATTATATTGTATTTGTTATTAATGTAATATTATTACTATCCAGGTACAACAGGTCACTTGCCCCTTCATAGTTTCCTCCTGGGGGCAAAAAAATAAAAAAAGGCTAAATTTTCATTAAATAAATAAATAAATATATGTATATATATATATATTTCTGTTAAATTGGGCAATACCAGTAATCAACAAGTAATTGACAAGAAAGTATAAAGTAAAATCGTCAAAATCAGGTAGTTCGGTCATTGTCATTGGGCTAATGCCTCAGTGAGTGTAGAAAGCTTTCCCTAAGGCAGGGGTCGGCAAACTTTTTGTGCAAGTGAGCCTAATTCACGATTTTTTGAACTGAGTATATTCCGAAGCGCCAACGGATCTAAAACTCCGAGAGGGGGGGGGGGCTTACCTTAGAAAAATTTTCAGAATGAACTTGCAAATTGGAAGGTTTTTAAGCCACCACAGTTTGAACTTTATCTACCTTTAATACAATAGTTACAACAGCTAGGTAAGCTTATACAAAAAAGACATGTTTCAATACTTTTTTTTTTAAACCTCATTAATGGGATACTTGACTCTGCATCTCATTTGACAGCGCCGAAATATCTGGGTTGTACGTGGACACTTTGAGCAACATGGAAGGTTCCAAATGGGCATTGCTCAGCTTGCTCCTAATCTTGTTTTTAGTTATATTCATTTGTGAAAATGACTGTTCGCAGAAATAAGTGGAACCGAACATTGAAAGTATGCCAAAAGCATATTTCATCAGCTGTCCATACGAGCCTGGAAGACTTGACCATGCTTTAAAAATAATCTCGTCTCCCTTTTGGAGATTTCGTAAAGCCGTCCATTGATGGGCAGTACTCAGCTCACATTTTTCTTTTTCTAACTTTTCCAAATCCTTTGCCAAAGTTTCGAATTTGGCCCTCCAAATTTCCTTATGTTTTAATTCGACAAGTTGCATGAGAAGTACAATTTGTAAGCTTGTTAAGCTAAACATGGACATGTGGGTGCCGTCGCTGTTGTGTTTCTTGTTTCTTTCCCCCACGACAATGACTCGCTGCCAACCTGTGTGCGTGAAAATATTTTGGCGCCATTTTTAAAAGTTTTATAGCAATAATATTTTTTATTTTTTTAATACTATTTTAATAATTTTTTCATTTTTTTTTTTAAATTGTAAAATATTACAGTATTGCCGAAGCGCCATTGCCAATTGCCCAAAGCGCCAAATGTGGCTCGCGAGCCATGGGTTGCCGACCACTGCTCTAAGGGATGGTCTCTAAGCATTTGGGGAAGTTAGAAGCGCTTTCAGATCAATCAGGAGTTTTCTAACGTAGGCGAAACCTTGTATTATATGATCCAGTCGCTCACACTTGGCTGTGCGTGGCGCTGGCCTTACAAGGAATGATTAAATAACAATTCTTCTGCGGAACGTTCCTATCGATTCTTTCTCTAAACTTGAGGTATGTTTTAGGTGTTAAATAGAGCAACAAAACCGAATAGGTTGCTTTCACAAACAAAGTGTTGGATTTGAATAAATAAAAATAGTTTAGGAAAAAATTATGGAGAATACATGCCCCAATACATTGCCATTATTACTGTGTTTTAATATATGGAAATATATGGAAAGTCGAGACAACCGAAATGTAACAATAAACTAGCCTACTTATAAGAGCATTATCTAGATACTGTATAATAATTCATAAATAGGAAACCATCCTTTTATATGCCCTTTACTATAAAAATGATGGGCTACCACGGTACTGTTCGAACTATAATATCCTATGGTCTAGTTGCCTGGGGAGGTACGGCCAAATCAAATATGGATAAAATAGCCATGCAGAAGCGTGCTGTTACAATTATAGCCGGTCTTAAATGGAGGGAGCCAAGCCTTTAAAGACCTCAAAATTCTTACTGCTCCCTCCCTGTACATAGAAGCGGTCACAATGCACTGCCTCGCACAAGCCGACTTTACAAGAGTGGGAGAAATATCGGGCCGTAAAACCCGGCGGGTCGACATCGACTTCCACATTCCCCGAACCCGAAGACATGGCACCGACAATTTCATTCTAATAAAGGGAAGGTTGCTGTTCAACCAGTTACCGGACCACATTAAGAGATTGAGTTCGGAGGTTAGGGAGTTCAGGCGGATATTACATACTTACCTGGTGGAGGAAACAGGGAGGAGTGGAGAAGAAGGTGGAAAGATTTGCTGCAAACCTATCGCTAGATAGACTACAGAAGAAGACCTGGTGGAGGGTGTGTTTAATTCGCTTGATGAGTTTCTGGGGAATGCGTAAATTAATTTGGCCGATTGTTCTTACAATGGGCCAATTTTATTTCACATTGCAAATTTTATTGTTATATTGTTGTTGTTAGTTATCTAAGTTAAATGTTACATTTTGAGTGTTTTTAGTTTAGTTATAATTGTATTGTATTACATTACTGTACCCAATATAATCATTCATTCATTCTCAAGAAATTTTCTTGTTTTGTAAAGGTAGGGTTTGGCAGAACAACTAAAAGTAATCCATTTCGAATACTGGAAAAACATTATATTTACGCAGAACTATCAAACATATTTCCATTAAAGACGAGAAAAGCTAATTTTTTACCTCTTTTTATGGAAAATCAGCCCACCTCTTCATTTGGAAACTGTCAATGCCTACTTATAGGACTGAGTTTGGCCATGTCAAATGGACATCCAGATAAGTAGGCTATTGCGGAAAACCCGTCAGCTAGAATATAATTTCTCGCTTCAGCTGATGGGTATCACATAGGGGCGATTTTGGCCAACTACCGGGCCACCGTTAAATATGACAATTTACCCTATCCCAACGCATTGCTTAAGGACTGCGTGTAAGATGTGAGGGTGTGTTTGCAACAAGCAGGGCGGCCGGGGTGGCAGGTGAATGATCGGGGCGGAGGCGGGGAGCGTGCACGTGGGGCGTGTCTTATCGACCGCCTTGCCGCGCCGTCTGTACGCGCGCCCGTACAACCATTGAGGGGCCAGATGGACGTTACTACTGCACTACTGCTGTCAGCAGTCAGCAGAGCCCTACAACTGTTTGTCCGAAGAAACTCACAATGTCGAAGACCATTCCACAGATGAGAAGTAGCTACTCGTATAGTCTAAGGTTCAAGAGTTATTTGATTTGGAGGACTCAGAGAGTGCGAGTGCAAATTCAAAAAAAGAATCGGTCCGAGTTTACTCGAACATGCTTTCCAATTTATCAATTAGTAGGGAGAGAAAATGATTAATTTCATGGTAAATAATTTTCCTATGGTTCAATTTCGCATATCACGGGGGGGGGGGGGGGGGGGGTCGCTGGAGGTGATGTAAATTCTAGATAGGACATTACCACACAGCAATAATGGCAGGGCACGCAATGCATTTGACCGTGAATTTGCTTTCAATTTTTCAAAAAACATTTTTGCACAAAGCCAAATAGTTTTTTGGGAAAGCAAACTGTCCGGTTTCGTTACTTTAACACCTAAAACATTCCTTAAGGTAGAAATCATCGATAGAAAGGTTTCGCAGAAAAATTATTTTTAGTTATTTTTCATTAAAATTAAGTTATTTTTAGAAGCAAACTATCAAGGTGTAAGCGACCCCCCGCATTTTATCAACATTAATAACGACTAGAATATCTGTGAATTTTTTTAGACGTTTTTTTTGGAGTTTTTTGAGAATAAACCCCCCCCCCCCCCAAATTGAGTTAGCCCAAAATATAAAAAAAAATTGTCCGGAAATCGATTAACAGACAGACTCTGTTACACTGTAAGGGGCTGGAATGAGATACAAAAATTTATGACTGAGGGATTACAACATCTCAACACTTGGTTCCAAATCCATGGTCTTACAATAAATGTAAGTAAAACCTGTTTTCTGCCACACAATCTAAGAGCAGGAAGTATAGAGGAGCCCCTCGGGCCTCGAAGTGAGATAACATGTGCATAATTGCGACTTACAAAATCCAAATTGTCAATGCCCAGCTATCACTAAAGCACTAACGATAAAATACCTTGGCGTCCACTTTGACAGTGATATGAAGTGGAGCAGCCACATAAAATCGATAAACAGAAAATGTCGAAATGTTTTAAGACAACTGTTTTACCTCCGCCCGCAAAAAATTTTTATCCAACTACAGTTACTACATCACTTACTTTGTGAATCTAGGTTAGCGTATGGTATCCAAGTGTGGGACTTTCGAGTTTCGCCACAAATTTAAATTCACTTGTAGTTACCCAAAAATACCTTATTGGAACAATAGTAAAAAAACCTAGAACTTGACCATCATTCCCGCTGTGGCACTTGTTCTTCTACAAGACGTTGCGAATTTTTGCTTTCCAATTTATACGTAGTATAAGGAAAGCTTTGTGACGTTCGAAATTTTCGATTCCGAGATTTCAACGGATTTACACGTTTTAAGGTCCCAGGAACCCAAAAAAGTGGTTTTTACGAAATGTCTGTCTGTCTGTTCACCGATTTCCGGGCACTATTCGGCCGATTTTGGAGAAATTTTGCATGTAGGTTCACAAAAATCATACCTCGAGACCAGTTTATTTTTATTTTGGGCTAACTCAATTTGGGGGGTTTCCATTTTCAAATAAAAAATTATTTCTCAAATACGGCTCCAACGATTTCTTTTAAATTCACATATATTAGAGTGGTTATTAATGTTAAGAAAATGCGGGTGGGTCAATTGCCCCTTGATAGTTTGCGTCTGGGGGTAAAAAAATAAAAATAACTAAATTTTAATGGATTAAGACTAAAAAATAATTTTTCTGTGAAACCTTTCTATCGATGATTTCTACCTTCAGGCATATTTTAGGTGATAAATTGAGTAACGAAACTGGACAGGTTACTTGCCCAAAGAACTATTTGGTTTTGTGCAAAAAAAAAGATAGAAAATTCACGCTCAAATGCATGGCGTGCCCTGCCAGTATTGCTGTGTTTTAGTCATTTTTCATTAAAATTTAGTTATTTTTATTTTTTTACCCCCAGAAGCAAACTATCAAGGGTCAAGCGACCCCCCGCATTTCATCAACATTAATAACAACTACAATATGTGTGAATTTAAAATAAATCGTTGGTCGTTGGAGCCGTTTTTGAGAAATGATTTTTTAGACGTTTTTTTGGCGTTTTTTGAGAATAAACACCCCCCCCCCCAAATTGAGTTAGCCCCAAATAAAATTGTCCCGAGGTATGACTTTTGTGAACCTACATGCCAAATTTCATCAAAATCGACAGAGTAGGTTGCCCGGAAATCGGCGCACAGACGGACAGAGCGACAGACAGACAGACAGACATTTCGTAAAAACTACTTTTTTGGGTTCCTGGGACCTTAAAACTTGTAAATCCGTTGAAATCTCGGAATCGAACATTTCGACCATAAAAAAGCTTTTCTTATACTACGTATAAATTGAAAAGCAACAATTGATTTCGCTTTTATTCCATTATTAAATATCCACTGAAAAGAAAACATGACGGCTGCCATTAATAAGCCCTTATAAATTTCCCACGAGTGAACAACGTACCGTACAATACATTTTATGAAGGTGGTGTTTTATGATGGCAATGTACAGACCGGATAAGGGAAATAAATTCAGATTCAAAACAAGTGGTGTAGGCAAATACCTGTACGGGTAGGACAGTCGCAAAATTTGATTGAAAAAGTTGGACAATATGCTGGACTGAGCAAACACTCGGCAGTATCTCTGCTCAAATACAATGCAATTAATACATGACATGCTTTGCGCCTACTTTCCATCCATCCCGTGCCATTGAAACGAGCAAAATGCTAACCGTTAGATACGAGATCCTAGATCAATGCAAACATTTTACCGCTGTACCTAGGTATAGACAAAATTATTACACTAAAACTATTACACACACTTGGAACAATATTCCATCTAATACATTTGTGGCCAAGAAAACTTCGAAAGTGTAATACCAAAATTCAGATTCAAGTAGTATGCTTCAGCAAAACATTCCATATAATATATTTCTTCGATCGAATAAATATTGGCGAGTGCATTTCATAAATAATAGCTGTGTAGCTGTGATAACATGCAAGTCTTTTAATACGTAGATGCTATGTCTGTCATCACAATTGCCCCTGATCCAAAGAATGGGACAGCTTCAATTGTCTTCTGGATGTTTCTTGTAAAAAGGCTCACTCCCACGAAAAAAAGTCGGTAATGGAGCAGACGCCATCAAAATGGCGCGCCAACAATCAACGGACCGGAAATGAAAGACTCACAAGGAGGGGAGGGGGCTGCAAGGCTCCCCTCTTGCAAGGGGAATGGAGACATTGTAGTCAGCCTAGTATTGTATATTGTACAATATATAGCCTATTGGTAAAGGCTCAGGCTTTCACTCGAATTTTGATTGGTTCAAGTCCCACAATTGATCAATTATTTGGACAACATGTAAAATGTCAAGTATGACTTGCCTCAGCCACATGCCAGGCAGTTCGATAAAGACATCATGTGCGAGTCTAATTTAACCTTTCGGTGAGTTGCTCTGTTACGTTATGAACTTATGAATCATAGTATTTTTCTCTCCTTTTATATTATGCGAAGGCATTGTAATGACCGATATGTTGGATTTCAAGATTTCAACGAATTTAAACGTTTAAACGAGAAATAACAGGAAAATAAGTTTAATTTCTGCTTGCTTGCTAACTTCAGGTTTGGTTTCAGTTGTTAAATAGTTAATAGAGTAATAAAAGTGAACCGGTTAACAGGTTGCTTTCACCAGAAAAGTTTTCGTTTGAAGGAAAAAAAACTATTTTTTTTAAGAAATCCGTGTCGAATGCATTGAATACCATGACTTGATTATTATGTAGTACCGTATTTTATAGTAATGTCCATTATAGACTCTGCAATCGTCCCATCTCATTCTAAAGGCAAAACGTGAAATAAAAAGCTATCTCCAAGATTGTGGTTTCAGAAATGAATAACGGTTATGATTTATTGTTTATTGTATATTCGGATATTGTAGGTTAATATGGAACCAGGAGCATCTTTTTACTTTTAAGTTGTTTTCAAATATATACACCTCGAGGGAACCAAATGCTTATAATAAGCAAGCACCAGATTGTACATTGGCGCTTGGAAACTGTCAATGGAGACTTTTTGAGCATTGGCAAGTGTGCTAACGGCCAACATAGAGTGGAAACAATGCCAGAAATTATGAATTTATGATACAGGCTCATCGACCGTGGTACATGTCAAAGAGTACTTCAGTGGTACTACTTCAAAATATTATCTCGGAGGCTCAGTAGAAATTCTCGGGGTAAGAGGACGTGCGCGAGGTACTATGAGCAAGGCATCCTGGTCTCCGATTGGCTCGGAGCCAATTAAACTTCATTTCCGTGAAGCCCTATATTTTGGATTCATTTTAGAGGTTGACAAAAATTTTCAGCCTTTATAATAGTAATAATGCCAAAAGTGTCCGAAAAGTCAACGGTGACGGGAACTCGTGGCCTAGGACAAGCAAAAGCGTAGGGATGAAGCCTTGAAAATGTTCCGCTAACTCTAATGCATGTCAAATGTACAAAATCCCTTTCGCCTCTGGCCGATCCGATGTAGGGAGACTTGATAAAGGCACCGATCCCGCTTTGAGGGGCCACGGTTTCGCCTTCCTATATAATATAATTTATGATAACATAACTTTTGTGCAAGTTTTACATTATTTTCACTTTGACTGGACGCCATCATGAAATCTTTGATTTATCGCAAATTCCGTTTATTTATTCGAATATTCCATCCCTCTGCCACAAATAATAACTCATTTATGATTTTGTATGTTTTTGGTCGGCCGCCATTTTTAAACGAAATGGTGGATCTAACTGGTCAACGAAGTTATATGATTAATTTTTGTGTGAACTGTCATCAAAATCGGAAAATACCTCGGGATGCTACAGTGATTCCTAAAACATTTTGAACGGTTTTAGGCTCATGGGCTCAATTGAAAAGTTATCAACAAGTCCAACATTGGTCGTCATCTCAATAGGTAGAGGAAATCTCTAAAAGATACTTATTGCAAAATTGTACTAACATCATTTTTTTTTTTAATCTTATGGCTATTACGATTTATACATAATATATACTAGAATGATTGAACAAACGTATGATTGCAATCTTTGAAGAAAAACCTCCACCTCCGCGTTAAAATGGCGCTAGAAATCAGTCCGTCGCCCCCTCGTTTTAACAAAAGGGGATACTGGGACTGGTAAGGGGTCACAGAGTGTGAGCAAGTGCTCTGGCGTGACCTCTTCACACTAGAGGCTCTCCACAATAAGATATGTCACAGTTAAATATGCAGCATAGATCATGTTTTACAAAATACTTAAAAACAATTGTATCAAGATAACTGTTCAAAAATACCCCAAGTTGGATGCGATATTCCACATAAATGATGAGTAATATCCAGACGAATTCGGAAGGTACAGGGGATGAGAATAGTGCATTGCATGCTGCCTGCTGCTCAACACACGTAAATAGCATCAAAATATGGAGATAGCCGACTGCGTGCAACCAGCAGAGCCAAAATTAGCCGTCGCAGGGGTCGTGGCAACAGCTGTGGTAAACATAGCTGGCTCCCCTCACTCCAATAAATGTTAAACTATCTTCTACAGAATATGCTAGAACCAACGTCCAACACAGGTGTCTGTAGTTGTCGGGAGACTTCATGGCTTGCCTTTGGGTAAAGAATGAGTTTATATAGTCGTTACTAATTACTTAACTTATACAATTTTGTTGTGAATAGTCAGGCGCAGAAATAATAAGAGCGAGGCGAGAGAAAACGCGTGCCTATGTAGAGACAGTACAAAATGCGAAAAAAAGTGTGAAAATGTTTCCCAGCAATACAACAGTTTGACATTAATCGCGTGTATTTACGACATTTTTTAAAAGTAATAGTCGGGTACGGCATTGCCGATTAGGTACCGTCTGTAACAGACTTATGGGCAGTGGCAAGGCCGTATCTGAAGGAGGTGGGGGAGTCCCTCCCTTTTCAAAAAAATATTTTTCCCAAAATGTGTAAAACAATTTTCCAACCATATTTTAAGCATTTTCACCATGACCCTTGGGTGGGCCTCCAGTTTGGAGTTATTTCATTAAAACTTGGAGTCTAAAAATATGTAGAACCTCTGTTTTTTACATATTTCTCCTCTGTTCGCGAATGAACGGAAGCAAGGAGCTGTCAGGACATTCAGAGTAGTGGTACGGGCTCTGACTTTCACACGAAAGGTTGTTGGTTCGAGTCCTACACTTGCTACATTTTCTGGCCATGCTTCGGAGGGCATGTGAAGCAGGCGTTCCTAGTTGAATGTAAGAGAGTGCTTTATAGCCCTAACTCCACTAGGTTGGCTGGCTTATAGTAATAGAACAAAAAGTATTCTTTTCCTAGTATAGGGGGAATGAAAATTCGGTTTTGTTAGTAATAATAATAATAATAAAAATATATACGTGTATTTACAATATCTAATTTCCACAATTTTTGTAATAGCGATTATAGCTGATCGAAAATAGTACACAAGTAAGCACATACTGCGGCGAGGTAATGCCGACGAGGTGTTGCCGCGTCATTCCCAGCAAATTAGGTTTCACATGAGATCGTAACAGCAAAAAGCCATTGATGCAACGTTTATCTCTGGGTTAGTTTATTTGTTTTTTAATTAATGTGATGGCCACCCCCGTTTGGGGAATTCCCCCAAATTAACGTCAGCGCAATGTGTCTCCACAGCCTTGGGCTAATTCATTGACAATCCTCAGCATCCCCAATCAAATGCTAAAACCTGTTTTGTTTGTGACTGACTTTAGGTACAGTCCTCCAAATTGTTATTTATTACATAGGGCTATCGGCAGAAAAAATGTCAACACAACCGAACATTTGCATTTTGTTCAAAATCAGTTTCCATGGGAAATGCTGATCATTAGAGATATTGAGGACTGACTAAATAGAAGAAATAATGATATACAGTTTTATCCATCCAGAGTCCGTAGTGAACGCTCAATCACATCAACGATATTACCTTATTCCTGGGGTTAAACATGTCAACTAAACAATTTTCAATAGCACTTTCCATTGTAAAATTATATTATTTATACATTTTCAATTCCAGGTTAAGATTTAAATTAATCGCCATAGCAGGCCCGATGGTAATATTAATTTAACCAAGGGTTAGTTGGACTTTCATAGCCTGTTGTATTAACAGCAATTATATTTAACCCGCTGTGAGGGGAAGGGGCGACGCGACGTTTCGGGCTCCGCACAAATAGTTCGATGACTGCGAGGCCCTTGCCACTAATGACTACTAATACAACAGTCCAAGCCCTTTGTTAAATAATATGTCATGTGAAAATTATTTTATGCAACACGCATCTTTGACAGATTGACCTAAGTCTTTGTGCAGCCAATTCTGAATTGCTGCAACCAAATTTATCAAAGAAACAAAACTTACATCAGTCCATACTAACTAGTAGGCTATTGCAGGTGAACAGTTGTTCGCTGTTGTTACTTACCTAAAACAATGAAAAAATGAAATGAAACAGTATGCAACATTAAATGCAGACATTGTACAAATCGGTAAAGAAAGAATAAACACACCGATTATTTACTAACTCGGGAAAAATAATGTTAATTACTGGCACCCACTGTGCCATTTTTAGCGTGAAAACGCAAAGCCTGCAAGCAATCTTAGAACATAACTTAATTGCTATTTCAATTAAATTAAATTAATTGCACAGCAATGCAGCATAAAAGCAGTACAATAGTTGTGGCATTATAAATATCGTAAACACAACAAAACAAATATTTTATTTAAAAATCGCTCTACAATAAATTTACGATCATTTAAGGTTGCATAAATGATAAAAACAAATTATGTGGCTTATGTACATGACAATTGAAACCCATACGAGACAAAAGCACTCTGCCACAGACCACCACTAATATTATGGAAATCCGTTGAACGTTTCAGCCATAAGCTCAGTATGAGATGTGACCAAAGTCGTTCAAGAAACTAGATATAGCTTGCCACATAAATTTGATTAGGCCACCCAAAACACCCACCATGACTCGTCCCCGTATTATTGATGGGAATTCAGTAGGCCCAAACAACCAATAATACAAAGCCGATTGACATTAATACATGAAAAGTACTGGCTGCATAAAATAGGATAAAAGGAAATAATAATAAACTTACCTAATATCGAAATAAAAACGAATTTCTATATTCCCCGAATTTTCCTGCTTTAACCCAGCTAAGTGAGTACCGTACCCGTACCCCTATTATTTTATTTTTGAAGTAGAATTGAGTTAAGTAGAGGGTTAACAGCGGATACAGCTGCTGATGAAAAGGGGTCGGTCACTGCGAGGGTGTGCACTCCTTTAAATCCATTAGTAGTACCATCTTTTGTCTACACCAGGCTCTATGACTATGCTCTATGTCATATCTTATGGAATCCAAGGCTGTGCTGAATAACTAATGGCTGAAATTCAATGTTGTATGGACAATTACACATGGACATTACACTCCCCTATGCCGGGAGGGTTTTATTGAAATAGGATTTGTACAGTGCACGCTAAATCACGGGGAGAAGCTGACAGGTTCAAAAATTCAAGCCGACAGCCACATCTACAATTTTAGAAGCCATGAGGACACAAGTCAAAACGCAGAAATAGCTTTTTATGCAGCAATAAAGCTTTATAACAAATTTACTTGCCAAATCCGGCTAATAATAATAGTAATACTAAAGAACCGGTACGAGCGAACCCGTACAGTGAACACGTATCGAGAAAGATTATGGAAAATCATTGTTAAATTTCGGTTGCCACAACTTTCCCAATCCTAAAGCAGTGGGACGATTGCATAGTCTAAAACGGGCAGACCAATATAATACAAAAAGAGTTAACTCCACCATGCTTTACAATTTATAAAGTAGTAAATAGACATAATGCTTCATATAATTGTAAATAATTTCCCAATGTTGCGGATCCCTCGGGGGGCGGGGGGGGGGGGGGGGTCTATTAAAAACCCCTTAAAACTAAATTGCATATTCTGGAACGAACAGACCAATACAATGTAACGGAAGCAACAGTGACAGGGCACGCAATTTTCATAATTTTCCATAATTTCTTCAAAAAATAACTTTTTTGCACAGAATCAAATATTTTTTTGGGAAAACAAACTCTTTGGTTTTGTTACTCTATTGAACACCTAAAACATATCTGAAGGTATCATCTATAGAAAGGTTCCACAGAAAAATAATTTTTTAGTAATTTTTCATGAAAATTGAGTTATTTTTATTTTTTTTTACCCCCAGAACCAAACTGTCAAGGGGCAAGTGACTCACCGCATTTGTTGACATTAATAACAAATACAATATATGTGATTGTAAAAGAAATCGTTAGAGCTCTTTTTGAGAAATAATGTTTTTAGACGTTCTTTTGGAGTTATTTGAGAATGAAACCCCCCAAAATTAAGTTAGCCCCAAATAAAAAAAAGCTCTCGAGGTATGATGTTTGTGAACCTACATGCCAAATTGCATCTAAATCGACCGAGTAGTTTGCCCGGAAATCGATGAACAGACAGACAGAGCAACAGAGCGACTGACAGCGCGACAGACAGACATTTCGTAAAAACCACTTTTATGGTTCCTGGGACCTCAAAGCGTGTAAATCCGTTGAAATCTCGGAATCGAACATTTGGACCATCACAAAGATTTCCTTATACTACGTATAAATTGGAAAGCAATAATAGCGGCGTATGCAATGGATAGGGGTTGTATTGATTACCTAATGAGACGGCGACCAAAGTTCGACGTCCGGAAAATTCCTTGACAACTTTTCAAAAGAACCGGTGCGAGTTTACTCGAACATGCTTTCCAATTTATCAACATTAGTAGATAGAGAATATGAGTAATTTCATGGTAAATAATTTTCCAGTGGCTAAATTTCCGATATCTCGGGGGGGGGGGGGGGGTTGTTCACCTGACGTCACTGGAGATGAGGTAAATTCTAGATAGGTCAGACCAACACATTAATTACCACACAGCAATAATGGCAGGGCACGCAATGCATTTGACCGTGAATTTTCAATAATTTCTTTAAAAAATAATTTTTTGTACAAAACTTAATAGTTTTTTGGGATAGCAACATGTCCAGTTTCATTACTAAATTTAACACCTAAAACATGCCTGAAGGTAGAAATCATCGATAGAAAGGTTTCGCAGAAAAATTATTTTTTTAGTCATTTTTCATTCAAATTTAGTCATTTTTATTTTTTTTACCCCCAGAAGCAAACTATCAAGGGGCAAGCGACCACCGCACTTTGTCAATATTAATAACGACTACAACATATGTGAATTTAAAAGAAATCGTTGGAGCCATCTTGGAGAAATAATTTTTTTAGACGTTTTTTGGAGTTTTTTGAGAATAAAACCCCCCCAAATTGAGTTGGCCCAATATAAAAAAAAATTGTCCCGAGGTATGATTTTTGTAAACCTACATGCCAAATTTCATCAAAATCGACTGAGTCGTTTGCCTGGAAATCGATGAACAGACAGACAGACATACAGACAGACAGAGCGACAGACAGACATTTCGTAAAAACCACTTTTTTGGGTTCCTGGGACCTCAAAACGTGTAAATCCGTTGAAATCTCGGAATCGAAAATTTGGACCATCACAAAGCTTTCCTTATACTACGTATAAATTGGAAAGCAAAAAGGTACATGTTTACCGTATTAATCTCTTAGTTACAATTTAGTGATATTCCGTAGTAAATGTCTGGCTACTTTAAAATTGGCAAAATATGTTTACTTTATTGCAGACAGTAGCTTTTACTATCTTCTTCATAGCAGTGACTTTTCAATGAAATGAAATAATGAAAACCTTTTCCGGGTCTTGTATCTATTTCATAAACATAAAAGCAATGACGTAGCTGAGCTGTGAATGGGATGTAAGCCGACACCAGTGACCAGACAGTCACCACAGAGACCAGTGAACCGCGACGGTACCGCGACGGTACCATCCTGAAAACTTCATAAAATGGAATCGATATGTAATAAGGTTTTCTCTTAAGGCATACTTATATTATAGTACAGTTATAAAAAGGAACTAAAATGCTACAATTCCAATACTTTAATTATTTGTGTTGACTTGCAATAACAAAAAAGTAAAACGAAATAAGGAAACAAAAACAAAGAATATCCGTTGTACAGTAAGCCATCTGTCATGAAACAAGGATTAGAGGGGCGCATTATTATCTCTGATGAAATTATAAATAAAACCCGAGTGTGTGCTTAAGACCGCACGGCAGAAGTGAAAACTTCATTGTCAATCCCAAATAATTTACATGTATACAGTAAATAATATTATGTATTATGTAGTATTAATGTATTATTAGGGATCGTGTTCGTAAAGATTGAATGAGAAACAAGTCAGAAATTAAAGTTAATATTTATTTAATTCTACATAAATCAAATTATTTTTTACGATGTTTCTTTATTAATTCGTCATCAAGTTTGTTGTTTTGATCCAGCATCGTCGATTTTTCAATCTAAAAAGCCAGTAGACAGTAGTCCTCCATATCTCAAATGGTTATAACTATATATAAAAATAATTGTTAAAATAATTATCAATACGTATCAATTATAACTACAGGTTTAATTTAGAAAAGACAATTAAGACGTAAGAATTGAATATACTAAAAATAATTTGATTTATATAGAATTTAATAAATATTAACTTTAATTCTTGACTTATTTCTCATTCAATCTACGATCCCTAAGCACACACTCGGTTTTTTTCAATATATATCATTTTTTCAAAATGTAGTATTTTCCAATATTATACCAAACCCCTAAATACACACACTAGTCTCACAATGTAAAACAAAAAATTGTTTTAAGTAGTTTGAATTTTTTAAATTGATAATAATAACGCGGCCGAAAGAGGCCGACTTTTTTTGAAAACCTGACCCCCCCAAAGCCAAATTTTGTGTTCCACTCGTGTTTAAGGGGTGAAGGGGTGATTTTGAAAATATGTATTTATATTCGTTTAAAACCGTCCTTAATTCATACTGCTTTTAATGAGACATTAAAAATTAATTTCGGTTGAAAATTGCAGGCTGTGGAATTTTTTTACTGTATGTATGTAAATTCAAAAGTACCCTATGAACCTGTTTTCCGACGAAACAGTGATGGCTTACCAACTCACCTGAGCCTGAACAAAGAGACGGATAGTAAAACTGAATATATGTCTGCAAAGAGTAAGAAAGGTGGAAAAGAACTAAAGTAGTTTGAAGTTTTCAAATGGATATTAGCACCTCCAAAAACGCTGCTGAAAAAGGCCTATTTTCAATTAAAATCGGCAACTTTTGGCGCACCTCCTCACGTTTCCTCCCTCCAAAGTCGAACCCTTTGCCTTATCACAACAAATATATGGCCTGAAAGAAGAAGAATAGACGAAGACATGGGTGTAATTAAAATTGAGATAGGCCTTCTACATCTGCACAAAAAGCTGCTTTAAACCCGCCCATGCAATTTAAATGCTAAAATCTGTGTGTGGTGCGCCTCACTCTATCGAGCATGTCGCATGTCACATGTCACGTGTCGAACCAGTCCAATTCACTACCCTGCTAAAATCTGTGTCTAAAGAATTGTTCACTTCAACTGTGTGTAGTGCGTCTATAGAAGTTTTCACTTCAAAAATGCTGGTGCAGGCGTAGGGGGGGGGGGGAGGGTACGGTAGTTTGAGTGGCTGTGAATTTGTGATATTCGGGGAATTTCTCATTATTATCCTTCGCGAATAAATCGCATTGGCTCAGCAGAAATACTTTAATTTGACCAGTTCAAACTTTATTGTTTTTGTATAGTAATTGAATTACTGAGCCCGCAACTTTCTCACATGATAGGTAATTCCAATCTTTAAGCATATAAATAAATAAGTAGTTTTTTGAAACTCAATTCATGTCAATGCCAATGTCAGGACATGTAGAGTAGTGGTATGGACTCTGACTTTCACCCGAAAGGTTGTTAGTTCGAGTCCTACACTTCCTACATTTTCAAGCCGTGCTTCGGAGGGCATGTAAAGCAGGCGGTCCTAGTTGAGTGTAAGAGAGGGCTTTATAGCCCTAACTCCGCTAGGTTGGCTTAGTAATAGAACAAAAAGTCCTTACTTATTTATTTAATTTAAAAAGCCACTATTTTTAACTTATATTTTCAAATATTTCCCCCGTGAGAGACCCCCGGTTCCCGTATTTCCAGTAATTTGAGTAAGCATTTAAGCACTCCTTTGTAAGCTTCGAAAATCAATACTTTACTGCTGTTAAAATGCGTAAAACCCCAATATTTTGCACTTATATTTTCAAATTTTTCCCGGACCCCCCATTGGCGCCTATCTGCATCAGACGCAAGGGTTTTTCAAGTAATGCACTGTCAATTAATGTGCCTTGTTTCGCTAACAAACACACCAATTGCACAATCGCTAAAAATTAGTTTGACTTGGAATGTCCCCTCCGAAAATCTGTCCTGGACCCGCCCGCCCTTGAATAGTTGACTCACGTAGTTAAATATCCACCTACTATAAGAATGGACAGGGTCGGACGAATTTAGTGAGTTAATATACATAGAGATGGAAAAGTGGCCTTCCCTTGGGACAGATGTTTGCACTTCGCAGGGAATGCTGACAGTCGCAGGGGGGGGGAGACTTAAAATTGACTTTAAGGGTAGATTTAAAGTTGGGTTTATGTAAAGCTAGGAAAACTTATTCTCCTTCGAGCCAAAGTCAAACAGCAATCTGAGAAAGCTGCCAAATGTCAGAAGGGCCATCAACGCAAAGGTTTCAGTCCCTGGGACGCCCAGCCTTGTGGAGCATCGTTACACCATTTATTACTTACTGGACAAACGTCTCGCAACCGCACGGCTAATAGTGAAAATACTAACTAGCCAAATTAGGCAATAAAATGGAAATTAATAGTAATTATTGGATGCTTTTAATTTTGAACATGTTGATGAAGTTATGTTTGGTTTGTGTAGGTACAGTAAGTATGTAGGGGGCCGGGTCGTGAGCTCAGCCTGACCCCGGCCTGCTATTCCCAGGTAACTCGACCATTATCTCAGCACGCAATGTCATGGCAAATTTCATTAATTTTATACAACAAAATCATGAACAAGAAATGTTTCAACTAGCACTTACTCGCTACACTAATCTCTTCCTGCTTAGGGCGAAAAACAGTGCTGTCCAGACAGTATTCATGGCAGACTAGCATACACTTTATTAGTTTATTGCACTGATTTCGAACGCACTATAAGTGGTTGTGGTGCATGTGTACAGTTCAAAGGCGTCACCAGCCCTCGGGCTAGGGGGACAGGAAGGGACCATAATAGTTGCGGCCAAATGTCAATACTGCCAGGTTTTAGCCATATCCAAATAGAATAATGCAAAACCTGTCCAAATAAGATTTTTTTTTCATTTTTGGCCATCGTACTTAAATATGGTTGCCAGTTTTTTTTATTTATTTTTTCTAAGTTTAGTACATCGACAGGGGTGAAAACCCCCTCGCCAACCATCCCCCAACTATTCTAGCCAACTGTCAAGAAACTTGAACAATCTCCGAACAGGAACAAACTAGGAAAACACAGCTCAGTTACGCCGTAGATAAATAGAGTCAAATGAACAGGGTGATGGGCACCTTGAGGATTAACTACTGTAGTAGGAGCTATCCCACAATCAATGGCCACCAACAGACGTCAAAGTGAACCTCTAACGGTCTTTAACGGAAACTCCAGATAATCATAAAATAAGGATACAATAGCGAGGTACAATGCACAAATACAGTCAGAGTCAGCTAATTAGCCAAGAATGGATTGCATGTAGCTAGAATACTGAATATTTATTGAACATTGCGAAAATTCGTCGACAGTCGTTCACAAGCTCCAATTTTTGTGCCCATAGTCGGCACCAGGGGCGCTAGTGTAGACAAAACTTTTGAGCGGGAAACAATTTGAGAAGTTGTCAAGTTCATTTAATATGTGGGTTATTTTCCAGACAGTACATTAGTAGCACGGGAGACTCCAAAAGGAAAATGTACACGACAGAAAATGCACTCAAATATACGCACGCGCACTGCTTCGCAAGCTTAGGAGGGGGGGATGAAGCCGTGCAAGTGCGGCAGTCAGCACAGTGTAGTATCAGGTGGCACCCGGGGCCCTAATTAAACAATATCTAATCCAGATGCAATTACTGTAAACAAATACGCGTCCGCTAGGAATTCAATGCCATTCATTTTTCAGTTGAAGCGTTTTTGGCGTCCACATCATACAGACCCCAAAATCATTAAGGCTGTGTCTGCTATACAAAAATAGGTCGCGACTTTTGGACGCAAAGCCACTAAGGCTAGCTAGGCAATTGATTCAGTTAATGAATTGTTGTAATTCCTCTCTAATAACAAGTTAACCTGTAACCGGTAATGGTATATCGGGAATCGGATGATATTAGCAGTCAAGCCTATTTATGTGACGAGCCATTCATTATAGCCCAGGCTACAAACGCTCCAAAAAAGGTGTAGAGGGAGTTGGTTGCAACACAATTTTTGACTTCGTAACTTTGTTTAGACTAGTTAGGACGAGAGCATACCAAAAGTCCTCACTCGTAGCCCTTCAGCACGAGGGGGGGGGGGGGGGGGGCTTTGAAGGTACCTTTTGTTGGTTTTTCGCTTATATCTCGGCAACTACGCACCCTAGGAATATTTCTATTCCATACCAAATTAGCGGACTTTCAATGTGTCTGGCAAAATGAAAAAACCATTTAAACTGTACGACATTTCTAAAGTTATCCCTAAGAAAATATAAAAGAACCGGTCCGAGTTTACTCGAACATGCTTTCCAATTTATCAAGTAGTAGCTAGAGAAAATTAGTAATTTCATGGTAAATAATTTTCCTATAGTTAAATTTCCGATATCTCGGGGGGGGGGGGAGGGGGGTTGTCCACCTGACGTCACTGGAGGTGAGGTAAATTCTAGGTAGGTCAGACATTACATTACATTACCACACAACAATAATGGCAAGGCACGCAATGCATTTGACCGTGAATTTTCTATCATTTTTTCAAAAACCTTTTTTTTGCACAAAACCAAATAGTTTTTTGGGAAAGAAATCTGCCCGATTTCGTTACTCAATTTAACACCTACAGCATGCCTGAAGGTAGAAATCATCGATAGAGAGGTTTCGCAGAAAAATTATTTTTTAATCATTTTTCATGAAAATTTAGTTATTTTTATTTTTTTACCCCCAGAAGCAAACTATCAAGGGGCAAGCGACCCCACGCATTATGTCAACATTCATAACGACTACAATATATGTCAATTTAAAAGAAATCGTTGGAGCCGTTTTGAATAAATATTTTTTTTAGACGTTTTTGTGGAGTTTTTTGAAAATAAAACCCCCCAAATTGAGATAGCCCAAAATAAAAAATAAATGTCCCGAGGTATGATTTTTGTGAACCTACATGCCGAATTTCGTCAAAATCGACAGAGTAGTTTGCCCGGAAATCGACGAACAGACAGACAGAGCGACAGACAGAGCGACAGAGCGGCAGACAGAGACATTTCGTAGAAACTACTTTTTGGGGTTCCTGGGATCTGAAAACGTGTAAATCCGTTGAAATCTCGGAATCGAAAATTTCGACCATCACAAAGCTTTTCTTATACTACGTATAAATTGAAAAGCAAAAAAATAAGCTTTATACTATAAAGAAAGTTAGGTACTATTTTATGCACCTTTACTACCTGTTAACTGCCAAAGTAACCACAACCCAAACTCCATAGTCGCTGGTCGTTCTTATCTGTATAGGGGTCATGCAAACAAAAACTTTGAGCTTTTATAGAAAACGAAGGTCTGGCCGTCGTGGGCTCTTAGTCTAATAGGTCAATCAGTGCCGGATTAACCTCTGGGGGGCCGTGGGCACAAGCTATGTGGGGGCCGCAGGTACAACTGCAAACTCTTCTAAAATTCATAAATCTACCTGCATTGCAGCAAAAAAAAAAACATATAATTTCCCGGCCAATTTCAAAACTGTTAATTTTTTTATATTTTTATCTAAAAAAAAATCCCGTTTGTGGGGGCCGAAATTTTAGGCATTTTGGGGGGGGGGCCGTGGGCCTGTGCCCCAAGTGCCCATGGGTTAATCCGGCACTGAGGTAAATGTGACAGTGACATACATGTGACCCCAGACTTAAAACTGAAACTACTGAAAGCCAAATTCAAAGCACATGAGATGACATTGATTGTTTGCCGTCGAGAATGGAGCTCATTTAGCCTGTAGCACTGAACAATAATAACCATTTTGAATGAACTCAGGATGTTGCCAGCTAAGCCAGACCTTTGAATACAGACATGTGTGAAGATTTAGCTCCATTGACGAGAAAATGGGGCGAGTGGAGGGGATTAGCAATGCAAATGTGCGTCATTAAAAATGATTGTGCTCAGCACTGGAGTGTGCCGGCCCAATTCCAAAACACTTCACCTACTTTGAACCTATCGAGCGTTCATTATTTAACTTGACTTGCACAGACACAATTTAATTAGGAATAGTCAAGCAACATCTCACACGAACAATGTTGATAGCCACTGGGCTTAGATAGTATAACACAGTTTGGCTTACAACAGGAAATCCCATAGATGCACCATTGAAGACAACTTAAGTGAACTACTAGACTAGTGCAGTAGAGTCAGATTAAAATTAGCATTTCTGCGGGACTTCTTGCAGTGACAAACCGCAAAAAGTTCAACCAAGACGGTATAAAACATACAGTATTCATTGTAATCGTAATCCTAGACGGGATATTAGGCCGCTATCGGCATGCTGTCCTTTCACACTCCACTTGGACCGGACCGAATCTATTACTAGTTATGAAACGAACCAACTCAAGTATTTTACAAATTATTAAAAAATAAAAATAAATAAATAAATAAATAATGACTTTTTATTGTTTCTATTACTAAGCCAACCTAAATAAATAAATAAAGCTTGTATTGCGTTGCCAACAGGACACAGCAAAATAAGACATCACTTACAATTTAAGACATAAACAATACCCTAGAAACAATCAGTAGGAGAAAAATAAAATAAAATAAAATAAAAGTAGCATCTTATCTATTTGTCAAACAGATAGCACATATGTACGTAAAACATGCAATTGTTCAATATGAACACAACATCGTCATTATTTTAAATTCATTTAAGCTTAGCGCAAATGGATCCAGATTTGACTCTTCAATATATTTCAAGATCCTTTGAAACGGTGCTTTCGAGAGGCCGCTATGGATAAACAGCACTTTAGATCTCGTGTGGCCTATATTAATCCTAAAATGAACCCTCTCAAGAATAGAAGGGCAGTCTATGAACAACTTGTAAATAAAAACACAATCAGAGACATACCTTCTACGCTCAAGAGAGCTCATCTCAAAATTATTCACTAATTGGTTGGTCCTTATTGGATGAAATAAATAGTGAGGATAAAAGCCAAATGTCCTAAAGTACAGATAACGCAAAAAACGTTTTTGTACTTTTTCTATTGAGGCACATCTACTAGCTATATTACAATCCCATACTAAAGAAGCATATTCAAGCCTAGATCTAACAAAGGCATTATACAATACCTAGCGGAGTTAGGACTATAAAGCCCTCTCTTACACTCAACTTGGAAGGCCCAGGACCGCCTGCTTTACATGCCCTCCGAAGCATGGCCAGAAAATGTAGCCAGTGTGGGACTCGAAACAACAACCTTTCGGGTGAAAGTCAGAGTCCGTACGTAAACGCTACATGTCATTATTATCGTATTTAATTTATTTAGTAATTCAAGATGGGCAAGTTCACCAAGATTAATATGGTAAGAGGCTCTTACTAAGAGCATAATTGGAAGAAAATGGTTGCTGTAAGGTTTTTAAAGCCTAGTAAATACTTCTAGTCTTTGCAAAAGTTTTTCTGATCCACTGTTAGTAATCGCCCCTCATTCAATTGCTGGTTGCATTACTGATCTATTTAAAATAGTATATTGCCGTGGTTTATTCACAATAACGTAGAAATTCAAATTTAAACATTTCCTGTAAATACATGGCAAACATTTCCTCACGAATTTCAACAATCCCGTTGCCTCACAAAGTCCCATCATTCCAATCCTATTTGCAGTCGATGTGAATTCACAGCTTTAACCGGTTGTTGCTACAAATTAATAATATTTTCAATCGAGATTTTTATTATTTTTTTACTTTTTTAAGGCGCGGGACTCTTTCGAGTATTTGCGCCGGTCGGTGTGATTTATTATTATCATTATTATTTAAAATGCTGTGATACTATACTTACACATAACTTTATTAATTTGGCTTACACTAGGTTGGTCTGGTCGCACGCGGATAATGTAACTATAATATCTAGACCATTGGCGTAAATAGGGCTTCGCCCCCCCCCCCAGGATTTCGGGTGACAAAGACGTTATGGAGGCTAATGGCATAGTATCCACTATAATTAAAGGGAAATTAATTCTTAGTATGCTTATTTTACATGAAAAAAATCAACATATTGACCAAGTACTTTCACAAAAAATATATTACTCAAAATGCTTAAAACCCCATTACTTCAGAGATATTTTTTCCAAATTTTTCTCCGGGGGTGATCCCCGGGCCCCCCTCAATAGTAGGTTTATTCGTCGTTATAATATCTCAATTGTACTGCTTGCAAACATTGGCGTTAATAGGGGGGTCCTGGGCTAAGCCCTCCCCCCCAGAAGCACCCGTAGCCCCCCCCCCCAGGATTTCTGGTGACAAAGACGTTATGGAGGCGAAAGGCCAATACAATCCATATTAACGAAAGGGAAATTAATTCTTGATATGCTTATTTCACATGAAAGACATCATGAAAAAATCAACATATTCACCAAGTACCTTCACAAAAATTTATTACTCAAAATGCTTAAAACCCCAATATTTCAGGCCTATTTTTTCCAAATTTTTCTTTGGGGGAGACCCCCCCCCCCCCTCAGTGGTAAATTTATTCGTCTGTATAATCGCATCTGTACTGCTTGAAGAATGCGTAAAACCTCCCTAATTTGGGCCTATTCATCAATTGTTTTTTCTCCGGGGGAGACCCCCGGGCCCCCCTTTCTCCAGGGTGTAATATTCGTAAAACCTCACTAATTTGGGCCCATTTATCAATTTTTTTTTCTCCGGGTGAGACCCCAGGGCTACCCTTTCTCCAGGGTATAATATGCGTAAAACATCACTAATTTGGGCCGATATATAGATTTTTTTTTCCTCCGGGGGTTTAAAGTTTTGGGGTCCCAAAGCCCCCCCCCCCAGAAATTTTGGGAATTTACGCCAATGATCTAGACGTTATTGAATAGCCCGTTTCCAGAAAAAAGGGATAAAATAATGAAATTCTTTCCTAATGAGTTGGGCACAATAAAAAATGTAAAAAAATGCAAGTCTAAGGAAGCCAGTGCATAAATATTGTACTCTAGTATATGCTGCATACGCTTTGTGTATAATGTAACGAACCTTTTCCGATTCCTTGGAACAAACTCTGTAGAGGTCGCAAATAAACAAATTAAGTTTGACAGAGAGACAGATACCATAGCGAGAGAGCCTGAACTTTTGACCCGTACGTCTCGAGAGGGGGGGGGGGGAGGGAGGGGATTCCCGATACTCCGGGATGGAGCGCTATACGTGGCCGGCCTCCCCAACACCACCACCAAGATTAGATTACTTACATGAGACGTTTTGATCGATTGTTGCTTTCTGCAAGTTTTTATTTAATAGTGTACTTCGCGAATGTCAGTGTTGCTTAATCCTAACTTTTTAGATAAGTGTGTAATGACTTCCCGAAAATGTTGGTTATAATGTTAATGTAGTGGTACTAAAACTCGCATCGCCAGGTTGAGATATTTGAAATAAGCCATGAAAATGTTTTATTTAATTTTTTAGGTAATTAGCTATTGAAGCTACTACAATACTACAAACTAAAATCATTTTTCGAGAAAATGTTTGGAAGAAAATTTGTTCAGATGGGATTTCCAACCCACATAATTTTGTTCGTGTCTGTATTTACAAATTGTTTGTTTTGAATTGATCGAAATGAAAGAACCGGTACGATTGAACCCGTAAAAGTAAGAATTTATATCTTAGCATAGGTGTCGTAATGGAATAGTTCCAAGTACCATGGTCATATTTATAATATGTGTCCTAGGTTTAAATTTCGGATGTTTCCGCTATTCTCAACCACTGAATTCATCGATGAGACAAAAGCAAACAATCAGACGTATAACAATGCACACTAAATACGGCATGGTAAGTAGGCATGAATTATTATTATCTATTATTATTATCATTACTACCAATAGGAAAACTGTACAAATATCTTATAATCATGAATAACTATTTTAAGTATTTAAGCAAAATTGTTGGAAACACACAGAGAGGCAACTGAGAAATGAACACACATTGCGACAAGATATTTCTATAACACATAACAAGTATGGCAGACGCCTCAATGAATCAGTTTTACCAGAGATATTTAACAAATTGCCGCTTAAACTAAAAGAACTGAACAAAATAGGGAAAATAAAAAAAAGAAATAAAAAATACTTAATTTCAAATACAGACTAACTATTAGCCACTTTAGGCCTAATTATATCATCCTTAATTAAGAGGAATCCCATTCATTTGCCAGAAGGCTAGAATGGGTTTAATGGTTTATTATTATTAATAATTAATTAAATTTTATATGTTGCAGTGCCACTGCTCTAAGATCGCTCGATAAGCGGAAGCTTGAGCGTCATAGTTATACGTATAACAATTTTTTTTCAATATATGCACCTTGTCCGGGGGTACTGGTCAAGGAAAAAAGTGAAAAGTGAAAGTGATTAGGGTATCAATAATTTATCACAAAAATATTTTTCCTTCAAAATCTAAAGCTTCCTTGGGAAAGGAACGTGTTCAGTTTTGTTACTCAATTTCGCACCTACATGTACCTATTTCGACTTCAATGGCGTGCTTGTACTTGTGCTAGTCCCTGCACACCATGCAATCGGAGACGTGTCGGAACTCAACAAGGGTACTAACCTACAGAGGCGACTGGAGAGGTACATTCATTAAATTGTTTGTATGCGATTAACCTATTAAAAAAAAAATTAGCAGTTGCAGTTAGCAAGCAGCGATAGAAAGGAAGAAATATATATTTTTTGTCATATTTCATGAAAATTGGCCCCTTCTATATTTTTTTACCCCCTGAAACATACAGTTAAGGGGGGGTTGTGTTTACATTGTTAACGAATAAAATATAAGAGAATTTAAAAAAAATTGTTGTTGAGAAATATTTTTTACCGAATAAACGGTACTTGCTGGTGAAAAAATGATTGAATAAAGTATTATTTATTGTCTATAGCCCGTAAATGCTTACAAAGCCTCCATTTTTGCCAGGTTTATTATAATTTCTTAATCCCTTTTTTCTCATATACAACATTTTTGAAATGATCTAACCCTTTAAAATATTGTATAATATGGCAGGAGATAAAAATGTATACTTGAACTTATATTGAGACACCAATTTGAATGTTCCGGCAGAGTGAGCAACCCACCCTTTTGTATCGCCGTCCTGACAGAACCTGAGCCGGTTATTACGGGGTCTTGATCCCGGCTGAGATTCACATCTAGTGCCTGTCAAACCTATTATTTACGTCCATTACTAAAATGATAAGCCTATTACCAGGGTTGGAGGGGAACACTGATTGGACAGATGCTGCAATTTATACCAATCTGGTTCTTGCACTTGTACAATTTCCGCTCCTAAATGTGCTATGGAAACTGCAACACAACATTTGAGGAGAGCTAACTCACAATCTCCTCTCCCTGAGATGTACCATGCACCGTAACGCCTAATTATCATCAATCAATCAATCAATCTTTGTCCATGACCCACCAAGGTGGGATAGACGGCGTCCGGGAGGGGGGGGGGGGTTATGTTTGAGCATCCCAGCTTATTTCCCTGAACTCGTCCAAGCTGTACAGTGGACATTCTTCAATTTTCCTTGTCACCACGGCCTTGTATCCGGAAAAATCCTTATTAGTAAGGCTGATGGGTAGGGCGTTGTAGTAGCTCATTGCTGAGTTTGCGAATGATGCGATGCACCTCCTCAGCCTGCATCCGGGCAGATCCAAACGGTGAGCATTTCTTGTGTTATGCAGATGGACAGTACTTCTTTCAGGGAACAGTTCTATGTTGGCTTTAATGTGCAGTAAGCATGAAAGAATATACTGGCTGTACACCGTTGGGATGCCCATAGATGCAGTGGTCGGCAGTGGTCTCTCCACCCGCTAGACGCCACAATCCTGACAGCCTTTTTCCGCAACAAAAGAACATCGGCCACCCCTGCAGAGTGACCCCATAAGAGTATGCCGTAGTTTATGTGGCTGTGGAAAAGAGCGTAATATGTCATTAGAAAATATTGTTTGGTGACCAAGTTCTTTAGTTTTCTTAACAAAAATATTACTTCAGAGAGTTTTTTACAAAGCTGCTCAGAGTGGGCAGTCCAATTTAACTTAAGAGTCCACAGTAAAGCCCAACAGCTTAACACAATCCCTCTCCGTGTTCGGGGTTCCAGTCTGGAGGGAACCGGTAATCTTTTGCGTCTTTCCTTCGTTAAGTATAAGCTTGTTGTCCTCGAACCACTGGGTTGCCGCCGCTAGCAAGGCATCTGCCATCATTCGAGCCTCGGTGAGTGAGGGGCCCCTACAATATATAGTTGCATCGTCAGCAAATAGCAGGGTCTGCAGGCCTAAATCATTCACCATTATGAGGAACAGTAAGGGACCTAGGACAGATCCCTGAGGGACTCCGTACCTGACAGTCAGCCATTTACAAATTGCTCCCTGAATGGACACACACTGCCGCCTGTTTGAGAGGTAGGAGATGAAGGTCTGCAGAACCACTTCATCTATTCCATATTTCTTTAGTTTCTCAAGCAACACCGCATGGTTAACACAATCGAAAGCTTTGTTGAGATCACAGAGGGTGAGTGATAGAGACTGGCCATCACCATCACCATCACTAGGTAATATTCATAGTTTTCAAATACTAACCGCTCATAATGGCTAAAGGTCAGAGCCTGGAACTCATGGAAAATCTGAAATATTCAGATTAATTTAATTACAACCATTTACGGTGTTTCTCTTGCGGGTAGCTGGGACCATCCTTGGCAAAGCATTGAAAAGGCTGATGGAATACGGAAACTGGTGTTCGTGCCTGGCAACACGGAGACGCGCCTTCAAATCCCTTTTCTACCAATTTTTCACGTCTTCCTTCCTCTAGTTTCCCTAACTGTAGGGACATATTTAACAGGTGCCATTAATCCCCTTATTACAGCTAAGATTAAGATAAGGGTAATATATGAATTTCTGCTAGGGATGGCCAAACAACATACAACGGGTCGACGTGTGAGTGATTGAGCAGTGCTGAGCACACTAGGGGTTGTTGAGACGGGGCAGGGTGAGCCCCTGTAGTAGGGGTGCAGTTTGGCTGAGGTCATGGTCCCAAATGACTGGACACGTGTGTGAGGGTGCACAGTCTGCGAGGGGTTCCCATTCTATTATTCAGCTATGATTCAGACAAATGGACCGGAGAAACACGTCCAAAATAACTCTTGTCAAATAACCCTTAGTCATATTTGGATAACTATACAATGCAAGTACCAGTGCCGGATTAGCCATGTAGCAAGAGTAGCAAATGCTACGGCTACGGGCTTGGCGAATTTGGGGGCCCCTGGCTCCAACGTCTGTCCAAATTTTCTCCATATTAAATCCAGAAAAGGTTATTGCTTTCCAATTTATACGAAATAGAAGGATAATGGTCGAAATTTTCGATTCCGAGATTTCAACGGATTTACACGTTTTGAAGGAACCAAAAATTGTTTTACAAAATGCCTGTCTGCCTGTCGCTCTGTCTGTTCATCGATTTCTGGGCAAATTACTCGGTCGATTTTGATGAAATTTAGCATGTAGGTTAACAAAAATCACACCTCGGGACAACTTTTTTTTGGGCTAGCTCAATTTGGGGAGGGAGGTGGGGTTTATTCTCAAGAAACTAAAAAAAAAACGTATAAAAAAAATATTTCTAAAAAACGGCTCCAACCATTTCTTTTAAATTCACATATATTGTAGCCCTTATTAATGTTAATAAAATGCGGGGGGTCACTTGCCCCTTGATTGTTTGCTTCTGGGGGTAACAAAAATAAAAATAACTCATTTTTCAAGAAAAATGACTAAAAAGTAATTTTTTTGCGGTTCCTTTCTATCGATGATTTCTACCTTCAGGCATGTTTTAGGTGTTAAATTGAGTAACGAAACCGGACAGGTTGCTTTCCCAAAAAACTATTTTTTTTAGTGCAAATTTTTTTTAAAAAAATGACAGAAATTTCACGCTCAAATGCATAACATGACCTGCTATTACTACTGTGTGGTAATGTGTTGGTCTGACCTATCTATAATTTGCCTCACCTCCCCTCCAGTGACGTCAGGTGGACACCCCCCCCCCCCGAGATATCCAAAATTTGACCATAGGAAAATTATTTACCATGAAAATACTCATTACAATAACGCAATTTTCATGAAAAATGACTAAATAATAATTTTTCTGCGAAAAATTTCTATTGGTGATTTCAACCGTCAGCCTTCAGGCATGTTTTAGGTGTTAATTTGAGTAATGAAACCGGACAGGTTGCTTTCCCAAAAATCTATTTGGTTTTGCATAAAAAGTTATTTTTTGAAAAATGATAGAAAATTCGCGCTCAAACGCATTGCGTGCCCTGCCATAATTGCTGTGTGGTAATTAATGTGTTGGTCTGACCTATCTAGAATTTATCTCACCTCCAGTGACGTCAGGTGGACAACCCCCCCCCCCCCCCTCCCGAGATATCTGAAATTTAACCATAGGAAAATTATTTACCGTGAAATTACTCATTTTCTCTATATACTAAATGATAAATTGGAAAGCATGTTCGAGTAAACTCGGACCGGTTCTTTGTAACAGTTTTGTTTTGTGTAATACCCTAAACTTGAGAACCTACAGCAAACCAAGGGCCCCTTGACCGAATTTGCTACAGGAGGGCCTCGCACTGGCTGAATTTGGCACTGGCAAGTTCAGAGTGAAACTTGCATCGTCTGCAATCATGGGCTTGGATCGTGTTCACCCCAGCTAATTACGTCATGTCGAAATAGTCTAATTATCTTAATCCAAAATTAGAGGAATGCAGATCAAACAGCAAGGGTACCTGGCTGGCATAATTGAAACATTAAATCTGCGCATTCCGCTTTAGTTACCGCAATCAAACTACTCCGCAGAAACAACCCAGTCTTGCATTCTACACAATAATATAGAGCCGTGGCAGGGCCAAATAATTGACTCAGCATAACATGGACGTCAATTCAAACCAAAGAAACACTTGTTTTATTTCAATACATTAAAACCGTTGAAGCTTGTTGCAGTGGCGTAAATAACACACCCGCAACCTCCGCGGTGCGGGGGGCGCACTTCGGCTCACAGCTCCAGGTTTGGGCGAAAAAACTTATAGGTGCAATTGAATCATCCCAGTAGTTCAGCCTTGTCCTTGAGACAACTCAAGATGTATCTAAAATTGATCTGTTGCCTTGTTTGCAGTGTATGCAAACGGCATGTACAATATAAATTTTGTGATATGATTTAATTTAAATTAAAAACTGTAAATAAGAAAAATATCGAGGTAAAATTCGTCACACTACAGACACGGGAACTGTATGTTGAGTAGGTACATTTGAGCATTTACAAAATGAGGATGACAATATCCAGATAAATATGCCACGAAAAATTGTGAATTTAAATGCAAAGCAGACATAACCAGACCCCAGCACATTTTCATGTTAAATCCCACTTAGAGTGCACCCTGCATGGAATTTTTGATTTGCGTGTAGCGTTCATCTGCAGAGAAAAACATTTTTATTCTACCATCTCTACTATAGCTATTTATTGTAAGCGAATAATGCTTTAAAAAAAAAAAATCATTAAATGAACGGCAAGATAGTTTTTTTATTATGTTTACCGAAACCAGGGGAAAAGTGGCAAAGCACCCTATCCTATACCATATCTTAAACAACTCAAAGACTTATATTAATAAATAAATAACATATATGCATATATATACCTTCAATTGATGGCTGTGTAGTAAATACATGATGTAAAAGCTGTGGGCAAGCAAGTTGGTAATGAAAATCTAGAATTTTGTTCGGCTTGCATAAACTATAATAGTACCGTCAATACATCTCAACGTGAATTTACGTGATTGTAGGCATTCCTGATAAGAATGAATCGACAAAATATAAAAATGTTATGTTTAAATTACAGTGCAGCACAGTATCTTTGGCCAACATCAACAAATGCTCACTTTAGTCCCAATCCTCATGGCAAACAGGGGCGAATGGAAAAAAATACAAAATTTAACTGAACCAGATAACGAGGAAATCGTTACAACCTTGTTTAAAAATGTACCTAATGGTCATCTGTGACATTTTCAAAGAAAATATTGTTATGTTACCAGAGGAATAGCAATCGATGGAGGCGATGAAGCTGTTAAAACGGCTCCGTCATTTTTACGGAGCTCGTTAATGGCGCGCCTCATAATGGATTAGGCCGCGCCGCCGCCGCCAACTCGATGCACCGCGGCTCACAGCCCCGCCGGCCACCAATGTGGTCCACCATGAGAATATGGACCCCTTCTCCCTGGCTTCGACTATTATTAATGGCCTAAGTAACGAGACATCCGATGTCTAGGAAAATGGACTATTATGTACTGAAAGAGTATCAACTTGAGGCTCCAGCCTCCAGACAACGGAACCCAAATGGGCAAGGTACATTCGCTAAAAGCGCATGTTGTTCGCCAGGATCCTGTAGTCGTTGTTCTCAGGCCCTCGTTGGGCTATCGTCTCATGGCGACTCTAGAAAACGAGTCACACTCGCAATACCCCGCGACAAACTATATTATTACCTCCTTCGTTGGAATATTCGTCATTCAAGGCGGAGAAATGGCTTAATTTCTTTATTTTTCCTTTGCAACGTTTGTACTGTACTTTTCCAGATTGTTATGGTAGTTAATTCAAAGTTGACGATATTATTTACATGTAATATTCATTTACCACGACTGTGGAAATAAGTGTATGTGTACGAAAGTGCAGCAATGGAATGGGAGTTACAAATGCCGAAGAAGAAGAGAGTTGGAATACGATACACAACTTACTATTCCAACTTACTATTCAACTTTTCCACAGCATTTCCGTTATTTTGTAGGGTGGTCGGCACGATTACCTTGTACTTTACAGAGGACCCCTCACATGACAATCATAACACGACAAGGGTGGCTACCGAACAGCAGATAAACAAAGAATCGGTGCGAGTGAACACGTACATGCTTTCCTATTTATGAATTATTATACCCAGGTAGGTATCGAGATAGATAATATCAACAGTTCCATGGTAAATAATTGTCTTAGGGGTACATTTGGTTTGCCTCGACTTTCCCTAACCCCAAGGCACTGATTTTTTAGATGGGGCAATTGTATAGTCAAGAACGGGCATACGGTACATTGCATATATAGTATTGGGCCATGCCATAATTTCTTCAAAAATAAAAAAATTGGTTGTCTGTAAGTCGGTTGTAAAGTCGATTTACGGACGATAGTTTAACGTGACAACGCCTAAATTACTAAATCTTACTTAAATAATATATGACTGAAAAGAGAACGCGGCCGAAAGAGCCCGATTTTTGTTGAAAATCGTGGGCACCCCCTGACGTTTCACACCCCCAAAGCCAAACCCCTTACTTGATCACCACAAATATAGCATGGCCTGAAAGAGGAAGAATAGAGGAAGGCATGGGTATAATTTAAATTAAGATAGGCCTTCTACATATGCCCAAAAAATTGCTTTAAACCCGCCCATGCAATTCAAATGGGATTGCGTGAAATGCGTCTCAGTTTAATACTATAACTTTGTGTTCCACTCGTGTTTAAGGGGTGACGGGGTAAATTTGAAACTATGTATTTATACTCGTTTCAAACCTTAATTCATACAGCTTCTAATGAGACATTAAAAATTAATTTCGGTTGAAAATTGCAGGCTGTGGAATTTTTTTACTCTATACATGTAAATTGAAAAGAACCCTTTGAAGCTGTTTTCCGCCGAAACAGTGATGGCTTACCAACTCACCTGAGCCTGAACGTAAAACTGAATATATGTCTGCAAAGAGTAAGAAAGGTGAAAAAGAACTAAAGTAGTTTGAAGTTTTCAAATTGATATTAACACCCCCAAAAACGCGGCCGAAAAAGGCCTATTTTCTATTAAAATCGGCACCTCCTCACGTTTCCACCCCCAAAGTCGAACCCCTTGCCCTATCACAACAAATATAGCATGGCCTGAAAGAGGAAGAATAGACGAATGGTATAATTTAAATTGAGATAGACCTACATCTGCCCAAAAAGTTGCTTTAAACCAGCGTTACTGAACCACGTTCCCGACCCCCGTCACCCATGAACATCACACTTTTCGTAGATGCACCTAGTATTCCAGTCAGCGCTCATCGATTTATTAGACGTTGTCACGTCAAAAAAAATTTATTCAAGTCCAAGATTTTAATGGTTAACGGGAACTGTTCGATTTCGATACCCTATTTAACACCTAAAACATACCTCAAGTTATAAAGCATCGATGTAAAGGTTCCACAGAAAAATGATTTTATATTCATTTTTCATGAAAATTAGATTTTTTTCTTTTCTATTTTTGCCCCAGAACTAACTTAGCAAGGGGCAAGCGACCTATTGGGTTAAGTTTACATTAATAACGACTACAATATTTTGTATGTGTATTTAAAGGAAATCGTTGGTGCCTTTTGAGAAAACATTTTTTTAGCCGTTTTTTTTTTTAGTTTTTTGATGGTGAAACCCGAAAAAATTGAGGTAGCCCAAATAAAAATAAAAACGGAGACATTATTTTTATGAAACTGCACTCCAAATTTAATCAAAATCCGTCGAATATTGTGCCCACAAATCGACGAACTAACAGGCAGACGTCAGACCAACCGACAAACAGGAGAGAGAAATTTAGTAAAAACAATTATTTTGGGTTCCTGGGACCCCTAAAAAAAAGTCCTTATAAAGCGAGTAAATGATCGAACCCGAAAAAGTCGAACATAACAAAGCTTTCCTTATCAGCATACAGTAAATAAGAAAGGAATAAAAGGAAGATACTAATTGCCTATGTCACATGAATTAATGCAAAAACCAACTTACCTCCATTTCCATTATTATTGATGGTAACCCAGAAGTCGATGGTCTTCTCCGGACCCAGTTCCTCGTAGTCCCACTTCTTCTTTACACGCACAGAGCCGTTTGGCTCGACAGTTACCCATGGATTCTCATCTCGAATTTTGAATGTCTCGCGCTCCGTCTCCTTCTCCAGCTGGAACACAACGCGGCCCTCAGTGTCACCGTCAGCTTCGGGAAACTCAATGCGTTTGGTCGGGCGCACAGCACGAGTCACACGGCGTCGCTCTCGTCGTAACGCTTGTAAATGAATATCGTCTTCTAAAACCGGAGAAGCAAATTGAAGCCATACACGTGCGGGAATCTCTGCAGAGCGCGACGGGGAGCGGACATCATGGGCCTCGACTCGTAATTCGCATTCGGTGTCTAGGGGGTCACCCGTCAGCAAAATCTCGCCAGTTTGTGGAACAATGACGATAGTGTTGCTGGGGCTCACGAGACGGAAAGCAACGCGGTCTCCATCAGCGTCCGTCGCCTCAACACGACCGACGATCGGGAAGCGACCTGCTGTGACATGAACAGAGCCGTCCACGTTAAACCGGTAAACGGGTTGCTTGAAAATTGGGCTGTTGTCATTCTCGTCCAAGACGTCAACCTTGACCTTTGTGATGGCTTTATCAACTCCACGCCCGTCAGCAGCCTGGATCGTCAATGTACGTTGAGGCTCCCTTTCACGATCAAGGGGCATTTCGGTGACAATCCACACGCCCGAAGAATCATTGCCGACCAATCGAAATGCACCGTCGTCGTTCCCGCCAGTAATAGAATAGCGAACAGGTAAGCCACCTACACCACCACCGAGTGCACGAAGAGGAGGAATTCCAGAGACCACAGTGTCGCCAGGAGAGTTCTCAGGGACTTGGCCAGTGTAGACATCCTGGGGAAAGCCCAGCATGTCGTCCCTCGAGAGCACGTACAGCTTGAGCGAGTGGGTGGCTGTGCAGTTTGCCATCTCCTCAACCACGATCAAGTCGACAGGTCTGTTGATGAGCGGGGTGAGATCTGCGGTCGTCATGACCTGGCCATCCTGAAGTACGGTAAAGAAGTTGCTGAAGGGATTGTCTAAGAGGCGCAAGCAGCCGCTGGGCAGCTTGGTGACGCCAGTGCCAGGGTAGGCGTCGTGCGGCAACACAGAGATCGCGGTGACTGTGACGGGGTCTGCCAGCGAGCAGCAGAACAGCGCCGCTAACGCGACCACCAGCATTGTCCTCATGCTCCTCCCCAACTCACTGCACCATCACGTCCTGCAAAACCATTCGGTACATTATTATTTATAAACGGCGATTGTTAGTGCCTAGAGTGCATGTAAAGGAAATGCAGTCTAGATGCTGTCTCAAATGATTATTATGGCAGGCTTAGAAATTGAATAAACCAGGTTTCTTTTAAATCAAGAAGAAAAGTGTGAGTGTGACCAACTCAAGGGCGGATTTGGTTTTTATGTGGATATAGGCACTGCCCTTGTCGCAGACATTAATAATTAATGAATGTTCAGTGAGGGGGGGGGGGAGTGTTCACTAATAAACCACTATTTTTTTTTTTATTATCAAAATAACCGACTTTCTTATATTTAAAAATAATTATTTTAATTTTTTACATATGTACGCAGATATAGGCATTTGCCTCAGTTGCCTACTGGTAAATCCGCCACTGGACCAACTGGAATATGGACACATTTTTTACTAACGGAATGCCAGTACCCACCGAAGTTAACCTAAGTAAAATTTTGATTGAATTAAAAATGTGTACCTTAACAACCAACAGTAACTAACAAGCAATAATGCTACATATTTGAGCAAAGCGAGAAAGCAAACACAGCAGGGCTTCACAAACATCACAAAGTCAAAGCAGGCCAAATTGCAAGGAGAATATAAGAGGGAGGGAAGGTGTATTGTTACAAAGGCAACTCGAAATTAAAAACTTGCCAGAGAGAGCAGGCCCGGATTAACAACGTGCCCACAGGCGTTGTGCTGCGCGTTATGGAAATGAGCCCAAACAATGCCACCCGCGCTCAACCGACTACATTCTCGCGCCATCCACAGGTCTATAGCATCTGTGAAGTCACTACGCCAAGCAGTATCACAGTACTCACGAGGCAGGGACGGGTTTCAATCAATGCTTTACATAAACCAACGTATTACGGTATACGCAGCAGCTAAGTGGTTCGTTGTCGGTTGTCATTGACCTGTGACTTGAGATTCGCAGCGACATGTTGAGAGAGCAGCTTTATTTATTTATTTATTAGCTCAATGATGCATGAGTTAAACTTTTCAACCATAAAATCAGGAGAGATGTGTTGGACAGCCTGTTTGTTTATAGTGTCTTAAATTACTTAATTGAATGTCCACAAAATATATTGGAATTATTTCCAATTAGAGTAAACGTGAGGGCCACTCGCCTTGGAGTGTTATTTATATTCAATGGTCACTATGAGAATCCTTTACAGAAGATTTACAAATTACTTATTGGATATGATATTGACCCGCTCTCAATGGGACGTAACCTATTAAAGAACCGGTCCGAGTTTACTCGAACATGTTTTCCAATTTATCATAATTAGTAGATAGAGAAAATGAGTAATTTCATGGTAAATAATTTCCCTATAGTTAAATTTCCGATATCTCGGGAGGGGGGGGGGGGTGTCCATCTAACGTCACTGGAGGTGTGGTACACTCTAGATAGGTCAGACCAACACATTACCACGCAGCAATAATAGCAGAGCACGCAATGCATTTGAGCGTGAATTCTCTATTATTTTTTCAAAAAAACATTTTTTTTGCACAAAACCAAATAGTTTTTTGGGAAAGTAACCTGTCCGGTTTCGTTACTCAATTTAACACCTAAAACATGCCTGAAGGTAGAAATCATGGATAGAAAGGTTTCGCAGAAAAATTATTTTTTCATGAAAATTGAGTAATTTTTATTTTTTTTACCCCCAGAAGCAAACAATCAAGGGGCAAGCGACCCCCCGCATTTTGTCAACATTAATGACGACTACAATATATGTGAATTTAAAAGAAATCGATGGAGCCGTTTTGGAGAAATAATATTTTTAGACGTTTTTTTGGAGTTTTTTCAGAATAAACCCCCCCAAATTGAGTTGGCCCAAAATAAAAATAAAACGTTCCCGAGGTATGATTTTTGTAAACCTACATGCCAAATTTCATCAAAATCGACCGAGTAGTTTGCCCGGAAATCGATGAACAGACAGACAGAGCGACAGAGCGACAGACAGACAGACATTTCGTAAAAACCACTTTTTTGGGTTCCTGGGACCTCAATACGTGTAAATCCGTTGAAATCTCGGAATCGAAAATTTGGACCGTCACAAAGCTTTCCTTATAGGCTACTACTTATAAATTGGAAAGCAAAAATTAATTATTACCTAAGGTATGACGGATCGGGTGACTATGCATTCAAGTGGAAATGGCAACAGAATGAGGAATTTCATACTTCTGCTTTCTGTTGTTATTTCAACTTGAATATGAGGACGTGTACCCTGGTGTATTTTGTAAATGTGATCGTTTTGGTTTGTTTTGACAACTGCATTCACATTATATATATTATTTATTTATTTACACAATCAATATAATATAATATAATAGCTACTCGCAAATCGCATGGACGCATGGTAACGCAGGCAAAATGTAAAATTAGACACATCCGTTGTTTTCACGCTTATTTTTGTTTACATTTCATTTCGATACCTACCTCACCATTGAATATATTAATTTATGACCTGAATATATTATGTGTTTGGTGCCTACTGAAAAATGCAATTGAATGTGTGACAAAAATGAAGAGTAGTAGTGGAGTGGTATCGATGGGGCAAAGGTGAAGGCGACGCGGTTGCTAGGCAACACCGCCTCAGACCTGCCCCCCTTCTGAATACCTCTGCTGCCTTACACAAAGTTGCACTGCAGTCTGTAATGTGCAAGAACCGACAGTTTGAGAGTCAAACTGTAATTAAAAAGTACATCGAATGAAATTAAAGACCAGCCCCACAAACAATTATAGCCTGACGGTAAGTTTGAAATGGCATTGTAAGCGCGCATCCCAAGTAGGTAAATGAAGTGTACCGCCCTCGTGTGGTATGTCACGTAGGCTACCTCGCAATTACAAAATACCAGTACCCCGTCAGCGACAAGTGACAACGATGCGATAGTTGCTCACTACAATTAACAGAAACAAACGGCAACTGTATTGAGTCACCTACGTGTTAATTTCACTCTGCAGAGATGAAAGAGGAGGAAACAACATCTAAAAGGTTAGATCCCCTGAAAAATGGTGGAAAAAAAACATTAAATTATAGTACAATGAAACCCTTTGGAAATGGAAGATAATATGACAGTAAGTAATTTTTTTGAATTAGAATATTAATGCTTTCCAACTAATTTTTCCTATATACAGAAAAAGCATCCTAATTTTCGATCGAAAAATCTCACGTCAAAATGTCGATTTTTTTTTTAAATTAGATGGGTTTTTGTTCGCTGAAATGTCTACTTTCCGATGGTATAAAGAACAATATACTCTATTGTGCAAAATTTTCTTAAAAAATGCAAAAACTTATCGAAAAAAGATGTCTTTAATATTTAAAATATAGTCCGGTCGATTTAGTCAAAAAAATTACAATAACTCGCATCTAATATTGTACTAAAATATCATTCGATTTTATTTTTTTAGGTTATGTAACGTTAAACGTACCATTTAAGAACGACAATATTGCTATTTTTATTTTAGAGCTGATTGACACAGATATAAATATAGGGCCTCGGTAAACTAAATTGACCGGACTATGTTTTAAATATTAAAGACATCATTTTTCGATTTGGTTTTTTGCATTTTTTAAGAAAATTATGCACAGTAGGGTATATTGTTTTTTATACCATCGGAAAGTAGAGATTTCAACGAACAAAAGACTCACCTATTTTTTTAAAAAGATCGACATTTTGACGTGAGATTTTTCGATTGAAAATTAGGATGCATTTTCCATATATGGTCAAAATTAGTTGAAAAAAATTAATATTTTAATTCAAAAAAACAACAGTGTATTTAGAATATAAAAAGGTAAATTTTTCCCAATTTTCATGTAAAAATGTTTTTTATTGTGAATGTTAAAAATAAAAAACCAAAACTCAGGTTTTTGGCATTTTTCTCTTAAAATTTGAGGTTATGTGAAAAAAGTGTAATTACTAAAGTTGTACATCTTCTTATTACCTACCTTTTTGCTATTTGACGTTTTTCCATAGGACTTGTAGTTTTGTCGGAAATGAAGATGTACCGTATTTCACCCTTAAAAACCACCCCTACGTACCCCCCGAACTCAGATCGCCCGTAATTTATTTTTCCCTTAATGTCTGTCATTACATCTTCCATTTCCAATGGGTTTCATTCTACTATGATTTAATGTCTTAAAAAACATTATCTACCCTGGGCTAACAAGAGTGTTGGTTTTGTGGTTGGGAAAAGAATGGAGTATTTTTTTATTTTTTATTAGTATGCATAGGCGACTATTCCACTTGTCAATATTCCGTCATCTATGCATCAATAAGAAGTCTCTACCATATTATAACTTAATTTATAAAAGATAAGTTAAGTATCTACAAAATAGTCCCTCATCAATTATTGATGCATAAATGACGGATAATTGAATAAGTGGAATAGCCGCCATAGCTTAGAGAAGTATAGGAAAAGCGGAATCTGAGCTTGCATGGAATCTCCCTACACATGATCGGCCAGAGCCGAAAGGGATTTTTGTATTCTCTGCCAATTCAATTTTGGGGGGTTTCACTCTCAAAAAACTAAAAAAAAAAACGGCTAAAAAATGTTTTCTCAAAAACGGCTTCAACGATTTTTTTTACATTCACATATGTATATTGTAGCCTTTATTAATATAATGGTTTGAAGGAAATAAATTTATTTTTAACTTACTTAAATATTGTAAAACTTAGTTTTGATTTTAAACTAGACAATAATTGAACTTTCCAGATGACGTGTGAAATTTCACTAGAATATGTAGGATCCGAAATAAAATGCTGGTTACGGGCCTGCGTCCCATCATCGATCAATTCAGTGCCTTGGGACAACCGAACTTTAACTATAGGACAATTATTTACTATCTAAATATCATGTTATCTATCTACTAGTTTGATAAATAGGAAAGCATGTTCGAGTAAACTCGGACCGGTTCTTTTTAATTGCTTTACTATTTATATACGTAGTATAAGGAAAGCTTTGTGATGGGCGAAATTTTGAATTTGGAGATTTACACGTCTTAGATCCCAGGAAACAAAAAAAATTGAGATGACAGGTCTATCTGTCTGTTCGTCGATTTCCGGGCAAACTACTCGGTGGATTTGGATGAAATTTGGCATTTAGGTTAACAAAAACCATGCCTCAGTATATTTTTTTTATTTTGGGCTAACTAAATTTTGTGGAGTTCACCCTGAAAAAAAAACACCCAATAAACGGCTAAAAATTTTTTTTCTCAAAAACGGCTGAGCTGAAAAGATGTTCTTTAAATTCACATATTATATTGTAGTCGTTATAAATGTAACCAACCCCAATAGGCCTCAGGAAGGTAAAAGTGGTGCAACCCTTGGCTGCTGGCTGTGTTAGCACCATACATAAGAACCGGTCCGAGTAAACTCGAACATGCTTTCCAATTGATCAAAATTAGTAGATAGAAAATGAGTAATTTCATGGTAAATAATTTTCCTATGGTTAAATTTCCGATATTTCGGGGGGGGGGGGGTTGTCCATCTAACGTCACTGGAGGTGAGGTAAACTCTAGATAGGTCAGACCAACGCATTACCACACATGTGAACCTACATGCCGAATCTTATAATAATCGACCGAGTAGTTTACCGGGATATCGATGAACAGACAGACAGAGCGACAGACAGACCGACAGACATTTCGTAGAAACCACTTTCTTGGGTTCCTGGGACCTCAAAACGTGTAATTCCGTTGAAATCTCGGAATCAAAAATTTGGACCGTCACAAAGCTTTCCTTAGAAATTGGAAAGCAAAAACAAATCAAATATACAAATACAAATGACCAACAGTGAATAAAAATACAACACCAATTTATTGCTGTCCACCCTTCACATATTTTTGCACAGAGAATTTTATGATTATATATTCTCATTTAGTTTTGTTATAATATGGGGACAATATGGGGGTCCGGGGGTATTCACCTCGAAAAATTTTGAATGTTTAGTCGCAAAATAAGTAGATTTGGCATTATTTTCCAGAAAAACAAGTTTTAATTTTTGCACGACGGACGCTGGGACTTTGTTGCTGGCCCTGGCGAAGTGTTGACCAAAATAATTATATTTAATTAAGAATGCAATAGCCCAGAAGTATTGCATTTTAAATTCCAACAAAACAGCCCTTTCTTGTATGAGCACAGGAAATTATCATTGGGAAAGGAAAAACAGGATTATACAATTTATTGTTGCATAGTACTGACAAACCAAAGTCCCAATTTAGAGTGAAGGCCTGATCAAAGTACGGCGACTTTATGGTGTGACCAAGTGCAGTGCCTGAATGGTCCTGTACCTGACCTGTACCCCCCCCCCCCCCTGACTGTCTATCCATCCAACTTGTTGCCATGGGAGTGTGAGTGCATCCTTAAGCCTTGGTAACATACCCTTTTCTATGAAACGGTATTGTGTGTTTTTATAGGTAATGCCTTGTGACGGATGCTCACTGATATGACAGGTTCAGGTATGAATGTGCACCGCAAATTCTACAGTACGGAGGGGGGGGGGGCAGCTCACAGGACTGACTCTGTTGACACAGTAACCTACAGTGCCATGTGGCGGATGCTTGCTGTCAGCTTCAGGTACAGTGGGTGTACACCGGTACCGGAAGTCGGAAGGGAGGGAGCGTCCGAGAACATAACCAGCACTGCCCTCTCAGCTGACTGCCTATAGTACGCCATTAAATTCCTAGTACTGGGTAAAAACAATACTTCATAAGATTGTTGGTGCACTAACTTAGAACATAGACTTTGGTATCTGCTTGCTCGACCATAAACCAGATAATCTTTATTTTTTATTCAAGTTACTATATACATTTATTAAAAACGTAGATAAATACAATGCTTATGTTTCCACGGTTGGAATAATAAGTTAATAATTGTCCCTGGAGCATCGTAAGCACAGCAGGAGGCGGACTGGTCCAGTTTATATTTATCTTATCTTTTTTTATTTATCTTTACGCTAGTTATGAAATATTAAGGCTATCCAAATCGTTGAGTTCGTTCATAGTCCCATAACAATTTTTTTTTAGTTTCGGGGCATAAATTGTTCCGTTCAACTAATAAGTTAGGACACAAGTTTACTGAATTTAAACATTTGAAACTCATTGAAAAATTACAACAAAAATTAAAAATACCTGATAAGATATACTGCACTTAATAGTGATTTTGTGTAGAAAAAATTGAAGGACCGGCGCAAGTGAACCCGCACACATAATAAAAGAACCGGTCCGAGTTTACTCGAACATCAAATTTGTACATGGATAATGATTAATTTCATAGTAAATAATGTTCTCTATTTAACATCTAAAACATACCAGAACGTAGAAATCATCAATAGAAAGGTTCTGCAGCAAAATTATTTTTTATGAAAATTCAGTTATTTTTTTTTTTTACCCTCAGAAGCAAACTATCAAGGGGCAAGTGACCCTCCGCATTTTGTTCAAATTAATGACGACTACAACATATGTGAATTAAAAAGAAATCGTTGGAGCCGTTTTTGAGTTAAATACTTTTTTTAGACGTTTTTTGAGAATAAAAAACCCCAAAATTGAGATAGCCCAAAATAAATAAAAATGGTCCCGAGGTATGATTTTTGTAAACGTGCATGCCAAATTTCATCCAAATCCATTGAGTGGTTTGCCCGCAAAACGATGAACAGACAGACAGAACGACAGACAGAGCGACATAGCGACAGACAGACATTTCGTAAAACCACTTTCTTGGTTCCTCAAAACATGTAAATTCGTTGAAATCTCGGAGTCGGAAATTTCGACCATCACAAAGCTTTCCTTATACTACGCATAACTAGGAAAGCAAAAATCCTGGCTATGGCCTTGCCGAGATTGATAATATGAGTAGTTCCATATATACATCCAAATTTGTAAAACTCCACAATTTCTTATTAAATTGGGGGGGGGGGGGCGCCAAATGAAACACCGCTTCCTTCGAAAGCCTATCGTAAGTGGACAAACTTTATGTATTGATGTTGCATGAAAACTCAAACCCCCCCAAAAAAAAATTTTGGCTACGCCGCTGCCTACATCTACTGCTTGGGGGAGAGGGACCCTCAACTGTTGGGCAGTAGTCTTTGGTTGGCGTTCTGTCTTCTTTTTGGGAACTGTAGTGCCATTAATAATATCAAAAAAATTGTGTAATACAATATATTGCAACGAAGATTTCGAGAGAGAGAGAGTACTTTATGGTTATGGTTATGTATGATGATCCCAATTTGTTATCATTGGCAATTTCTTGACCGCAAATTGTCGGAGATCGCTTTACGCGAACCATATGACGGGCTGAATATTTTATAGTAACATATTGAAATGATATCTTACTCTGGTTTTAACGTAAAAGTAAAAATACAGTGTAATGTTAAGAGTAAGAAATAAGTTACGACGGATACGTGGCAGGTACGAATACCGTACACATGTTGCGACAAAAGGGGGTACGAATAAATTTGAAACCGGTCTTGCGCATTCGAGGAGAGTTTCTTAAAAATCTAAGATACCTGGAGGAGCAATAGTTATACCATAAAATATAAGACATTTCAAATTTTTTAATAATTTGATCTGCTATGACTAAATAGGATTTACCCACGACCACTGACTTAGTGATTTTGACACGGTTTTGGTAGGAATACATAAAATTTGATGCTGGACTCGTAAAATGAAAGCCCCTTTTATATTACCTAGAATAATTGTGAACCTGCGCCTTAAGGTGGCCTTTGAATAAGGTTTTTAATTTTTTACAACCTTAATAAAAGAGCAATGGGTCTTTACCATGCCCTTATTTAAAACAATATTCAAGGACTTTTACTTGATATAATAACTGTGGGTGATCCGTTGACCGAACCAATTGTTAAGGGGAGTCCTAGGGGTGTCTTAACGGGTGTCCTAGGGTACCTCTGACAATATGGGTTATACAGCACATTGTATTATTCTGCAGTGTAACTTAAACTGCACAATAATTTTTAGGCTCATAAATCATAGTCGCTATATCAAATGAAAGGGTTTAAATAGAGTTTGTGAAGACCCAATAAATTTATCTTTTATTAAGGCTGGTAAAAATTGAAATCATAATCAAGGGCCATGTCTTAATTTATTGTGTACCTTGTTGCGCAGATTCACAGTCAGATTCACAGAAAAATGTATTCGAGGCAATATCAATTTTTTTATATGTTGCAGTGCAATGTTTAATGAATACAAAAACAAAGATGCCAGACGATTTAAGCTGGCCATTCACGAGGGCTCCAAACGGACTCGCGCCAAGCCAAATGGCGCGTCCTGTTCCATTTGGCGTTAGCGCCATTTAGAGGGGTCATCACGACTACGCTGAACCAGTCCCTCCAAATCTTTCAAATTATACAGTGTGACGATATGGATGAGGTATTTTTACACTGTACAATTTGAAAGATTTGGAGCGACTGGTTCAGCGTAGTCGTGATGACCCCTCTAAATGGCGCTAACGCCAAATGGAACAGGACGCGCCATTTGGCTTGGCGCGAGTCCGTTTGGAGCCCTCGTGAATGGCCAGCTTTAGTGGGGGCTATAACATTGCCAGACGCGTCCAAAACATGAAAAAAAAACCTTTAAAGGACCGTTTTTTTTTTTGTTTTTTTTGCTAATATCTCGGAAACTACGATATTTCTGTGCTATACCAAATTAACGCTCATTAAATTTGCAACAAGTTATGTAAGATAAAGTTTTTCGATATCTGCTCGGAAAAATCAGTAATTTTGGAAAAATACAATTTTTCATTTTAACATTTTTTTGAACTTTTTGACTGGATAACTCTTCAACGATGCAACCAAAAAATAAATGCAGGCCATAGGGCTGTAGAACATAAAATTCCCTTCAATAATTTATATTGCTTTACTGTTTGATGTACTTTCGTTTCATAGTTAAATCAATTCTAATGATGAGACGCGTCAAACGTAATATTGGCCAAAATATACACCATTATGTACACATAATGTGTATTGGACGGACATCTAAATAGCTCCCAACAACATGCATCCGTTGCTATGAACATGTTTGTGCATATGGTAAAAGGGCAAAAAGAAAAGAATAAAAAACATGGAATGAAAACGAGGTTTATTGGTATTTAAAAGTAAAAAAAAAAAAAACAATAAATGGTCATTTCAGTCAATTTCTTTGCTCTCATGCGGTGGGAAGGGTCTCTTCGTCTTTGATTTTGCCCCCCCCCCCCCTCGTATCCGTCCATGCCCCTTGTTCTGTAGGAAAACGGCCAGTGGATTCTTCTCTTCGTCTGAGTCCACGAGAGGAACCTGCATCTTGAGGTGGTATGGGGCTCCAGCGAAAGAGGTTTCCCTCAATGCTTACAGAAACAAGACATTTCATAAATCGGTGGCCACCATCAAGCCTGACATGTCATGTCTTCCATCTACCGAGGGAGCAGCAAAACAACTTTTCTAAAGGTTCAGCTGTGACTGGGAAATAATAAGCTGTCTCTTCAGACGTATAGCTGGAAGATGGACAAGAACTGCCTGGTCCCAGTCCAAAATGACAAAATGATCTAGGAGCTGCACCGGAGGATGTCCTAAAAATGATTTTCTCCCGGAGCAAAAAAGACTGTGCCAGAGTCTGAAACGTACTTAATAGCCAACTCCCCACTATGTTAAATTTGCCAACTGGCAAACTAGGGTACTGCCAGAATAGGGTTTCTCTTGTGGACTCAGATGAAGAGAAGAAGAGGATCCACTGGCCGTTTTCCTACAAAACAAGGGGCATGGACGGATACGACGGGGGGTGACAGGGGATTGCTGCCCTCCCCTCCCAAAATTGTGTAAATACAATGGCAGTTAATTTATCTAATTGAATCTACACTACATATGTTCCCCAAAATGGGAAATTGGTCTGGACTCATCCCTGACAAGGGTCCCATGAAAAAGACAATGGAGAAAAAGACGCCAAAATCAAAGACGAAGAGACCCTTCCCACCGCATGAGAGCAAAGAAATTGACTGAAATGGCCCTATATTGTATCTTTTTGACTTTTCAACACCAATAAACCTCGTTTTCATTCCATGTTTTTTATTCTTTTCTTTTTGCCCTTTTACCATATGCACAAACATGTTCATAGCAACGGATGCATGTTGTTGGGAGCTATTTAGATGTCCGTCCAATACACATTATGTGTACATAATGGTGTATATTTTGGCCAATATTACGTTTGACGCGTCTCATCATTAGAATTGATTTAACTATGAAACGAAAGTACATCAAACAGTAAAGCAATATAAATTATTGAAGGGAATTTTATGTTCTACAGCCCTATGGCCTGCATTTATTTATTGGTTGCATCGTTAAAGAGTTGTCCCGTAAAAAAGTTCAAAAAATGTTAGGAAAAAATTTATTGTTCCAAAATTACTGATTTTCCCGAGCAGATATCTCAAAAACTATTCAAGATATCGAAAAACTTTATTTTACATAACTTGATGAAAATTTAATCAGCGTTAATTTGGTATAGAACAGAAATATCGCTAGGGCGCGTAGTTTCCGAGATATAAGCGAAAAACCAAAGAAACGGTCCTTCAAGGCTTTTTTTCACGTTTTGGAGGCGTCTGTTATAGCCCCCACTAGATCGCCTGGCATCTTTGTTTTTGTATTCATTAAACATTACACGGCAACATATAAAAAAATTCATATTGCCTCAAATACATTTTTTGGGGGTGAAAAAACTAAGTTAAAAAATTTTTTAAGTTGATTTTATAATTATAAGAGATGTATGTGACAAGTTTTCAGCTTGCCTCAAGAACCTACTCCTAATTTGGTGCCAGCTCTCCTACTATAGCGGTGTAATATCCTATAGTTACGATATCCGTGTGTATGTATATTCATATATTTATGGTACGTCCGGTTATGTGTGACTCTCACTATAGTTATAATAATATATCCTATTGTGTGAATACCTAAGATTCTAACTATGAACCAGCCTCTGTCTAATGTAACATTGATGTATAAAACGATTGAACCACCACCATTATACAGCATTTAGTTCGGATCCTCTGACTAGTTAATTAGTCTTCTTGGAGAACTCCTTGCCCATTCGTAGTGCACCCTTAACCATTTCGGGGCATTACACTAGGTAGGTGCAGCCGGTGCAGGTACAGGTACGGGTGACTGGGTGAGGGTTCCCACGGTACACCGGTATTGCCCATATCTGTCGGTGCGCGTCCATCCGAAACCGAATTCCAAACTAATATAAAGTACACAAGTCAGTAGTCACCGTATTCTCTCTCTTTGCCACACAATACCACCCGAATATTCCGCTCTTATTAATCTTTGTTTACAAAATGTTTTCAAATCTCTCAGACAGACCAGGCCCAGATTTAGGAATAGGCAGAGTAGGCAGCTGCCTAGCGGCCCCACACGAAAGGGGCCCCCCAAAATTAAAAAAAACACGAATCTAAAAGGTAAAAAATAAGTAAATTTCTTATAACAAAAATAATTTTAATTTTTTATTATGGCGGGAAATTTAGAGTCGTGGCATTAAATGCACCTGACAGTGACACGTTACCGTTACAAAAATGAAATGTTAGGACAAGTTATGCTCTTATTTTTATTGTTCCCTCTTTTTCCTAATACCTACTATACTCTACATCTGCAGTGCAACTGTGAGGGAAAGCCAATGGAGCTGCTTCTTTTGGGAGGGCCCCCACAGACAACTGTGCCTAGGGGCCTCCGAAGCCTAAATCTACTATTATTAAGTTTTACCCTCTTAAACATCCCTAATCTACGAATCTCGTATTTAATGTACAACGTCAGCCTCTCAATTATATATGGCATTATTATTAGACATTTTGGTGAAGCTATTCCATTAATGTGCTTGGTCGATTAGAAATACTATATATATATTGTATATTTGAGCTCAGAGACGAATGTTTCAGGGCTAATTAGGCCTTAGATTATCATTGGACATAAGACTGCACCTCCCGAGTGCCTGCGTGCAACAATATTACTAATCGACTATGTACTATGGGACCAGGAATAAAAAGAAATGACACGCTTTCATTTTTTCTATTTTCGACTAACTTAATTTTGCGGAATTTTACCCAAAAAACCAAAGATAGGGAAAAAATATTTATATTTTTATATAAGTTTATTTATTCTTATTTAATTAGATGAACTGCAGCTAGCTATTAATGTGAACAAATCCCTCTAGACCGATTTCCCCTTGATAGTTTGGTTTTGGGTGCAAAAAAATTAAAAAGGCTTAATTTTCATGAAAAATTACTAAAAAAAAAAAATTCAGAGGAACCTATCTCTCGATGCATTCTAACTTCAGGTTGTTTGAGGAGCTAATTACAAGTATATATAGGTAGAGTAACAAACTGTCAAAACTGAGCAGGTTGCTTTTCCATTACAAGGTTTTGTATTTGAAGAAAAAAAGATTTTTTGAATTATGCATAATCCGTGCAACAATGCCATGACATTATTATCGTAACGCATAGTACAATATTATGTATGTATGGCTGTATCGGCTTGTCCATTACTGACTGTACAATTGCCCCATTCCATCAATCCTCGGTCTTAGGACCATTACTATTTAGCATGGAACAGCACTACAGTATTCATTATTATCTTTCGGGGCATTTCTATAGAGGAAAGCATGCACGGGTTGAATCGTACCGAGTTTGTAATTTCAATTGCAAAGGGCAGGGGTTAATACTAACGAGCTAGATAATTAGGTTAGACTATGTACTACAACTACAGTTCGTAAGCAGTGATTCAAGGGAGGAAGGCAGAAAACAAAAACACCATGCATCAGACAATAGACTACTCCTATTAATTACAAAAACAACAAAAAATTGTAAAATAAACAGGCGTAAGGTCGTTAGGAGAAGCCGTGAAGTAGAAGTCATGCTTAATTGCGGTTCACTAAAACTGCCCAGGCAACCTGAAAGCAATAACCAGCTTAAGTATTAAACAAATAGTCGCTGCCCTGCGTAAAAAGCCAGATATACAAATTTGTGGGTGCGATATCGACCCGGGCTTACACACCCTCCGCGGGGCAGAGCCCGGTTTTGGGGGCTCCATGCCCCCCCAGGACCTCCACAACAATCAGGGTTGCCCTGTGCAGTGTACTCACCAGTCTTAAATTCAAATATCCAGCTAAATTGAGTAATTTTTTAGTATTCAGTTTAAACACTCACACAAACAGCACAGGGACGCGGACTGGTATGGAGACCGGAGTCCACGCTTGCGCACAACCTTCACCCATTCAGTGCCACAACGGCACAACCAGCTCGCGAGGGTCAACCCTGAGTCCTATGGTATTTCAGTTGGCTTTGGCAGCAGGGGCGGAACCAGCACTTCTGACAGGAGAGGGAATAAGGTGATGTGACAGCCTAAGGAAAAATAGGTCCCTTCGGGCGGGCCTTTCCCCAAGGTTCAGATGGTAAGCTGTGTATTGTACGCTATGGTATGGACAACATGACTCTATACTCAAGTTCGTATTTGAAAATTCAGAAGCAGAACAGGAAGGTTTTATGGATTTCAAATAAGTTTACCTGTGGCCCTGGTTAAAGCCATAGGATGGCAGAGGCGTAAAGTTTTAGAATGATGGGGGGGGGGGCAAAACTAAGTAGACCTTATGCCGTCATCAGGCTTTTTGTAAGGATATTTTTCATGCATAGGCTTCCCCTTTCACGGAATCACACAAAAATTTAAAGCGTTTGATAGTTCTGCACTTCGAATGATGTAGGGCCTCAGGGCGTAGCCAGTATTTTTGTCGCTGTGGCGACTGTGATCCTATCTAGTGTAAATTGTTTTCTTGAGAACTCAATTAGGCTATATCTAGGCCTATTGTATTCTTTAAAGGTTATGGAGTTGCGCGTATATTATATGATAGCGTAGCCTGTAGGCACATCAAACTTCAATTTATTGGCGGATTTAGCTTATTTGATGCAGACACAGGCACATAATATTTTGCGGATATGCGGACTAAATCGTAATGTTATCATTACGACGGTTCAGATTGTATAGAAATAATATTGCATTCAACCAAAGAGGGCGGGCTCGGGGGTCTCCCCGGGGAAATTGAAAAAGTTGTACGCATTTTAATAGTAGTAAAGTATAGCTCTAGATTTCACAAAGCTAATGAATAGCCTACTTATATTGATATTGCTGTAAACAAGGGGACCCGGGGGTGTACATGAACCATGTCTTACAATGTTCGAGGCTGGGGGAGACATAACCCCCCAAAAAGGAGCTGGAGCATGCCGTTAAATCGGTTGTATGTCAATATAGCTTATGTTCTAATATCAATGTTAGACTATCGAGCTCAGGTTCTTTCATGCACTGCCGTTATTTTCGACAGCACTATACACACTATATACGCATTATAAAAAAAATACTTTTTGACAAAATATTACTGGAATGCTCGGGCTGTTACACGGTTGCATAGCCGTATTTTAAGGGGAGATACTCCACTTGTCCATTCTTGAGTGAGATTTGCAAATTGTAATTTTAAAAAATTAATTATGACTGTTATATTAAGATTCAATAAATGGCCGTTTGTCTGTCCTTCAGACTAGGAAACTATGGTATTGATGACAGTCAACAATAATATTATTATGGGTTGACTTTAGGCCGGTTGGATACCGATCTTGATATAATCATTCATAACAATAGTCTATTTGAAAGCTGTACCCATAAAGTTTAATATGAAATTGGTATTCTAGGTAAGGTAGCTTATAAAGTTAAATTAGTTGATAACGATAAAAAAAATGTTGGTGTTTTTAATTGTGTAATACTGTACAGTGTACAAGAGCCAAAACCCGGGCACACATGGGGGACATTGAAATGACGTCGCATTGACGTTAACATAAAGACAATTTCTGATCATTCTCCAACTAGGGGCTACAAATGACGTCACATTTTGCAGTCACGTGACCCCTCTTTAAACCACCACACTTAAATTGATGGGGGGGGGGGGGAAATATTCTATCCCCAGACTAAATAACGTTTTTTTAGGATTTTTTTTAAAGGGTCTTTAAAAGTAGGTTTTGCAAAATTATCAAGTAGCCTATAGCCTATTGCTACTGCCGGGTCTAGGTATGTAGTAATGGTATGTGACCTATATCTAGGCTACTACCCCAAAGCATCTCAATTATTTTGCAATAAACTGGGAATAAAAATATTAAATTGCTGTGCATGGAAATAATTGCTAGTAGTAGTCGGGACCCAGGCCGCAATTTGGGCCCCAGTCGTACTAGTCGAGACCCACTGCTTCAGCGAATCTCGCCATGGCCACGGGTCGGACTTCTGGAGCCCAGCCATCAGTAGCAAGAAATAATTGCTAATTAAATAATTGTGAAATTGTAATAATTGTTTGATTTCTTAAGGTCTAAAACCCTAAAGGTGTGTCAAGGGACAATGAAAAATGTATGCTAGACCAACGTCTGTCAAGTACAAAATTGCGATAATAATTATTGTTGAAATATATTGTCTGGTACAGTGGTCCGCCCCATACAGGCAGGCGCGGAGCTACGGGGGGGGGGGGCTATGGGGCCATAGCTCCCCCCCTTTAGGTTCCTCAAAATGCGTAAAACCCCAATATTACAGGTCTATTTAAAAAAAAAAAATCGAAATGTAAACTTAGCCCACCCCTTGGTCTCATTGTCGATCCACGCCTGCATACAGGCAGTGCCGGATTAACCCCTGGGGGGGGGGGCGTGGGTAGGAGACACTTGTAAATAAATAAATAAGGATTTTTTGTTCTATTACTAAGCCGACCTAGCGGAGTTAGGGCTACAAAGCCCTCTCTTACACTCAACTAGGAAGGCCCGGGACCGCCTGCTTTACATGCCCTCCGAAGCATGTCCAGAAAATATAGGAAGTTTTGTCAGTGGCGCAACGACAGGTTTTCGAATTATGCAATTTGAGTGCAGTAACACTTAGATTTTAGAGGCAAAGAATATAACTGCCGTACAAAGGGGGGGGGGGGGTGGCAATTGCCCGCAGTACCGGTAGCTGCGTCCACCTCTGGTGCAAATTATTCCTCTAAAATTCATAAATCTACCAGCAAAAAAAAACAACATAATTTAATGCCAATTTCAAAATTTTCATTTTTTTTTATATTTTTATCTAAAAAAAACCTCGTTGGGGGAGGGCGGAATTTTAGGCATTTCTGGGGGGGGGGGGGCGTGGGCTTGTGCCCCAAGTACCCATGGGTTAATCCGGCACTGTTTATAGGTATATACAGTATACTGTATGTATAGTTAGCATGAAAACAAGACTTTAGTCTTATTGTTCGCCTTTTGTTTGCAATAAAGTCGTTTTTTCATTTCATTTCATAGTTAGCCCACACTACATTTTAACCTAACAATTTTGGAATATCATCCGTGTCTCATATTTGACTATACCAACCTAATTATTTACCTAATCCTAATGTACTGTGGTACGGTAAGTAGGCCTAATTGGGACCTGCGGTTTGGGGCATGGGCATGGTTGTCCAACCAGTAGGCCTACCTTTAATTAACATTATGATAATAGTAACCACTAACCTACTACTATATCCAACTACATGGCCCTATAATCTATATACAGGTACATATGTTTTTAAATATCATCAGAGATGAGCTGAGATATGCAGATATGTCGTTTCAACAGTCAGGCGGCACCGGAGATGCGCTCTTATTTTGAACTGGTGCACCCTCGCTCTCGCATTTGTGTACAATTGCTCACAGATATTCTGTCGCTGCTGCTTACAGACTCCCTCAAAAATGTCGCCTAGCAGGGTGGACGACAAATGATGAGAATATACAGTAATTTTAATTGAAAACTCAGGCTGGCGAGAAGCTGTGTTTATCGGAGCATGCGTACGCTAGTTGCGTTAGTGGCCGTTCGCGGCAGCACCGTCAAGTAAACAATGAACCCAACTAGTTGCAGGGCTGGCCAAAGTATCACTTACTATAAATGCGCATGCACAATCCACACTGGCAAGAAAATTGTGCAAACAAAACCCAGCTAGAGATGGTAGCGGTTGCATTTCCAACTGTTAACGACACAGCCTGTATTTTCCTGATGTAACTATACCATTGGTCATGCTTGGCTTCATGGACACGGCAAAATCAAACCAGCATTTTTCTCTGAATAATCCAAATTATGGCTACATTCAGAAGCCCGTATTCTCTAACATGATGCTTTACAGGGGCTATGAAATCCTGTCCCACTGCAGCAATGCAGATAGTACTGGACTTCCCTCCCCTCCATGTTGCAGTGGAAACTTCAGCCGAAATGGCATTATTAGGAGTAGAAGGGCAATTAAGAGAGACTCAGCCTCTCTGACTACGTCTGACCGCTGCCTGGATATGCCAAGCGATAGAATCCATCCAAAATACTGTTTTAGGAGGGAATTCGAAACTATATTAGGGACAATGAAAGAATGCTGCGAATCAGCAGGAATTCTCAATAGTCACACAATCAAGTGGTTTACTGATGGCTCTACGCTAGGAAGTACAAAACAAGAACAGGCCTTGGCGTTTTTGGTCGTGGGGTTAAATATCTGGAGTCTCTTGGGGAGACAACTATAGTCTTGCAGGTTCTGTAATGAAGGTGCGGAGGACCTGCGATGCGATGCGATGCAATCGCACGAAGAAGAGCAGCATGCTCGGGAAGCTTGCAGTTACATGTAAAAGACCTACCACTTCTGAATCCCCTCAAGATCCTGGCTCTTCTGAGGGAGATAGGCCTCGAGAAAGTGATGTAGATACTTTGTTGTAGGGGCACAATAGGCCCAATAGGCTTAAGTGCACACAGGTATCACCCGTACCCCAATTTAAAAAAACAAAAAATTAAAAAAAAACTGTAACCGACTGTTGCCAACAGTTATGGGGTGTCTTTCCAGTTGTCAGTGGCGTAGCCAAGGGGGGGGGGGTCAGCTGGGCCCGGCCCCCGGGCCCCCCAAAATTTAGCAAAACAGCAAATTTTCAGATATTTATTTTTAAAAAATGCCCGGGGTGACCCCGGTCCCCCTGTTTCCAGTTTTGTTAATAAAGTTATCGTCTACTAAATCAAATTTTTTTTGCCGACAAACTATTTCAGGAATATCTTTTAAAAAACATTCCTCTTGTTAGCTGTAATTCACATGTAAAATATAAACATAACTGCTTTCAAAGTGCGTAAATTCCACAGCTTTGAGCGTATTCTTTTTCAAAATAATTCCCAATCGTAAGCGGAAAAACTTTATGCATTGATGTTGCATGAAAACTGGACACCCCCAAAAAATTTCTGGCTACGCCGCTGCCAGTTGTAAATACAGAATATACCCTCTAACATGTCATATATCGCAGGATAAGGTCTTATTAGGAAGCTTCAATCAATATAATAAACACTCACCATTAGACGTAATGTACTTGTATACAGGCGCGGATCTACGGGGGGGGGGGGGGGGGCCCATTAGGGCCCTCAAAATGCGTAAACTCCACAATTTCAGTCCTATTTTTCATAACCCCCGGGCCCCCCTTGTGCTCGACTATTAATTACCTATAATATAGAACCCTTATTGCTCTGAAAATGCGTAAAACCCCAAAATTTCAGCCCTATTTAAAAAAAAAAAACTCAAAATTTAATTTTAGCCCCCTCCTTGGGCTCATTCTAGATCCGCGCCTGCTTGTATGTTGCCCGACACAATCCTAATACGACAAATACTTAAAATTTTAATTATTACTACCTTATTACTACTCGACTCCTATGCTTTCTTCTTCCTTCCAGTCCCTCGGTCAGTCTTCCTCTGTCCTCTAAAATCCGATTCTTTTTTTTTACAGTTCTTATATTTTTTATATTCTATTTATAATTTTCTTTTGGCTTCATTGCTTGGTAGTAGGAAAATCATGTGCTTATGCCCATGTAACTGTGTGTAGTATATAGTATAAATTAGCTGCTGATGTCGTGTTCTTAATACACATATTTATTATTATTATTATTATTATTAATATTTTGGGTCTATTTAACTCCTTCGCTCCTGAATTATGACCTCATTCGTGGAAAATTCTAATTTTCGGGTCCTTGAGTCCTTAGGGGACCAAAAAACAAATACGAAAAAAAAAATTTGGCCTATAGCTTATGAGTTATGACTTGTGCCACTGATGGCACACTGGGAGTCAGTTGAAGTAATGTGCTGCTCATCAGGGGCGTCCAGTTTTGAAAAAGTCTGGGGGGGGGGGGTGGTCTCCCCCGAAGAAAAAATTTGAAAAATAGGTCTCAAATAATGGGGTTGTAAGCATTTTGAATAATATATTTTTGTGAGAGTATACGGTACTTGATCAATATGATGTTTGAATTAGCATGAATTAATTTCCATTTTGTTATTGTGGATACCAAAAATCTTGAGGGGGGGGGGACTACGGGTGCCCCTGGGGCCCCAGGACCCCCAATTTAAGCCAATGAAAAAAGCGTGTTTGAATTAACTTCTTACAGAATTTAGAATGTATACCTAGTGCATTACAATTATTAAAAATTAAAAATAAATCATCAAGAACTTGTCAAAATATTTTGAATCATAGCTCCAGCTCCATGTCGATCGACGCACTGACGTTTGGTTTATGAATTCGTTCACTAAGTTTTTCAAGTTTACGTTTCGTACTGAATGTTTTAACGCCAAAATGGAAATGCCCAGAAAAAGCAATGGGAATCGGTAGGCTTTAAGCCTGTTTTCCTGGGGGGGGGGGGGTGAAGTCCCCCAGGTAAAAGTCTGGGGGCAAAAAGTTCCGTGCCCCCCCCCCCCCCGTAGTGGGCGCCCCTGCTGCTCATACTAAAGTAGGTTGGTTGGTACGTTCTTTGAATTATAAGCTATTGCACTGCTATGGAGACTGTTATTCTGTTAGTAAGGTTTTTTACCTTTAATAGACCAACTGACAAGCCAACCTGCAGTGTAATCGACGATTAATAAAAATATTTTTCTATGAAGAATAGTTTAGTTGGTGTGGAATGGGGTGAAACAGTTGCGCTCCTTCCGGAAGCAAAGGTGGACGTTATATTTTCTTGAAAACCTGATTCATATTGCGTTACTTCTGCATTGTCTGCAGTTCTGTCAAGTTCGCCACCATCAACCACAACATCGTCATTTTCTTCTAAAATCGAACTCCAACTCCTCATCGTCTTCAATATCAGACAAAACTGAATTTCTCAGGGCCTCTAAACAAATTTCATATCCCCTTTGAGTATTAAGGTTGAACTTAGTTAGCTACTTCTTCACTTTGCAGTATAAAACCAAATATATAACATGCTATTCATACATTCCATCTTATTTTTGTGACATTGTTCGAGAACCGAGGTGCCACGGGTGGCACACGCACTTTTAGATTAGAATTATTATAGACCTGTGACTTTGCATAGGCTTCAACCCTACTCAAATCATTATTTATAGTTATTTCTAAGCAAACAATCAGATTGCTGGCACTAACATAATGTTTCTTACCTATCAATCAATCAATCAAAATCAGGTGTTTTTATGCAGTTTGATTTTCCTTCAATATGGTCTAATATTTGCCGAAATATTGCAAAAATAGAAGTCTCAGTGAACAGAGGGCAGGTGCCAGTGTTGCTTACAAAGTTAGCAGAAGCCAACGTGATCAACCACGTCCACTGCCACGGCCACACTTTCCCGAAAAAAAATTCAAAGTTTGATGTGCCACCAGTGACCCGTCAGGAGCGAAGGGGTTAATACCTAGGTTGGCGACACAGAATAGGCCGTCTGGTGCCTGCCATCCGTCACGAGCGGAAGGTGTCAGCACCATTTTTGTGCAGTAGACCAGACGGCCATTCAACAGTTCGCCACCGGGTCTTCCATAAATATGCCAAAAACTTAGTGCCGAAGGGGCAGAACTACCACCGTCTGACAAGGGGAGGGCAGGAGAGACAGTTTATAGACAGATAGAGGGGTCTTTGCGGCGTCTACCACAGTCCACGCCATTTTGCCCAAAATTCTTCTGACCTTGTAGGGTGTAGGGTAATCACTGCAATCAAGCTAAGCTTTGTATAGTACGTATCTCCTGCATATTCAAGTGTAGGCAACTATGCAAAGGAAAATACAACAATATGCTAGCACAATAATTTTTATATAAATATTTTTATAGAGCCGTAAAATGCATAGCTCATACCGTTCACAGGCTTCTATCACAAATGTGAGACAGAAATGAGTCGCTCGACCCAAATGACACTTTCATGTCAATTCCTCAAGCAGCCAACCATACAGGATTTTAAAATTACATATTTACACAAAGTTTCACAGCACGAGGGAACTATTATTATAGAGTATGCTACAACCGTCTCGGCTTCATATCCAAGTTTTTTACAGCTCATACACCTTTACATATACAGCACACACCTTTGGTAAAAACCAGTCTCCACCGCCATGGCTTCTCGTCCGCAGTGGTGACGTCCATGGCAACTACCGTCAGTTAGCAACTAACACTGGGAATACTTGTCTTTATAGTGACTAGTCCTGACTTCTCGTCGACATTAGTGTGCATATCATAAGGGAGAGGGACACCATGGCACTCTCGAGGTGCTTGGTAGAGTCCTCATAGCTGGGCAGGCCTGAGGCCACTTATGACTAGTCCTCACTGCCATCACGACTTCTCGTCCGCAATGGTGACACCATGACTCTACACGCACCAGTCAACACCAGAAGGAAGGGTTCTATGGTGACTGGTCCTCACCGTCACGACTTCTCGTCCACAATGGTGTGTATGCAGCTCATGAGGGACACCCGGCTGGCCGAGGAGTGCAGTGGCGGGCCGTACTGCTTCAATTTCTTGGCGCTTTCGAGCTGTTTGATGGCCTCCTCGTAGCTGGGTAAGCCGGACGCCACTGTGTAGCTGGGCAGGGAGTCGCAGTCATACGAGCTGATGACGGCGTCCGTCAGCATGTCGGGGTCACTGTCTCGCAGCACTGCAACGCAACACATAACAACCGCGTTACCATAATGCCAATAATTATACCATTAAATCAATAAGAACAGTGGTCCCTGTTAAGAGACAATCGTAGGGGGAAAACCCTTATAAATGGAAATAATTAGGAGGGGGGGGGCTGACCTTAGTATACCCGCGTCTGGCGTGGGGCTTTAAGTGGCCGCCTGGCTTATTTGCTTAATGGATGAGGTATCCTTGGACTAAAGAGAGCCTCTCTTGAGACATAGAATAGAATAGAATAGAAAACCGTGTATTTCTCAACAAAAATGAACATATGAACACATGAAATAACAACCTGTGCCCCCTCAAGTCGAAGCGTGGGAGGGTGGCACATCCTATTGACTTTAGTACATAGTTTATTTATTAATTTTCATTCAGAAAAAGACCTGTCACATTAGACTTTTTTTTTTTTAAAACCAGCTGCAGACTGCTGTCCATAGTCCATATAAGCCCCCATTCCACAATGAAATTCTAATAATTACATCAGTAGCCTATATTTTGTAATTTTATTTTTTAATATTTAATTAGTTTTATGTTGTATTTTTTTATATATATATAATATGCATGTTGACTATTTTTTTGTCCGATTGGCGCTCCTATAGGCGATGTGGCGTCCGTTACGCTACTGGTTGTAATCACTAGTATTATCACAGCTAGGCTTAATTGTGTATGTTTCCACATCAATCAGCTGCCAGTCAGAGTGATGGAACGTCACTATACGACGTGGTTAACTTCTTGAGGAAATTTTCAGGCTACCAGCTACTTTTGTAAGACTTTGATTGTGCAGATTATAGCCATTTCAAGAAATGTATTTTATAATTGTTAAATAATTTGAAATGAGAGGTGGGAGCAATTAGTGAACTCCCTTAAATGTAATAAATAAATAAATAAACCACCGTAGCAGAGTTAGGGCCATCATCCCATCAAGACCTCTCTTTCTCTGATAGGAGGAAAAGTAGTCATCTGCAGACAAGATGCTCTGTTTCAGCCCTTTCATTCGTAAGACCCGTGGCAGGATCAAGGAGCCGTTAAAGTAAAGAATCCGCCTCGTTGGTACTAAATCACGTCAGTAAAGGTACAAAGAAGCAATGTGGTGGACAGCAGACATATACATAACAATATATAACAAGACATGATTGCATAGCCACATGTTTCCGTAAAGTGGTATACTGACCTAGGCGTTTCCACTTCTGGAACTTGTGGTAAATGAGACAGGTGCAGGTGCAGCAGACGCAGCTTAGCAATATCAGTGATAAAAGCACCCCCACCCAGATGTCGGCCACCAGCTGCTGGTACTGGGTGTGCGAGCGGTCCGCGACCTCGCTGATGTGCGTGCGGTTGTGTGCGGCGAGGTGCACGTCTACGGGCGGCAGCAGGCGCTCCATCGTCAAAAGGCAGCAGTCAGCTCCCCACTCATCTATCCCCTTCAGTTTCACACTCGGATTGTAGCGCTTTCTGAAACCAAACATAATTCAAAATTTACAATCGACTCTAACCAAAAGCCAGACAGTTAAAACCAATCGGTGATTTTGTCTGCAGCCTCCTTTTACTCTAACCTAATGCACGGGCGGGCACTCCAAAGGACTGTAAGATTTTGTATCTCCGACCCATGGCTTCAGGTCACACGTTAATATTAGGAAAGCTTTGTGATGGTCGAAATTTTCAATTTCGAGATTTCAACGGATAAACACGCTTCGAGGTCCCAAGAGCCCAAAACAGTGGTTTTTGAAAATGTCTGTCCGTCAGTCAGTCTGTGTGTTGGTCAGCCTGTTCAAGTATTTGTGGGCAAGCTACTCGATGGATTCTCGCGAAATTCGGGATGTAAAAAATTGGGGGGTGACAAATGTGTTTTTCTAAAAAAATTGGTCGTCTGTAAGTCGGTTCTAAACTCGGTTTACGGACGATAGTTTTCGTGACAACGCCTAAATTAACTTAAACTTAATGAACTAATTAACTTAAATAATATATGTCTGGAAAGAGAAAGAAATATGGAAAAACCCTTAAGTACCGTAGTTTGAATTTTTTAAATAGATAATAACGCGGCCGAAAGAGGCCAAATTTGAGAGCACCTCCTAACCTTCCACCCTCCAAAGTCGAACCCCTTACCCTATTAAATTCGCCCACATAGAAAATAAAGACAATTTTCTTTCTTTCTTTCTTTATCACAAAAAATATAGCATGGCCTGAAAGAGGAAGAATAGACGAAGACATGGGCATAATTTAAATTACGATAGACCTTCTACATCTGCCCAATAAGTTGATTTAAACCCGCGTTACTGACTACATTTTTATGGAAAATGACTCAAAATTAATTTTTCTTTCCATCTCTCCATAGGTGTTGGAAACTTCAGGCATGTTTTAGATGTTAAATAGAGTAAAAAAACCAAAGAGGTTGCTTTAGTCAAGCAAGGTTTTAGTCTGGATAAAAATTAATTTTATGAAGAAATTATTGATGATAATTCAATACATTTATGGATTTACCATATTATCTAGCTATCTCGGTACGTCTATACTAATATTAACAGGCTAAATAGGAAAACATGTAGGTACGGGTTTTCTGATAACGGTTCTATATTGCTTAGTTTCATTAATTTCCACCAATTTTGGCTACTAACTCTGACTTTCAATTAGGCCGTGTCAAGTGTTATCAGCAATTGAGTATGCGGAAATGAAGATTCTGCCGCTTGTTTTGTTGTCGCTCAGTTGAAAGCACATAATGACGTGATAGCCACATCTGTAGGCCATGATCTAAGTTACAATACTATATATGCCAGTAGATAAAAAAATAAATAATCAAAAAAAAAACTTCCACCACAAATAAAAACATTCAAAAAGGGGCAACAACCAAAAAGCAACAACAACAACAAGAAAAAAGCCTAGAAACTAAAACCAACGGTTATAAACTAGAATGGTTGGCTAAAGCCGGGTTTACACGCTACGATAAATTGTAGCAATAGCATAATAGAATCGTTACGATTTATCGTTGTGTGTGAACAGGTCATTTGTTACGCCCTAGGCCTAACACAAGAGCATACGCTCTTCTCGGCCTAGGCTCAGGGCTGAGGACAGACGGCAAACCTCTGTTGTGTAAATGTTATATCTGTCGTCACGTATGTCCTTAGCCATAATGTATAAATCACGAACCTTGGGTTCGAAGAAGGAGAGTAGTTTTAGAGAGTCCAGAGAGAGAGTTTGGAGACTATGGATAGAGTAGTTAGAGTCGATAGAGTCTAGTGAGACAGAACTGATTCACCATGTGAGTTGATAAACGGTGCAAGTAGGAGTAAGCTCCTATGGATGTATGAGTAAGTACGTTATCATGTAGCCCTTATGTAACTAAGTTCCCCCCCCCCCAATTCATGATGTTGTCCCTTGTCCCTTAAGTGCTTAAGTTGTCCCTAAGTTATTATGTGGTATTAATGTTAAGTGTATTAATATAATATAAGGTATTTGGTACCATCCTATTAGCTTATATATAATTCCCCTCTCATAAGTCCACTCTGAATACTCTAATCTATAGAAGGTCCCAATTAGTGGTACTCGGAGTGTGACAAGTTTTTTTTTTCTTTTTTTGCTCCCCCCCCCCCTCGTACCCACTAGCTTAAGAACTGTATCTGTATAACTTGTTAATTAATAAGGTACTGTATGTACTCTAGCGGTCATTGATAGTTGCGCGTCCGACTTAACCACGAACTTGACCTTAGTTGTTAAAAGTGCTGATAGTGCACGGTGGTGTGTTGACTATATTTTTAACCTGGCCATCCCAGATATCGAGGCAGGTGAACTACTGACGCAGTCCAATATAATGAAGGCGTAACAGTTGTTGGTATCGCATTCAGATTGTGTCAACAAACAGCGGTCGAAAATTTCTTTGTTCTCTGATAGGCCCAACTCCCCGCGCTGAATTTATTCCCTTATCCAAGCCTAGAGAAGAGATCCCGCAACCTGTGTTGTCTTTTGCAATTGCGCACCCCCTCCCCTCCAAGCCCCGGAAATGTGTTTCTTGACAATGGCGCTGAAATGTCTGTAATCCCCCTCTCCTCTTGCCCCCATGGAAGTGCAAAGCTTCTTTACCCCCTTGACAGACAGGCGTGATTTCTACCCCCCTTGAAAACATCAGAAAAATTGGACTGACCATCCTTTCCTGTGATCAGTCTCTAAAGGAAGATTGTATATTGTACTAGATGAAAATTTTGGTTACTGACAGACGGTATTTCCTTAGGAAAAATAATTTATGTATTTAATGTTTAAACTATTCAGACGGGTCACTGGTACAGTATACAATAGTAAACATTTTCACATGCTGACCTTAGCTGATGCACGTAATGCAGCGCCTAGCGTAGGTCAAACGGGTGAAATAGGTAAATAAGACGTGCATGCAAAGAAGGCCCAGACCTTCAATTGTTAAATTTTTTTTAATAATTAGTTAGTGTTAGACTATAGGTTAATTTTAAGTTTAAGTTTATTAATTTTGCATTGCCTCTATGCAAAGGGTACTAAGTAGTACATGTCCCACCTTGTATACATGCCTATGAGCTTCTCTTATATATGAATTGAGTACCCCAGTTCGCAAAAGAACTGAGAAGATCCCCCCCCCGCGGTAGGTACCGCCGATATTAATACTATGTATACGTTTGAAGTGATATTGTTAATAGCCTATAAGGCGAATTTGTGAATAATATTGTACTGCATATTAATGTCCTATTTATATGTGTTTTAGTGAACTCCCCACGTCGAATAGTACAATTGCAAAGATGGACGGAGCCTCTTTCATAAAATATTTGTCCTAAACCCTATATAAATAATGAAGAAAAGGTAGTATGTAGTATCGATGGTGAAGTCCCCCTCCTAAGGTAACTGCAGCTAAACACAGGCATCGCGACCCTGATGTATTTGCAGCTGGTAATAATAAACATATTAAAAAATAACAATGAAAAATTGGTGGTGATGTGACATCAGCGTTATAAAACGAAGTACAGCCTTGAATAAGCTTATGCTTATACAGTCACTGTGCCGACTTTTAATTTTGAAGTATATAAAACTTATGGCGAAGGGCCCTGTTACTTGCTAACACCGTTCTCGCTGCAGATGACTGGCCAATATCTGTATCGAGGGGTTGGTAAAGACACATGGGCACCCTGGCACCTTTAAGATCCGTCACTTGACTAAATTAACTGTTTTCTCTCCCAACAGCTCGCTGTGTCTTTTCCACGTATAATATGTATGTTTTTATGTATGCCCCGCCCCCCTGTCTCTCTTGAAAGGCACAGAATTTTGAAAGTTTTCTTATCACCACTCCCTGAAATAACGAATTTTGTATTTCCTACCTATGTCTCTATTCTAAGAGCCCCCTTCCTCAAGGATTACGGCAGAAAGCCAAATTTCACCTTCGATTTCCCATCTCTCATCAATATGGTCTGAAATACACTTTCTAAAAATTTGCCCCAAAAAACCCCCAGACTAGTATTTCAGTCCATAGTCCCTATAATTTAAATGTTATCAGTCTATGTAAAGACGTTTTCCTCAACCCTAAGTGTAGCAATTAAGTTTAAATTTAAGAATTGATTTGTATTTTCAAAATAAATAAAAAATGTATTTATAAACCGTAAGTATGGCTATGTTTCTAAGATTGTTCAGTCTAAGTTATAGCCCGAGATGTGCCCTACCCACCGACGTCACGTCTCGTCCAGTTCAACACCACGACCAGCCACCCAACGTCCTCCCAGCCTATGTTATCTTCGACCAGTTCAGAACGAGACCAGTCATTTCCGAGACCAGTCATTCCTGAGTCAAAGTGTGCATTCGACTCCAACCGCGGGTATTACCCGCCAAAATCAATTCCGTCAGTCGTCTGCGATACAGCTGATCAGATTCCTGCCTATTCAATCTGGCCATTTCCCTCGTACGTACAGGCCAACCACTAAGCCGCACGACCCCATGCGACCTACATCAAAGTCGCCTCCATGCTGAATACTCGTGCCATAACCACGTACCAGGCGGTGCCACATAAAATCCGCCACACCAGGCAATGCTTTGACTGCTGATCAACCTCCTGTTCCACGCACCATGCGACGACCCATTCCCGTCCATGTAACTATGCATCGGGCCCAGCACCATTGGTCCGTTTTACTTTTGAGTCATCATATCGAGTCCTCCACTGGTCCATTTCTCCTGAGTCCTCATCGAGTTTCCCACTGGTCAATGTCCCCTCGAGTCTTCACGAAGTTTTCCGCTGGCTAACCTTCCTCCAATCGTCCCTTTTCGAGCTCTCTTCGCTCCTGCTTCGAGTCCAGTCGCCTACACGTCGAGACCCCTACAAGTCAACACATCACTTCCCAGCCATCTCGGGCACACACACACGCACATTTATCTTTTTATATTATGTTTTGTTGTTATTGTTGTCCCAATTTTATAATGTTGTTTGTCCCTCTATTTTTTATGATCTGCTAATATTGTGTCCCATGATAACTTACTGCATTGTGTTTTGATACGGGTCGAATCGGTCTTTATGAAAAAACCCCATCACGATGAGTTTTTTCAACTCTGTGAGGGTGGTGGGTGTTACGCCCTAGGCCTAACACAAGAGCATACGCTCTTCTCGGCCTAGGCTCAGGGCTGAGGACAGACGGCAAACCTCTGTTGTGTAAATGTTATATCTGTCGTCACGTATGTCCTTAGCCATAATGTATAAATCACGAACCTTGGGTTCGAAGAAGGAGAGTAGTTTTAGAGAGTCCAGAGAGAGAGTTTGGAGACTATGGATAGAGTAGTTAGAGTCGATAGAGTCTAGTGAGACAGAACTGATTCACCATGTGAGTTGATAAACGGTGCAAGTAGGAGTAAGCTCCTATGGATGTATGAGTAAGTACGTTATCATGTAGCCCTTATGTAACTAAGTTCCCCCCCCCCCCCCCAATTCATGATGTTGTCCCTTGTCCCTTAAGTGGTCCCTAAGTTATTATGTGGTATTAATGTTAAGTGTATTAATATAATATAAGGTATTTGGTACCATCCTATTAGCTTATATATAATTCCCCTCTCATAAGTCCACTCTGAATACTCTAATCTATAGAAGGTCCCAATTAGTGGTACTCGGAGTGTGACATCATTGTAACGAATAATTGGAATTGGATTGGATGATTGATTCCGGCGAGCATCAATTTCTGCAAATCGTAACTACAAGTTGGAACCTGTTGGTTAGGTTGGTACGTGTAAACATGCAGCAACCATTTATCGCTACGATTTGATTTATTTTGCATTGACCGTTCAGGTTCAGGTTGTGTGTTCATCATTTCGTTGAAATTTTTTTGACGGTGACAACCGATTCTTAAATAATTCCACCAGTCATTGGGTTCATTTCGTAATTCTCGCAATAAGTTTATTTGAGAGAATTTTCTTTTCTGCAGCAACCATTTGCTTTGTTCTTGGTCTTCGCGACTTGTTCGCTTTTTTCGCTAAAAAAAAAACGATATATAACGACAACAGTACTTTCTCCATGCCGAAACCTGATGGCCAGGCGCGGATCTACTATAGCTCCCCCCCCCCCCCAGTAGGGTCCTCAAAATGCGTAAAACCCTATTTTTCACAAATTTTCATTCCGATTGGGCCTAACTTATTTTAAGTGAATTTGCACATTGCCAGCAGTATGTATACCTTGCACGGCGCCTCATCATAGCTGCTGATGCACCAAAAGTTTACGTATAGCAGCACAGCACGTTGACCACTAACTGCTCCATGCCCATTGGCCGCTATCAGTTGACCTCGGGGCTCGGAGGGTCAACATGTTGGACCTGCCTGCGGTCACATACTCCGATCAAGATAAACAGGGACATGCGACTACAGTTGAAGACTAGTATGAAAGGAACACTATGTCACAATATTAAAAGAACCGGGACGCATGAACCCGTACATCATGCTTTCCTATTTATCAACAAGTAGGCACTGTCATGGTTGTATGGAAAATAGTTGTCCCGTGGTTAAATATCGGCTGCTTATAGATTTCCCCCATCCTAAAGCACTGGATTTGTGAGGAAATATTTTGTGCTTCACGAATTTCCTTTTTGGGGCCTCCTGTTGTACCTACTTAATGAACTGCCTGGAGGCTTCAAATTGGTATTTGTGTAATTAAATATTTCTTTAAAATATTTGAATTTGGCGGTACTACGGCGTAATTGCGGTCAGCGCTTTGGCGGGAGAAGGTGGAATCGAGCTCGAGGACTTCTTCTTGGAACTTGTTGCATAGCAACTCTGAAGGAGTTTTTATTTCGCATTCAAATTAATTAAAATCAAGGCAATTAATGCTTATATTTCTCATTCTCCATATCATTTAACATCCCACTACAGTGGTAAGTAAAATCCCATAATATTACGAACTATTAAATAATAAATAATAATTTATCTATAATATTCCTCATTCAAATAGCCTACTGCCCGTATTCTCCGGCGCAGACAAGCTCTTCATTTGAAAATTTTGTAGCCTTTATTTTTCCCGTTTCAAAATTAAATTGTCATTTTTAACTTTTAAACACTAATTGTTCCTTCTTTATTTATTTTGAACCATTTTAGGGTGTTTGTGCACGGTGGTCCAGACTCAAGGCATCGGAAGTCTTTCTTCCTGTTGTGATGATCCTGATCCATGTACCTTTTCGGCAACTAAGGATGTAGAGCTTCCACGCCCGATGGGGTGAACGGCGGAAAGGCGATCGCCATGGAGCGTCGGCCCACATAATAAGGCCGAATTTCATCAAAATCTATCGAGGAGTTTGGTTCTAAATCGAGTTACAGACAGACAGACATTTTGTTTAGGTTTCTGGGACCTCAAAATGTGCAAATCTGTTAGAATCTCGAAATTCATAAAGCTTTCCATATATCTACAGTGCCGGCAAAAAAAATCATTACACTTGGGTGGCAATTAAAAACCTGACAAGCAAACATCATGTCATGATTTTACTTGCCATAACCACCCTATTGAATTGAGACGCCTGGCCTGTTGCTTAGTTCGTCCGTGCGCCACTAGTCTCATTGTGTCACCAGTTCTTGTTCAAACAGGTTACAAAATACGGTGATTTTTGTTGTTAGTTTTTTTCTGATTTGGGAAGTTTGCTGAGTTTTATTTCATTTACAATGGGGCGTAAGAAGCTTAAAATGGAAGAAAAGTCGCGTGCTCTAACACTTCTGGAAAAGGGCGACACGGTTAGCTCTGTTGCGCGTGATTTAGGAGTCTCAAGGGAGACCATTTACCAGCTCAAACGCACAGCCTCAAAGTTGCTACCAGGGGAAGTCCCGATCAGGAAAAAGGGGTCTGGAGCCCCTAGAAAGACCTCCCAACGAACAGATGAACTTCTAAAGCGAGAAGTATTGAAGGCTCCGTCCATAACAGCTGTTGAATTAAAACATAAACACCAATAAAATAAACAAAGAACATAACAAATAAACGCAATGAAAACTGATTTATTGTATTTTTTTCACCTTGTCAAGATTCTTTTGCCGGTACTGTACTATCGTATAAATAGGAAAATAAATGATGTCCTCAAAGGTGGGGTGTGTGCAACAAGGGCGGGTCTACGACAGATTTTCGGAGGGGACCATTTCGGGAATAGTAGGTGTAACCTATCAAGCCAAATTAATTTTCAGCGATTGTACAATTGGTGTGTTTGTTAAAGCGAAACAAGGCACATTGAGTTACAGTGCATTACTTGAAAAGCCCACGCGCTTGATGCGGATAGGTAGCAAAGGGGGGTCCGGGGGTCTCCCCTGGGGGAAAAATCTGGAAATATAAGTGCAAAATAGTGGGGTTTCACGCATTTTACCAAAAGTAAAGTAGCCTATAGATATTTTAAAGCTTACGAAGAAATGCCTAAATGTTTATTCATTTTGCTCCGCTTGTTTTACAATATAAAACTACATTATAGTGTATGCTAAGATTTCTCGGGGGGGGGGGGGCGCCAATGGTGTGCAAAGCTTTTCATTCAGGTCATGTGTTTCAAAAAATATATTGATTTGATTTTTAAATTTTCAGCCAATCATAAAAGTTTAAGCGGTAATATATTGAATTATACGAACGTTTGCTTCAACAAATACCGCATGACGGAATAAAAAAAAAAAAAAAGATGACCTTGAATATAAAGAACCGGTCCGAGTTTACTCGAACATGCTTCCCAATTTATCAAGTAGTAGCTAGAGAAAATGAGTAACTTCATGGTAAATAATTTTCCTACAGTTAAATTTCGGGCATCTCGGGGGGGGGGGGGAGGCATTGTCCAGCTGACGTCACTGGAGGTGAGGTAAATTCTAGATAGGTCAGACCAAAAAATTACCACACAGCAATAATGGCAGGGCGCGCAATGCATTTGAGCGCGAATTTTCTATCATTTTTTCTAAAACTAATTTTTTGTGCAAAACTAAATAAATTTTTGGGAAAGCAACCTGTCCGGTTTCATTACTCAAATTAACACCAAAAACATGCCTGAAGGTAGAAATCATCGATAGAAAGGTTCCGAAGAAAAATTATTTTTTAGTCATTTTTCATTAAAATTTAGTTATTTTTATTTTTTTACCCCCAGAAGCAAACAATCAAGGGGCAAGCGACCCTCCGCATTTTGTCAACATTAATAACTACTACAATACATGTGAATTTAAAAGAAATCGTTGGAGCCGTTTTTGAGAAATAATGTTTTTAGACGTTTTTTCGGAGTATTTTGAAAATAAAACCCCCCCGAAATTGAGTTAGCCCAAAATAAAAAAAATGTCCCGAGGTATGATTTTTATGAACCAACATGCCGAATTTCTTCAAAATTAACCGAGTAGTTTGCCCGGAAATCGACGCACAGACAGACAGACAGACAGTCAGACAGACAGACAGACGGACATTTCGTTGAAACCACTTTTTTGGGTTCCTGGGACCTCAAAACGTGTAAATCCGTTGAAATCTCGGAATCGAAAATTTCGACCATCACAAAGCTTTCTACGTATAAATTGGAAAGCAACAAATCTTTGAGGATTTTTGAAGTTTTGTTTATAATGTTGTTGCGAACACTCATAGAGAGTTTCCGGGCCAATGCGAATGTACGCCATCTTGATTGGACAAACATGGAGCGTTGTATTTCACGCGCCGCTACGTAACAACCATTCAATTCACACAAATGCATCATCATAGTATTTTCTGCAGTCATATAAAACCGGTTGTGAGCTGCCAGGGGTGTAATGCCTAAAATACCCTCAACAGAGCATTCATATCGTATTTAATAACAATGTTATTTAACATTTTTATTTATTCATAGTGGACACAATTGCATAGCCATACATTTGCAGGAATGCTTCTCTAATAAAAAGCCTTATTGATAGCCGTGGAATCGCAGGCTTATGTGCTTGCGAAGACGTGAGGCATAATAATGAGCAAGATAACCTTGGTGGAGCATTTCCGTACCGAAACAGTTAGCTCAGGTTAGCATCATACGACTTACGAGTACCTACCATTACCATTACAATCAAAGCTCGCTCTCAAAAACAACTGGAACGTCTTAGTAATGCTCATTTTTAACCTGTCTTATCATACACTACTATAGTATTAATGTACACTATGTTGTAGATTGTATATCTACGTGCCAATGTTCAACTAACAGATTAACTAACAGATATAGAAGGTAATGTAAAGTAATACAAGAAAAACTTCAGCTAGCAGCTCAGAAATGGAAGAAACCTGCTGCATCACATCGACGTTTTCCATAGTTGATTGATTGTACAATATAAGCTATTATTATAATGGCGATAAGACATCCGAGTTCGTCAGAGGAGGGTGCCAAATTTCTTGTTTGTTCGGGACCACAATATTTATGAATTTATTATGAAAACTCTAGATCTGGCGGTGCATAATAAAGGCGTATGAAAAACAAAAGAACCGGTCCGAGTTTACTCAAACATACTTTCCAATTTATCAAAATTAGTAGATCATGGTAAATAATTTTCCTATGGATAAATTTCCAGTTTCTCGGGGGGGGTTGTCCACCTGACGTCACTCGTCACTGGTGGTGAGGTAAATTCTAGATAGGTCAGACCAACCAACACATTACCACACAGCAATACTGGCAGGGCACGCAATGCATTTGAGCGTGAATTTTCTATCATTTTTTCAAAAAAACATTTTTTGTACAAAACTAAGTACTTTTTTGGGAAAGTAACCTATCCGGTTTCGCTACTCAATTTAACACCTAAAACATACCTGAAGGTAGAAATCATCGATAGAAAGGTGTCGCAGAAAAATTATTTTTTAGTCATTTTTCATTAAAATTTAGTCATTTTTACTTTTTTTACCCCCAGAAGCAAATTATCAAGGGGCAAGCGACCCCACGCATTTTATCAACATTAACAACAACTACAATATATGTGAATATAAAAGAAATAATTGGAGTCGTTTTTTTTTTAGTTTTTTGAAAATAAAACCCCCCCAAATTGAGTTAGCCCAAAATAAAAAAAATGTCCCGAGGTATGATTTTTATGAACCAACATGCCGAATTTCTTCAAAATTGACCAAGTAGTTTGCCCGGAAATCGACGCACAGACAGACAGTCAGACAGACAGAGCGACAGACAGAGCGACAGAGCGACAGACGGACATTTCGTTAAAACCACTTTTTTGGGTTCCTGGGACCTCAAAACGTGTAAATCCGTTGAAATCTCGGAATCGAAAATTTCGACCATCACAAAGCTTTCTACGTATAAATTGGAAAGCAACAACATTGTTGCATGCAATATATGGACGTGTGCACATTTAAATGGAAATTCCTAGTGCGGATTACATAACGCCAGTGATATGCCCTTGAGAATCTCCGCGCTTTTATCGGCCAATTTTTTCTCATATCCGTCCATTAGAATAGCCGGTATGCTTCATCGGTGTAATAATATAACACAAACTGATGGCTAACAAATGAATTTATAAAGCGAAAATTACATCATATTCATAAACCCGAGATGGCGGCTACGTGTCACAATTTTCAAAGATGCCTCTACTTTTGACTCCTATAGATAATTTACGTAGCAGGCCGAAGATTTCAATTTTAATTTCGAACGGAATTAAATTTCTGGGTGTTGACAGTGCATTACAGTTACAGAGCATTAAAATGTGACAAGTGGATATTTATTAGTTAGTTAGTTATTATAGTATGTTAAGCAATATAAATGGTTTTTCTAATTTTATTAATCTGTGCTAAAGCACATAAAGTATAGATACCGCACTTCGTACTTATATAAGTATGAGTGTGACCAATGACATACAACAGTTGCCACATGTATCTTTTACGTCAATTTGGAAAGCAAAATAGCCTATGTCGGGTAAAGACTGGGGAGTCACAAGGCGCTTGTGTCGATGATAGATGTGAGCTTTTAAGATGCAGGTCTACCAACTTCTCTTGTGATAATTTAATAAATCATGAAAGCATTGAATGGTATTTAGGAAACTTTGTAAATGTCTCTAAAAATGAAGTGAATTTGCATTTTTGGGAAATATTTCATGTCATGAGCGGAAGTGTTACAAGATGTCCAAAATACTATTCGCTGCTTCCATCGATCGGCTATGCACCTGTGATTTCGTAAGGAATGTTGATGATTACAGAAGTACATACGAAGTTCATATGGCTTAGCTTAGGCAAAAATGTTTTTGCATTAAATGCATAACATTGCCATGTACGGTTTCTGGACACTTGAGTGTTGAGGGAAATTAAAACGACGGACGAGTTTGCCCTAGAAGAATCCAGTTACGACCCACTCGGACCGGAACCCTGCCTTCCAGTGACCAGTGACAAACATTAAGACTGTAATGAGGAATTGAGTGTACGAATCCCGAAGGAATGACATGAGTCGAGTGGCATGGACTACTTCAAGGTATGCATTGAGGACCGAAGATAGGAAAGTGCATCTCCCGAGGGAGAGCAGCGCGCGGAACATGGTTGGTCGCTATACTGCAGGGACGAAGTTCCGTTCCGAAGTCACTTATTTAAGGTGGGAGTAGTGATGGTGTCAACGACGTGCCGGTAGTGGGGAAGAGACTGGCTGGGACATCGTAGCTAGATACCAGAAAACTAACTGGGGCTGTAACCTTTGAGACCTTGGCCTTGGCTGCCTTGTTCTGGAAAGTCAAAAATCAAGCCTGGACCTTTGCTCTGACCAATCGCAGCTTAACATCTCATATTTCCCTGCGCCTAGCAGCTTCCAAAGTTTCAAGAAAACCATTCATTGCTTTCAATGAATCGGATATATACAAAGTCTCACATCTACTGTGGAGTCAAGCGCCTTGTAATCACGGCTTCTCGGTCCATTTTTTTCATTTAAAATTGCCATCAAAGCTGTATGTGGCAACTGTTGCATTGTACTTGTGTATGTGATTAACTGTCAAATTCATATTTATAGCCTATTAAAAAAACATTCTAAAAAATATTCACTTGTTCAGATTTTTAAACTCTCATCAGTGTACATTAGTTAATGGGAATATTCGCAACTTTTCAATTAGCAGCCTCATGCAGTTCACAGCAGAGTTTGAAGTATAAAGCTGTAATTAGCATTGGCAGCCCATGTAAGAGGAATGGTGGCTCACACTAGGTTGTGACGGTGTCTTGCATTACTTATAGCCTAACGAGCAACAAGAGTTTGCAAGTCACGGGACCTAGTTTTATTTTAAGGTATTGTACCACACAGGCTGTGATTCTGAATAATCAGCAGGAAAACAAAAGCTGCTGCAGCAGCTGTATATATGCAATAGGTACAGCCCATCGCCTACTTACGCAAGCGACAAGATTGTCTGCTTTACCCATCCCAAAATATTGGCAATCTATCCGAAATTATTGCCAGGAAGATTTGTGACATTTACTCATTCCATCAGTAGTTTTTTCCGGCTAACCTAACCAGCTGATAACTTGAATAACGGGTACGAGTCAACCGGCCATAGTTTATCCGGCAATTTTCTGAAATAAGCGTTATTTTTCAAAACTTTAATATAACTTACAAAGAAGAAACTAAGCCGAAAAAGCAACATGCGTATTATTATTTAATCATACCAGACGTTAAGAAGCATGGATGGAAAGGTTCGTCGGAAAAAATATTTTAAAGTCCAATTTTCATGATAATTTTGTATTTTGCTTTTCTATTTATACGAAGTATAAGGAAAGCTTTGTTGACTTACTTGACTTATGGTGGCTGGGTGGGTCCGGGGGACCTTTCGCCGCGTACACACAAGCTCGCCATCTCTTTAAGCTTTGTGATGATTGAAATTTGCGGTTTCGGGATTTACACGTTTTGATGTTCCAGGAACCCAAAAAAGTAGTTTTTACAAATTGTCTGGCCGTCTGTCGGTCGATTTGTGGTCAAACTACTCTCCAAATTTGAATGAAATTTGGCTTGTAGATTCAAAAAAAGCATGCCTCTGGGCATTTTTGTTTTTATTTTGGGGTAACTCAATTATGGGGGGTTTTACCCTCCAAAAACACGCGTAAAAAAAACTGTTTCCCAAAAATGGTTCCAACTAAATTTTTTAAATTCACATTATATTGTATCGTATGTTGTATTTAATTTTAAAAAAAAACCAATAGGTTGCCCCTTGATAGTTTTGTTGCAGGCTTAGACCGAAACGAACAGAGTTACTTAATTACCCAGGGAATTACTCAAGCCAAATACTGTAATAAAAATAACCCGGACCTAGCAGAAGACATTCAATTCCTTTTGTTATGCTGGTACCATAGAGCCTAAAAAAATATTATGCATAAGTTAAGGACATTATATAAATAAAAATACTCAATTTCCATGAACAATACCAAAAAAATAATTTTTCTGTGGTAGGTTACCCTCCTATGGATATTTCCTGGTTCAGGTACGTTTTAGGCGTTAAATGTAGTAACAAACCGGAACAATTTCATTTGGCAAACAAAGATTTGATCTTTTACAAAAAATTATTTTGTGTAGAAAATAATAAGATATTTAACTGATGCTCTAATACTTAGCGTAGCATATCCTGACACTAATTACTGTGTTGTATTCATATTATATTAGTCTGTTCATTCTTGACTATGCAATGGTGCCAACGATCAATTCAATGCTTTGGGACAGGGAAACTTGAAATTTAAACTTAAATAAATAAATTAAATAAAGGAAAGGTTCAAAGATAGATGTTTCGCTTAGAAATGTTAACATGTCTGGTGTACACGCAGCTGCTGCATACAGATCAATGTCACCTACTTGTTTCAACAAAATGCATTTTATATTTGCTTCCAATTTATACGTAGTAAATTTATATGGAAAGCTTTGTGATGGTCCAAATTTTCGATTACGAGATTTCAACGGATTTACACGTTTTGAGGTCCCAGGAACCCAAAAAAGTGTTTTTTACGAAATGTCAGTCTGCCGCTCGGTCTGTCTGTCTGTCTGTATGTATGTCTGTCTGTATGTCTGTCTGTTTATCGATTTCCGGGCAAACTACTCTGCAGATTTTGATGAAATTTTGCATGTAGGTTCAAAAAAATCATGCCTCGAGACTTTTTTTTATTTTGGGCTAACTCAATTTGGGGGGTTTTATTCTCAAAAAACTCCAAAAAAACGTCTAAAAAATTATTTCTCAAAAACGGCTCCAACTATTTCTTTTAAATTCACATATATTGTAGTCGTTATTAATGTTAACAAAATTCGGGGGGGCCTTTGGCCCTTGATAGTTGGCTTCTGGGGGTAGAAAAATAAAAATAACTCAATTTTCATGAAAAATGACTAAAAAATAATTTTTCTGCGGAACCTTTCTATCGATGATTTCTACCTTCAGGCATGTTTTAGGTGTTCATTAGGGTAACAAAAAAGGACAGGTTGCATTCCCAAAAAAATATTTTCTTCTGTGCAAAAAATTATTTTTGAGAAATTATGGAAAATTCACACTCCAATACATTACGTGCCATGTGTCATTGTTACTACTGTTACAATGTATTGGACTGTTAGTTCCAGAATATGCAATTAAGATTTATGGGGTTTTTAATATATTGAGGTGGACCCCCTCCCCCCTCGAGGGATCTGAAATTTAACCATAGGGAAATTATTTCCTATGAAATTACACATGTCTATATCTACTTAGTTATAAATTGGAAGGCATGTTCGAGTAAACACGGACCGGTTCTCATATTTTGCCAGTCCCATCACTTACACTAAAGCGTAAGTTATATAGTGGCAATCTGTTAAAAAAACATCTTGAATTGGTTTCCAAAGTTAGCGACCATCAGTTCTATACTAAATTTCATTAGTGTCGTCGCAGGCTGTTAGGTGTCAAGCACCCTCGCAATGGCCGTAAAATCGTCAAGAGGTCGCAAAGGCAGTGGAGCGGCGCGACAGATCGACTGTGAAGTAGTCGCGGTGACATAACACAACGCATTAATAAACAATGTACGTGCACCTTGCTTCTGTATAGTATATTGTATCTCAACATCAGAAGCAAATTTTCATAGCTATGCTATCAGTACGCACGGAGGGCAACAAAGTGCATTTGCTGTAGTAGAAATAGCTCAGCATGTCCTTGATCCCTTGATTTCAGCCTATACTGGCTACAATCGATAATGGACAAGCTAAAGCATGCTTTCCATTGACTTTGACATAATCTAACATGAAATAACCAAGTGCGGGTCACATAAACACGATAAAAAATGGCCATTCCCAATTAAATTGTCGCTGCTGTTACCGCAACCGCAGATATTTTACATCTTGCAGTTTTAGTCCTTTAGGATGAGCTCAGCCAAAGGTATACATCAATAATTCAATTGGTTTGTTCCCAGATTTTACCAATTCCCTTAATTCCACTAAAAAATTATTTACCTGTAAACTATACCCTAAAAGTAAAATATTAACTGTTTTGAACGTTGACAATGCCACAATTTAAGTTACGCACCCTTACATGAGTGACCTGTTAATGTGACGGTGACGTGTGGGTGTGGTGCTCCATCACCAAATTGTTTACTTTCTAAGCGCGCTCAACGAGTTCGGCTGGATGGTCAACATTCACAACGTGACGATAATAAATATTAATCAGAATGTCAATAATAAGACACGAGGCGGCGACTTTTGACACAACAGTGCAGTGAACAGGCGCCAACGTTTTCAAAACGGTTTACCGGCTATATGATAGTAAAAAAAAGCCAACAGGCCTTGGGTGAATAATGCTCGGCGGCACTATAGTAACTAGCACATGTGCAAAGTAGTATAGGAAGGGGGTTTCTGGCACAAATCCCACCCCCCGTCGAGCTACCCCATCTACCCCACCCCGTCGTGCTACCCCCCGCGGGTGGTCTATCTATTTTTGTGTGTTATCCCTCGTGGGTGGTCTGAGGTTCTGGCACAAATCCCACCCCCCGTCATGCTACCCCTCGTGGGTGGTCTGAGGTTCTGGCGCTTATCCCCCCCCCCCCCGTCGAGACCCGTGGGTGGTCTTTCTATGGCACCATGATCGTTTTTTTTTTTATAATTACTAATTTGTGAGATACAGAGTTATATATTTTTTTTTTTTTTTTTTATGGTGTTAATTGAATTAAAACGGGACTTACCCCACACCCCGTCGAGCTATCCCATCTACCCATCATGCTACCCCTCGTGGGTGGTCTGAGGTGCTGGGACTTATCCTACCCCTCGTGGGTGGTCTGAGGTGCTGGGACTTACCCCACCCCCGTTGAGACCCGTGGGTGGTCTTTCTATGGCACTATGATTGTTTTTTTTTTATAACCCAGGTAAACATAAGCTAAATATAGACACCCGTAGTATTTAAAAACCTTAAAATAAATTAATATAAATTTTTTTTATCAGCTATATTTACATCGATGAACACGCTTGAGCTAATGCATAATGTTTAGTACACTACATTGAGTAAACATAAGCTAAATATAGACACCCATAGTATTTAAAGACCGTAAAATAAATTAATATAAGTTTTTTTCTTAATTATTTATTATCAGATAAATTTACATCGGTGAACACGATTGTGCTAATTAATAATGTTAAGTACACTACATTAAGTAAACATAAGCTAAATATAGACACCCATAGTATTTGAAGACCGTTAAATAAATTAATATAAGTTTTTTTCTTATTAATTTTTATCAGCAATATTTACATCGATGAACACGCTTGAGCTAATGCATAATGTTTAGTACACTACATTGAGTAATCATAAGCTAAATATAGACACCCATAGTATTTAAAGACCGTAAAATAAATTAATATAAGTTTTTTCTTAATTATTTATTATCAGCTAAATTTACATCGATGACCACGCTTGAGCTAATGCATAATGTTAAGTACACTACATTGAGTAAAGATAAGCTAAATATAGACACCCATAGTATTTAAAAACCTTAAAATATGTTAATATAAGTTTTTTTCTTATTAATTTTTTTTTTATCAGCTACATTTACATCGATGAACACGCTTGAGCTAATGCATAATGTTTAGTACACTACATTGAGTAAAGATAAGCTAAATATAGACACCCCTAGTATTTAAAAACCTTAAAATAAATTAATATAAGTTTTTTCTTATTAATTTTTTATCAGCTACATTTACATCGACGAACACGCTTGAGCTAATGGGAGACAGGGATAGATAGACCAGTGAGGGTGAGCGCCATTGAATAGTGCACATATTAATTACCTAATTTGAAACAGTGGACTACCCACGAATGATAGACGGTAAGGGTGGGACTCGGCGTTGCACTCAGTATCTTAAAAGAAATGTATTAATCCCACAATAGGTGTTCAATATACCCACCAGCCATGTTTATAAAAATGAATTTTCAATAATCCCAACTAAGTCTCAGTTTCTCACAATGGGTGTGCAATATACCAGGCAGTCGTGTTTTCTATGTTAGATTTAGTTACATTGGGTTAGGACAGGTTAAGTTATAATATTAGGCTAGGTTAAATTTTTATATCAAGTTAGGGTAGGTTACATTGGATTAGGATAGGCCAGATTAGGTTACATTGGGTTAGGTTAGCTGTTTACCTAGATTAAATTCATCATTTTTTTAACAAAAATATTTTTATATCAAATAAATATGATGTTAAGTTAGGTTACATTGAATTAGGATAGGTTAGATTAGGTTACATTGGGTAAGGATAGGTTGAGTTAGCCACAAACAAGCCATTAATAAATCTACCCCTCGCTGACAGTCCATTGCTAAAGCATTGCATAAGCTAAAGTGATTTTTGTTTTCGTAAATCTATCCAACACTTAGGTTGAAGCATGGTCATTATCGCATTATAGATATGTCTTAGGTTTAAAAGTTTGTTTTAAGTGATTGTATGTAAAGACATTGTTTATGAGGGAAGATTTTACTGATCATAATAATAATTGCACAATTATGAGCGGAGGAGCACTATCTAACGAGGGGAACTTTGTATGCAAAACATCTATAGCTCTAGATGGTGTTGTAAAATAATACAATTATAAAAACATAACCATACGTCATGATCCCGTTGTATATTTACATAATATGGAAGGTGAGGTTGATTCAATTACAACTGAAAACATAAAACTTTTTAAAGTGATTAAATGGTATAAAGGACAAGTCCCGTGCTGGGCAATTAATAAATCTATCCAACGCACAGGTTTAAGGGAAGTATTGATTTAGTAAACAGATAACCGTGTGCAGATTCAAACCTGTTGAGAATCACCAGGTGCACTCAGTACACCCATCACACCAGGGGGTCCATTGTATGCTAAGTGATTTTTGTTTTCGCATCAGTTGCACCCGGCAATGATAAAAACTATACTGAAGCATGGTTTCGTGCTAAAAACGAACAACTTCTCCTCACTGATGACTCCACAATAAAATATCAACAAATAAACAAACAACATTTACAATATTAAAATATTTATTTGTTTGTGATTTTACTGTATGATTATTGATCAATTTTAACTATGGCATAGAGGAAAATAAACATTTCCGTCAATTCTGCAATGCGAGGTCGGTGGAAACGCCACCTAAGTCTTGAATGTCTGCTACCACGTCACCGTTGTGGGAAATAGCCCTAGCCGGTCAATGGAATGGCCGCCTAAGCAATAGCAATCCGTGTCTTGTCAATAAGAGTGAGAAGGGTCTTATCTAACATAGAAAACACGACTGCCTGGTATATTGCACACCTATTGTGAGAAACTGCAGATTAGGTAACATTGGGTTAGGTTAGCTGTTTACCTAGATTACATTCATCATTTTTTTAACAAAAATATTTTTATATCAAATAAATATGATGTTAAGTTAGGTTACATTGGGTTAGGATAGGTTAAGTTAGCGGCTAACTTAACCTATCCTAACCCAATGTAACCTAATCTAACCTATCCTAATTCAATGTAACCTAACTTAACATCATATTTATTTGATATAAAAATATTTTTGTTAAAAAAATGATGAATGTAATCTAGGTAAACAGCTAACCTAACCCAATGTAACCTAATCTGGCCTATCCTAATCCAATGTAACCTAATCTAACCTATCCTAATTCAATGTAACCTAACTTAACATTATATTTATTTGATATAAAAAATATTTTTGTTAAAAAAAATCATAACACTACCCTTTTCACACATTCTCACATTTACCTATTAGTTCCATTATATAACAGCCTTCCTGAGTTCATAAAAAAAATCTACAACAAAAAAAAAAAATTCATTAGTAAAATTAGCTTTCATCTGTCCCAAAATCAACTAAGAAATCTTCCAGCAATAGTGCGTTAGCATAACAACCCCGGATTCAACAGAGTGATAAACCATCTTAGTATATGATCTTACTTATTTCCTTACTTAGTGATGTTACTTAGAGTCTACATAAAATTAATTATTATCGATAAAGTTTTAGCTTAGTTATTATAGTATTAAGGGGTCCCCAGCACGGGAGAAATCCTTTGGGCCACCCCTACCTCATTATATTGGTGTGCATGTATATGTATTATTGAAGGAACGAAATACATTATTCTATTCTTCTATTCTATCTCAGTTTAATACTCCATAATAATTGCAACCTTAATCCATGCACATGTCAGATAATCGCAAAAGCAAATACTATTAAATATTTAGGCGTTACCATTGATAATCATCTCAAGTGGTATGAACAAATCCTCCTAACATCAAAACGAATTAGAAGAACCTATAACAAATTAAGGATGCTAAGGTGTACACTTAACGTTGACACTCTGTAAGGTAAGTTTATCATGCTTTAGTCCAATCAATTTTCCAATATAGCATATTAGCCTGGGGTGGTGCTCACTCTTCCCATATATGCTCCCTAGAAACTGATGTAAGAATAGCCATCAGGGTAGCTATAGGGAAGCCTCGCCGCTACCCTTCAAATCTTCTTTTTCAGGAATTCAATGCCCTCCCATTGCCATTGCTATGTGCAAAACAACTTCTACTTTTTCGATTTAAAAAGGGCAAAAACCATTCTTGGGCAAGGTGATTTCGTCCATCATAACATTAATACCAGACTTGGTACCGGACGCAACCTAAAAACTTTGAAACCGAATACGGAACACTTTATGCATTCGCATATTATGTATAAGTCTATTCCATTGTACAATTCCCTACCGGACAACATAAAGGACTCCGTCAGCATAACAAGTTTCAAGACACATAAAATACCTAATTTCTTCCAACCCCAATAACATCACGTCCCTACTTAGCAACTAGACTTAATGAAAATTGGGATACATACTGTAAAGTGGATGTTCTCTCAGTGTCGATTGTCAACCAATATTTTATTATTAGCCTACATTACTTCAGTTATCTGCCTGCACAATTGTTTTTCTATTAACGTTTAAAAAATTTTTTTTTTTACTTAATTCGTAAATTTTTTCTTTACTTGTATTTGCAATTGTAATGTTCACTTTTGCTTTTAAAGGCCCCCCCCCCCCTACCATTTTTAATATTGTAAATGTTGTTTGTTTATTTGTTGATATTTTATTGTGGAGTCATCAGTGAGGAGAAGTTGTTCGTTTTTAGCAAGAAACCATGCTTCAGTATAGTTTTTATCATTGCCGGGTGCAACTGATGCAAAAACAAAATTCACTTAGCTTACAATGGACCCCCTGGTGTGATGGGTGTACTGAGTGCACCTGGTGATTCTCAACAGGTTTGAATCTGCACACGGTTATCTGTTTACTAAATCAATACTTCCCTTAAACCTGTGCGTTGGATAGATTTATTAATTGCCCAGCACGGGACTTGTCCTTTATACCATTTAATCACTTTAAAAAGTTTTATGTTTTCAGTTGTAATTGAATCAACCTCACCTTCCATATTATGTAAATATACAACGGGATCATGACGTATGGTTATGTTTTTATAATTGTATTATTTTACAACACCATCTAGAGCTATAGATGTTTGCATACAAAGTTCCCCTCGTTAGATAGTGCTCCTCCGCTCATAATTGTGCAATTATTATTATGATCAGTAAAATCTTCCCTCATAAACAATGTCTTTACATACAATCACTTAAAACAAACTTTTAAACCTAAGACATATCTATAATGCGATAATGACCATGCTTCAACCTAAGTGTTGGATAGATTTACGAAAACAAAAATCACTTTAGCTTACAATGGACTGTCAGCGAGGGGTAGATTTATTAATAGCTTGTTTGTGGCTAACTCAACCTATCCTTACCCAATGTAACCTAATCTAACCTATCCTAATTCAATGTAACCTAACTTAACATCATATTTATTTGTTATAAAAATATTTTTGTTAAAAAAATGATGAATTTAATCTAGGTAAACAGCTAACCTAACCCAATGTAACCTAATCTGGCCTATCCTAATCCAATGTAACCTACCCTAACTTGATATAAAAATTTAACCTAGCCTAATATTATAACTTAACCTGTCCTAGCCCAATGTAACTAAATCTAACATAGAAAACACGACTGCCTGGTATATTGCACACCCATTGTGAGAAACTGAGACTTAGTTGGGATTATTGAAAATTCATTTTTATAAACATGGCTGGTGGGTATATTGAACACCTATTGTGGGATTAATACATTTCTTTTAAGATACTGAGTGCAACGCCGAGTCCCACCCTTACCGTCTATCATTCGTGGGTAGTCCACTGTTTCAAATTAGGTAATTAATATGTGCATTATTCAATGGCGCTCACCCTCACTGGTCTATCTATCCCTGTCTCCCATTAGCTCAAGCGTGTTCGTCGATGTAAATGTAGCTGATAAAAAATTAATAAGAAAAAACTTATATTAATTTATTTTAAGGTTTTTAAATACTATGGGTGTCTATATTTAGCTTATCTTTACTCAATGTAGTGTACTAAACATTATGCATTAGCTCAAGCGTGTTCATCGATGTAAATGTAGCTGATAAAAAAAAAATAATAATAATAAGAAAAAAAACTTATATTAACTTATTTTAAGGTTTTTAAATACTATGGGTGTCTATATTTAGCTTATCTTTACTCAATGTAGTGTACTTAACATTATGCATTAGCTCAAGCGTGGTCATCGATGTAAATTTAGCTGATAATAAATAATTAAGAAAAAACTTATATTAATTTATTTTACGGTCTTTAAATACTATGGGTGTCTATATTTAGCTTATGTTTACTCAATGTAGTGTACTAAACATTATGCATTAGCTCAAGCGTGTTCATCGATGTAAATATTGCTGATAAAAATTAATAAGAAAAAAACTTATATTAATTTATTTAACGGTCTTCAAATACTATGGGTGTCTATATTTAGCTTATGTTTACTTAATGTAGTGTACTTAACATTATTAATTAGCACAATCGTGTTCACCGATGTAAATTTATCTGATAATAAATAATTAAGAAAAAAACTTATATTAATTTATTTTACGGTCTTTAAATACTATGGGTGTCTATATTTAGCTTATCTTTACTCAATGTAGTGTACTTAACATTATGCATTAGCTCAAGCGTGGTCATCGATGTAAATTTAGTTGATAATAAATAATTAAGAAAAAACTTATATTAATTTATTTTACGGTCTTTAAATACTATGGGTGTCTATATTTAGCTTATGTTTACTCAATGTAGTGTACTAAACATTATGCATTAGCTCAAGCGTGTTCATCGATGTAAATATTGCTGATAAAAAAAATTTATATTAATTTATTTTAAGGTTTTTAAATACTACGGGTGTCTATATTTAGCTTATGTTTACCTGGGTTATAAAAAAAAAACAATCATAGTGCCATAGAAAGACCACCCACGAAGAAGAAAGAAGAAGAAGAAAGAAATGTTTTAATTCAATTACACCATTAAAAAAAAAAAAAAAAAATATATATATATATATATATAACTCTATCTCACAAATTAGTAATTATAAAAAAAAAAAAACGATCATGGTGCCATAGAAAGACCACCCACGGGCCTCGATGGGGGGGGGGGGGATAAGCGCCAGAACCTCAGACCACCCACGAGGGGTAGCATGACGGGGGGTGGGGTAGATGGGGTAGCTCGACGGGGGGGTGGGGTAAGCGCCAGAACCTCAGACCACCCACGAGGGATAACACGCAAAAATAGATAGACCACCCGCGGGGGATAGCACGACGGGGTGGGATAGATGGGATAGCACGACGGGGGGTGGGATAAGCGCCAGAACCGCCCTTTCTATACTACTTTGGTTCCTTGAGTAATGGAGTGTGGGACACGAACCAAGAACCTTTTTGGGGAAAGTCAGAGCTTGTACCACTAATCAAAGGCGCGGTTTCCACCGACCGGCTAGGGCTAAATACAAATACGGTGACGTGGTAACAGACATTCAAGACTTAGGCGGGGATTCCACCCACCTCGCATTGCAGAATGCAAATGACATTGACGGAAATGTTTGTTTTTCTTTTTATATCTATTATCTATAATATATATATATCTATATATCTATATATAATCTATTAAAATGTTTGTAATTAACATATCCCATGACGCCATTTTTTAATTTTAGTTTGTTTGTTTGTGATTTTACTCTATGATCATTGATCAATTTTAACTATGGCATAGAGTAAAACAAACATTTCCGTCAATGCCACTTGCATTCTGCAATGCGAGGTTGGTGGAAACACCGCCTAAGTCTTGAATGTCTGTTACCACGTCACCGTATTTGTATTTAGCCCTAGCCGGTCGGTGGAAACCCCGCCTAATCTGTTGATC